>OW240921.1:36066509-36081729 GCA_933207985.1 Pelobates cultripes | reverse complement strand
CTCTCAACACTGTGACCCCCAGGGATTCCTGGTGGTCGCAGTGGTGAGAGTGAACTCTAGCCCCATAAACACACTGCCCCCAAACACACACCATACACATTCACACACTGCCCCCATACACACCATACACATTTACACACATTGCCTCACACACACACATACACTGCCCACCCATATACACAGAGACCCCCATACACAGCCCCCCATACTAACATTGCCACACACATACACAGCCCACACACCCTACACATACACTGAACCTTTCACACACATTGCACCACTGCTCCTATTCCCTACTACAGCCCCATATCCCAGCAGATCCCAGGTAAGTTGTCAAACTGTTCTTAAATGGTTTGACTACTTACTCTGGAGCAGTAGTGGTTATTGTGCATAGATTATTTCTTTAAATAATTTACAAGTGCCCCAGTAGCCAGCCAGCCAACCCACAGGCTGGCCAGTAGCCAGCCAGTTAGCCAGCCAGTTAGCCAGCCCACAGGCCAGTAGCCAGCCCACAGGCCTACAGCAAGCCACAGGCTTACAGCCAGCAAGCCCACAGCCTGCCAGTCGCAGCCAGCAAGCCACAGCCTGCCAGCCGCAGTCAGCAAGCCCACAGCCTGCCAGCCGCAGTCAGCAAGCCCACAGCCTGCCGGCAGTAGCCAGCAAGCCCACAGCCTGCCAGCCGCAGCAAGCAAGCCCACAGACTGCCAGCCAGCAACAGTAATTAAGGTAAGAAGAGCCAACTTGGCCTAGGTATCAGCGAGCTATGTTGTGTTGCTATATTGTGAATAGAAACCAGAGTGTTGGAGAGACCACCCTCCAGGCCCCATTAGACTCCATTGTAGTCTCTAATGGGGCCTGGAGGGAGATTCTTTCTAACACACTCTCTAAAGGACACTGAGATAGCCCCGCTAGAAAGACCCCCCTCCATGGCCCATTAGCCCTCAATTGTAGTCTCTGCTGGGGCCTCGAAGGGCTTATTGCCCTTTTGTTCCTTGTGTCTAAAGATTGTGTAGGGTGTGGCTGGAGGCGGTGCATGGAGGCGGGACAAGGGTGGCGCTTGCTGCAGAGTATGGGTGGGGCCTGTAAGGGGGCCCTTGATTTATTTTGCCCGGGGGCCCTGAGGGTTCTCAGTCCGCCCCTGTTCTATGCTATCCATTTCTTGCAAAAATGGCTTATTATCCTTAATATAAGACCTCACTCTCGGAACGTACTTTTGTAGATAGTAGGCAATGAAGGCTGATTGGCTGGCTGTCAAAGAATGAAAGCCACTGATAGGGAAACCTGCAGGGGTTAAGCTACATTTGTGTGTTTTTGGTAAGAAATAAAAGATTGAGGGTAAGCTTTTAATTCATAAACACAGTGTAACAACTGAAAACATAATTTAGAAATAAGACCAAGAGCCAATATGCATTTTGAATGACATGTTCTCTTTATTCTTAAATACTACAGCACACAGACAAGTAGACATTTCTTATTTTCCAAAGAGAGGCCATTACCACTGCCAAATTTGTACTGGGAGAACCGATGGATGCTTTCACAGGGCTTAGAACAAACAGTTTGATTTTAAACAGTTGTTGAACTATAACGTCCATGACCAAGCATAATGGAAATTGCAGTTCAACTACATATTGACAGTAGAAAGGCATATTAGCACCACAATTTGTGAGAGAGGAAGGATTAGGAGGAATGTATAGAAAGCTGGAAGTTCTCTCTCTGAGGATTAAGATCTTGGCTACTCTACGGCAAGGTGTGCTCGTCGAACAGGTACTCTCCCATGCCATTCTGTGGCACCCCAAGGCGTCTCAGATTAGTGATATGATCGCCAAGTTTCTTAATGCGCTTCACATGATCCTCGAGCTCCTCACTTTCCAAGTAATCACATAACTGTAAAAAGATAACATTGTTAGGGCATAAACTCAATGGTAGAACCAATAAACTAGGCAACGAGACTCCTTACAGTTGTGTTCAAAACTGTAAACATCTACCCAACAAGATTGGCAATCAAACCCTAAACCATATGTTTGTCTCCACTCTCTCCAAAGATGCTTAAGCTCAGTTTGGAAAGCATGGATAGTAGTATATATAGTAACTGAGCCCATATATCATCTAGGCTGTTTATTTTGCATGGATATATTTGATACTTAAACTATCAACTAATTTTCTCAACCACTCTTGTTCCAAATTGTGTTCAGGACCCACCAACAGGCCAGAATTAAGATATTCCCATGGGAGTACCATGACACAACCACTGACATTTCCACTTTCATTAGCAGTAGTTGTATAAAATGTAGCCTGTGGTCCTGAGGATAGGTTTGAATAACAATGTCCTAGGTAGGCATCAAGTAAGGATCTCCCCTATCATGACAATGTAGGTTATCTTCCCAAAAGCAGTAGGAAATCCATTGCTATGTATTTTGGTTTAAACACTTTTAAAAGTGGGTCTGAGAGATGTTCACCCTCTACACCCAGAAAAGTTAGAGGGGTTAAGTAGTCCAATTGTATCATCAGACAGCAGATTCAGGTCTACAAAATGTAATATAGACGTTAGGAGAGTCAGAAGAAATTCATACAGGCATCAAATGCCACCTAACAAGGGGCTGGCTGCACTCACCTAAACATGCATAAATAGGGTGCTGCTGAGAGCCAATAAGTACAATAAAAATAAAAATCCAGTGCATTCCCTTATCTAATAAACAGCAACATTTTTGCTGACAGATATTATTTATTTTATTTTTTTAAACACATATTGTAGGCAAAAAACAATGGGGGTTTAGTTACATTTTATGATCATACATTGCATAAGCCTGCTACAACATTAATGTACCTCATCTTTGGCAGGTCCTACTCTAACAGTCAACTATCTGCTAAATTAGCTACTGACTTGGGGAAGAAAATTTCATCTGGAGTTCTCTGCAGTATAAGGCTAAATAGGGCCCTGGGATGAGGAACCTGTGACAGGGAGGGTTGCAAAACCAAGGAGTTGGCTAGATATATATAAAAACAGGACCATATTTAGAATTGTACTGCAGAGAACTCGAGATGGAATGTCATTTTCAGGTCTGTTTAGCTGCCTACATATTATGGCAATTTTAGCTACTAGCACTTACATGGGGGTCGTTTCTATCAGTTGCTAGCTTGTGCAGATCCAGCACGGCCTGGTTCACAGTCTTTTCCATATTCAGAGATGTCTGCATAGCTTCCAGAGTGCTGCCCCATTCATCACGTTCTGGTTTCTGGATAAATAAAGTAAAATAATATTATAATATAAAAAATAATATAAATAGTAAAATAATATAAATAATGAAAATGATACACTAAATTGTTTGATAGCTGTAAATATTTTTCTTACCTTGTTTCCAGCATGCCATGACCATGTTCAGAGGTATGATGGTTTTACACTATTGTAACACCCACTTACTGGTCCCGCTTTGCTCCCAACCCTCTATAGCATGATTATTCCTGCTTGGGGATACTTTTTCAAGCAGGTCAATCTAACCTGATGAATGTTTGAATGCTGGTTTCACTGGCAGTGCATCAGTGTCAGAACAGGAGATAGGTGTGTGTCTTAAATTACTCAGTTTCTATGTTCCACTGGAATTGCTTGCTGACAGATGACTGAAGAAGAACCAGCATTGAGAAGCAGTGGCGTACACACAATCCATGGGGCCCCGGTGCGAAACTGATCAATGGGCTCCCCCCCCTCCTCCCTTTCCTACCCCCTGACAGACACAAACACACACACATATAAGAGACACATACATACATAGAGACACACACACATAGATACAGACAGACACATACAACACACATACATACAAACAGGCACACATACATACAAACAGACACATACATAGACACATACACACCTACAGACAGACACACATACAGACACACACACACGACATACATACAAAAAGACAGACAGACATACATACACAGATACAAAATGTTTAAGTCACCCTCCTGTTTCCTACCTTTTAGTTGCAGTAGGGTGACTTTCCCTGGGGTCCAGTGGTGGCTCAGGTTGATGGGAGTCAGAGTTCCCACTATGACTCCCTCCTCTGCTTCCTCCCGCGTGGGCTCTGTGTATGCTGGGAGGAGTGACCAGGACAGTCTTTTCCTCCCAACGTGTGATGTCATCACAGGGGGCCCAGTTGCGCTGTTAAAGTGCCACAGCGCTGACCGGGCCCCCTGGAAATCCATACCCATCGGGTGGCCCTAACAGCCTGTGCCACCCGATGGACCCATTGAACGGCGGCTCCGGCAGTTTGCTGCACGGGCCGGGGTCGCAAAACATGACAGCGGGCAGCCTGTCGCAGGGGTCGGCAGGGCGGCTGGGCCCCCTGGAGTGACGGCCCATTTGCAGCTGTGACCCCTATATGTGCGCCACTGTTGAGAAGGTTCTCCTGTTCTACCTTGTTGTTCATTTGTTGCCATAAACCTTTATGCCATCAGCATAGTGATCTCTGCTTAGAAATGATTGATAAGTGGAGGGGGACCAAATTTTTTAAGCATTTTGCTAGCATAATGCCTAAGTGAAATTTTCATCTCTTATTTAAATCTAACTGTGAACCATGATAAGTACACTTTGAAACCATTTAATGATTGCTTTACGCTGTGCTCTCTGGGGTCAGATCCCCAGTGGGACAGGTCCCCAAAATCAGACCTGTCGAGCCAAAAGCAAGACTGTTGGTAGGTCTGGGAAGTAACCACCCACAAAAGGGGCATGTAAACCATTTGTGCTGCTATGATTTCTTTTAACTCGCAAGTGGAGTGCTGCACACTAGTATCTTGATTCACTGGAGTTCTGTGTGTGCTATAAAACCAGAAGTATAGAGCCACAGGCTACACAGTGCAGCGTTAAGAATACAGTATATTTATTTATGGTCCAGGAGACAAAACAAAGATACAATGTTTCAGCCGTAAAGCCTTAATCATGTATCAAAAATGTATATTAAAGATTTAGAAAATGTTATCACAATTCAGTTAATTCCAGGCATAGCTAGGGCCAGGCCCGATCCTCAGCTGGTGCAGCGTGCCCAGTGCCAGGAGGTGGGTTGCGCCATGAGAAGCGAACAGATGGAGTGTCACAGGGGGCCCAAGAGGTGGTTCTTACTAGGTGAAGGCAGAGTAGGCACCTGCTTTCCTTGCGTGTGTGCGTCTGATTGTGTGTCTAATTACAAAAAGGGGTGGGGCATATAAATGGAGTGATGGAGTCATTACAAAAGAAACATGCATGCCTGGACTGAACATTTGCCAAGTTTTTATGGCAACAGTTAGCAAGATGACCATGCCCACCTGGGGGTGCCAAATAAATTTCTGCACCCAGGCACCTGTGACCCTAGGATCAGGCCTCAAAAAAGCGTATTTGTGCATATATATCCTCACTTACCGACCGGGTTCCGTTCCTATGACCCGGTCGTAGAACAAATTGCTCGGTAAGTGAGGAGTTAAGGGTTTCCCTGCTCTGGTGCGCTTGTCTTTGTTCAGGGAAATTTCCCCAAACATAGACGAACGCACCAGAGCAGGGAAGCCATCTAATCTATGTTCGTGCAAATTTCCCCGAACTTGGGATTTAAAGGGTTCCCTGCTCTGGTGCGAATGTCTGTGTTCAGAGACATTTCCCCGAACATAGACGTACGCACAAGAGCAGGGAATCCCTCTAATCCCCACGACGGCTCGCACTTACCACCCCACGAGAGAGATGATCATAAGTGCGAGCCGTGGTAAAACAGGTAGGTCACAAAACGAGGACCACCCATATTAAAAATCCAGGAAAGTGCTAGTTGCCCTTTGAATGTGTCGTATTTATTAACGTTTCCAAATCTGCTCATTTGACCTAAAGTATGATATAGCCTGATACAATTTAGAGAATTCAGATTTCTACATAATTGTAAAAGTAATTGCTCATTTTAGGCTGAAATAACAGAACTGGAACATTTTTCAGCAAATTTTACACCTTGATTTTCTCCAATTCATAATTTAGTGAATAAAACCTCACATGGGTAAAAACTGTTTTTTAAATCATTATGTACCTAAAACATTATATACACATGTGTTATATTTCTATGGATAATAATCCATATTCGTAATTTGTTTAGTATTAAGATTATTCCCTTGAAAGTAAGTTTTTTAGTAAAATGAGAATTCAACGTATACTTCAAATGTAAGGCAAAAATAGCTGAACTGGAAACATTCTCTAATTCTTTATTCCGCTATGGCACCTGTCGGGGTGCTTGGATTTAAATGTGAAATTCACTTTGAATTCTCCTTGTCATGAATAAATCTGCCCAAGTCTTGGCCCCATGTCACATAGAGCTATGTTTGGTGCTAAAAAGGAATATACTATTTTGTAACTCACCACAGATAGGCACATTTGACAGGCTTTTATTTTCTGTATTTTTTTTTTTTTTAAATAAAACTTTTTTTTGTGATTGATAACCAAGCCCAGATTCATACAGATTACCTTTCCCTGCCCCAAATATTGTTTGCCATTGCTCATGTTTACCTTCACATCCTGCAGAATGATCCGCCCTCCGCGCTTGCTTTGGTATTTCAGAAGTTTTTCGGCATGCTCCCGCTCCTCCTGGCTCTGCTCCTTGAAAAACTCTGCTACGTGATGGAGAGCCACATCATCACGGTCAAAGTAGTAAGACTAACAATAAAAATGGACAAAATTAAATATATATAGACCCATATATAGATCGGGTAGATAGACATATTTCTGATTAATCTGTTTTAAAGGATCACTATAGGGTCAGGAACACAAACATGTATTCCTGACCCTATAGTGTTAACACCACCATCTAGCCCCCCTTGGATCCCTCATACTTCCATAAATATAGTAAAAATCTTACTGTATTCAAGCCTGAAGCTGGAAATCTGCATGCTGTTAGACTCAGAAAAACAAGCAGTCTGCTGACATGTAGTAGCCTGATCCAATCACAGTGCTTCCCCATAGGATTGGCTGAGACTGAGAAGGAGGCAGATCAGGGGCAGAGCCAGCATGATTCAAACACAGCCCAGGCCAATCAGCATCTCCTCATAGAGATGAATTAAATCAATGAATCTATATGAGGAAAGTTCAGTATCTGCATGCAGAGGTAGGAGATACTGAATCACAGGATGCTGTGCACAGTGCTGCCCTGTGCTCTGCTGACAGCAGATCTGAGTGGATGGAGGCATATTATGCCTCCATCAACTCCGAAGTTCCTCTGGTTCACTCTGAGTGACTGCAACAGGAGGTGTACCTAGCTTTCAGTGTAAACACAGTATTTTCTCAGAAAATACAGTGTTTACATGAGAAAGGCTGCAGGGAGCTATAGTTCTCACCTGAACAACCTCATTAAGCTGAAGTTGTTCAGGTGACTATAGTGTCCCTTTAAGAAAATCTATCAGAGTGTTCTTGGAACTTTGCAAGTTTAATATGTAAACTACTATAAACACTGTCAAATATCAAGATATTTTTCAACTTACCAAGGATAGGTAGGTGTACGACGCAAACATTTTAAGGTTCACAATGCGGTTAATGGCTGCCTCGCTGTCATGGCTGTAGTTCTGACGCACGTGAGAGTTCATGTTGCTGTTGATCTTAAAGAACTGGTAGAGTAAAATGATTTTGTTTCTGAATATCAGAAGCAGTTCCGTTCAATCACTGTTGAAGCAAGAACTTTCTCTGACGGTGATTCTGCAGCAGCTGCAGGGACTTATATATTCTGTTTATTCCCATAAATGAAGTCAGACCTCACCTTCCCATTAGCTGAGAACCAATGAGCGCAGGGAGATTATGCCAATTCAATTCAGCGATGGCTATTATGTTACAGGTTATATCATTGGCTTGAATTTCTGCATTGTCATGTTATTCACAAGGGAATAGCATCTTATCATGGAACATGTTTCAGAGCTGTTAAGTGGAAAAGTGTGTTTAATCTTTCTGCTTTTTATGTACCGCTTCCTTTTTTTTATTCCTTAAGGATGGCGCATTTCTAACAGAACAAAACACACACGGATAGGTAGATTAAATATGTGTACAGGACATATATATAAAACATACAGAGCTAGAGTTACAACACACAGGCAAAATGTCTTGCACCTTGTATATCAGTACTAAACACATGTCTGTTCAGCCTGATATGAGTTCTTGTGTATAATAGTAAATAGGAGATTAGCTGATACAGCAGTGAGATGAGACTAAACACCAAAACAACTTTAGCTTAATGAAGTTATTTCACTGTCCAGAAGGTCTCTTTAAGGAAAAATCAGGAAAAGCAAGTATCTTCAAGATGTTAGATGCTATACACTGTGACAGTATAGTATTTGACATTTAAGTCCCATAATGTTACAATACCAGGTACAGAATAGTACTCCAATCTGTAATGATGCTTGTTATTATAAATTGTGTTATAATGCCTCTCTCCATTTTCAATGCGGTATTCTAATAGTATTGCTATTACTCTTACTTTTCATGTGGACATTTTTAAAGTAGATCGCTTTTTTAACCTATTGTATAGCTCGGCAGAATGTGCTGCCGATTTCTAAATACTAACAAAAATATATAAAGTGTAAGGAAATTATTAACTAGAGCAGAGGTTGGCAACCTTCGGTTGCTGTGGACTACATCTCCCCTGATGCTTTGCTAGCATTATGGCTGTAAGAGGATTATGGGAGATGTAGTCCTCAGAATCTGGAGAGTTGAAGGTTGCCTATCCCAGAACCAGAGCCTTCCAAATATGCACTTTGAGAATAAGTGGTCATCTATACGACACACACTATTTCCTGGCAAAGAAGATAACTGTCTCAACTGAATAGTGCATACTCTGTTTTCACCTCAGTAGACATAGTTTAGGAACATTAGGTACAATGTTTTTCCAAAAAGAACTACTACACTATTTAGGTCCAGTGACAGTCTATGTCCCCATAAGACATAGTCAGCAGATTAGTTTTTATTAATACAGGGTCAACACATATCATGACATATTAGTGGTCCTTACCCCCAGCTAAGATCAAAGTTAAAGCAAACCTAATAGTAGGGATCAATGTCCCGGTTAAAAATTACATCTGCCACTGTTATCTCCAATAAAAGGTAATTTTTTTTATTTCAGATACAAATGGTAGAATAGTTCCTAGAATATTTTTATATGTATATTTAGTCTTGTTAAGCATTGGCCTTTCCCCTACAATCAGTCTTGCACAACAGCAAAAGTAGCAGAAATGAAGCGGTTCTTATCTGTAGCTCACCATGTTCTGCCTGAGGAGTGTATTGACACATTCAGCAGTTTTTTCTGGTTGTAAATGGGTGTTGTATTGTTTAATGTGGTTGTAAACACAGTATTTGGTAACTAGATATTAATGTTATTTTATAGCCACAGTTTGCGCTCTTTTTTTCCGATTGGAAAGTGCTGAATCGAAGGAATGTGAGAAAACCCAGTAAACATTGCTAAATAAAATTAGCTCACTTTTTTGGTGCTCAAAGTGTATGTAAAGAAAAATTATTTAAAAGTGCCATTTTACCCATAAAGCAACACTCTAAGCAATACAAACACTACAACTTGCTATAGTGGTTATGGTGCTAGGCTTCTCCCATTGTACGTAATCAAAGTGTTTTTGTTGTTTGACTTCACACTTGGCATCCTCTGGGCTTGAGTTCCTAAGCATGGACTTTCGTTTGCAGTGCAGGGCTTAGCTCATTGGTTGAGATTGTCAGCTGCGGAATCTGTTGGCGCTTTATAAATACCAGTAATAAAAAAATAAATCAATCAATAAATCAATCAGCTCCTAACTAGGAGTGTCCAGTTTTTATTACTGTTGAGAGAAGATGGGGTAATAGTGCCCGGCAGACCCCAGGTAAGAGGAATAACCATTAAAATTTACAATAGTGAGGTGCCAGGGCATTCTTGGTACATTAACCCCTACACTGCTTTTAATTTATTATGGTGTTATGAGTGTTCCTTTGATATATTAAGTTTTTGAGACCAGAATGTCGACTTTGTAAATTGAATTGATACAGATAAGGTTCATGAGCCACATAACACATTTTGAGTGTATAACCTGTGCAGTCTCGTGTGACAGAGGAGATACTTCTCTGTCATATTAGCAGATTTTTGGCATGCACTTCCCTAATTCACTTGTGACAAAGAATAAACAACTGTTTGAGCTGGCCCTGAAGAAAGCTAAAACTGAACATATATCACGGTAGCTACGGGTAGAGATCTGTCAATCTGGCTTCTCCATGGTTTAAAAATAAGACACCCAGGGGTTTATAACATAAAACAATTACAAATCATAAGGCAAAAATTTAAAGCTAGAAAAATTGCAGTTTTGCAATTCAGCTATTTTGGTCTAAAATGTGCAGTTTAACTGTGATCTCTGCATAGTTTCTGATTTAGTCCATACATCCCACAGGGTTTATTCACTAAACAGTACATTTAAGAGAAGAGACAATGCAATTCCAATGTTTTGACTAAAATAAAGAAGTCTGGAAAATGATTTTATTTCATTCTGGATAAACAACTGTCCTTCAGTGGATTGGAGAAAATAAACCGAAATTATGCAGCATATTTACAAAACACCAAATTGTTGAGAACTGAACACTAAATTGGAACATTAATGTGTACACAGCCAAACTGTGCCTTTGGTGTTTGGAAATGTTTCCAAATACACTCTTGCTGTTCCTATATTTTAAAAGTATTTTGCTTCTGGAACTGGTAGAAATGTGATTTTTTTATTTTTTATATTCTCTATATATTTATCTACACGTTTCAAGAAGTGATACGTGTTCTGGGGAACACTAAAAAGGTTATTCACTAAAGTGAGAATTAAAAGTGAATTTGAAATTTTAGGTCAAAATAGCTGAAACTGAAAAATTCTTGAAGTCAGTTATGCTTCCAGCTCAGCTTCTTTGATCTTAAAGGACCACTATAGTGCCAGGAAAACATACTCGTTTTCCTGGCACTATAGTGCCCTGAGGGTGCCCCCACCCTCAGGGACCCCCTCCCGCCCGGCTCTGGAAGGGGGAAAGGGTTAAAAACTTACCTTTTTCCAGCGCTGGGCGGAGAGCTCTCCTCCTTCTCTCCTCCTCCGTTCCTCCTCCTGGGTTGAATGCACACGCTACGGGGTACAGCTGGCACAAAGCCAAGATTCAGTTGGAATGCATAGGAAGTATTTAATGCTTTCCCTATGGATTTTGAGGTTTCCTCACCGTGCAAAATCACAGTGAGAAGCATGTAGCCTAAAGTGGCTGTCACAATGGTGACAGCCACTCAGAGGGATTAGGGGAAGGTGCCCAATTATAATTATAGCAGTTTCCTCTGAAACTATAATTAAGTGAAAAATGGGTTAACCCTAGAGGGACGGCACCCAGACCACTCTTACTAAGCTGAAGTGGTCTGGGTGCCTAGAGTGGCTCATTTCTTAAAGCTTCACCCAGTATCAATGAAATCCCCATAGGAAAGCATTGAAGCAATGCTTTCCTACGGGGAGAGTCTAATGCACTAATGCTCTTGCAGCGCATGCACAGGGTGACCAGATCCACAATTTTTCCTAAAACACATATTTTGTCATATTTATAAAAACACATTAAAATGCTTGCCCTGCAGTATGTATAACGCATATTCTGCATAATTCTTTATTGCCTAGTTACTTAATCTTATACACCTTCCTCTGAATTCTCCTTACTACAGGGAAGCCATTTAAATGTGCTGCCCATCAATATGTATATGTGATAAGTGTCCCAGAAAACATGGTGAATGTGGTTACCCTGCGCATGCGCATTAGGTCCACCCCGAGCTGACCCAGTGGCGAGTGACATCAGCGCTGGAACTGGGTAACTGATTAAAGGGTTTTTAACCCTTTATTTGCCAGGGAACACTAGAGAGTGGGGGATCAGAGGGCTTTATAGTGTTAGGAATACAGATTTATATTCATAACACTAAAGAATCCCTTTAAACTTGCCCAGTAGATGTCCACAGTGCACTGCAACAACTCCCATCATTCTCTGTCAGTCTAATGAATTTGGTTCACAGCAGCTGTCATTGCATTGCCTTTTTCTGTGACATTTGTTTCAATTAAATAAAAATAAGAGAAAATAATCAAGCGCTGATATACGTAAGCCTTCCCCATCCACTGTGTTTTTCTGAAAACAGTTAATGTCTTCAAATGAAAAGTGCTGCCCTGGTGCAGAAGGCCAGTCAGTCAATTAAGGCAGCTCCTTCCAAATTCCACATTTACTAATTTATTATCGTTATTATTATTATATTATTTATATAGCGCCATCAGATTCCGCAGCACTGTACAATGGGTATATAGCGCCAACAGATTCCGTAGCGCTTTACAATATGAGAGGGGGGAATTAACTATAAATAGGACAATTACAAGAAAACTGACAGGAACGATAGGTTGAAGAGGACCCTGCTCAAAGAGCTTACAGTCTATAGGAGGTGCGGTATAATCATTAGGACAGGAAATAGCAATCAAATAAGGTGGGAGTAAAGCAGAACTGGAGGAGAGAGTATAGTGCTGCCCTTTATGAGAGAGCTTTATTCCTGCAGCATATGAACCCATATGAATAACATCAGGAAGTGGAATGTGCCCAGGAAAGCACAGTACCTGACTTGCTCTGCTTTCACTCCAGGAATATGTTTGTGTAACTATAACAATACAATAAACACAGTACAAAAATGTGAATTTAACAATCCTAGCTGTACTGTCCCCCCTCCCCCGACCTCATATAGTTAATGTGATGGGAGGGAGTTGTGTTCACTACATTTGTAAGGGAGGGCAGAGAGGGGCTAGGTGGGGCTTATTCACCCAGGCTTCACGTGGGGGAGGGACTGGCAAGCTAGGATTCATTAAAGGGTTATTGAGGCTGCAAGCCACAGATAAAGATGGAGTCCCAGATCAGGCACAACTTCCACCAGGACTGTGAGGCAGGCCTCAACCGCATGGTGAACATGAAATATCACAGCTCCTATGTCTATCTGTCCATGGTGAGCCACTCTGTGTCATTGTGTCAAAACCAACAAACCATTGTCAGAGCTCATCCTATTATACAGTCACACATCCCCCCGTGCTGTGAGTGGCCGTGTAAAGTCATTTATTGGAAACAAAGAATCACCAGTCTCAGGGATTCTGTGTGCTCAGCCCTGGGGATTGCAGCTTTCAATGCTCTGTGTGTAGTAAACTATAGGGTTCTAACATAGAATGCTTCCCAGGCTCTGGGGACACTGTATCTGGATGTACTAAAATATACATTGTAACCTCTAAAACCCCTTCCTGCTTGGTGTTGAAGGTTTATTACAGGGGGAAAAACAAACATTTGCATAGATCAAACAGTTGCTGACTGACTGCATGTTTTCATTTACCTGCTCAATTCTTTCCAAAGCGTGCAATCGATTGTTTACAAATCCATTATTCCAATTTACACAGCGTTAATCCTTCTAACCAATGCTTAGTTCACCTCTAACCACAATGGCTTCGATGTTAATATTTTTGGATAAGGGTTTGAAAAGCTTTCATTTGGGATAAACTATTAAAATAATTGATATAAAATATTAGTATATTAAGTTTATCTATAAACCTTAAATCCTTTAAAAAGCTTATTCCAAAATCTTAACTTGAGGCCAATGTAAGTTTGTATTCGCTGTGCATAGTTGGCAGCTTACATAATAAAATCGCTTCCTCCCTGCTGTTATGAATACAAAGCTCCTGTAGTAGCTTTTGTTTTTTGTTTTTTTCGATTTTGGACAGGAGCACAGAATGAGAGACGTTTAATTCATAAAGTGGAACTCAGAGTGAATATTACATTTAAAGGAACAAAATGTCAGGAATAAAATGATGTATTACTGACGCTATAGTGTTAGGGAAAGCACCCATAGTAGTGCCAGTCTGAATGACTGTTAGTAGAGGTGCTACTAGGCAGCAATGCTACAAATGCATTTTCTCTGAAAAGGCATTGTTTACAGTGCTCAGCCTGCATGAGCTACATTAAGCTGTCTTTTTTTCTGGTGACCATAGTGTCTCTTTAAGGCTAAAGTACCAAATATGTAACTATTATACAGTTTGCAACTAAATTGTCCCTTGCACCTTAGTTCCTCCTGGCATTGTGCAAACTGTGCACTTTTACCAGGACACAGCATGGAATGTCTGACCATATGTCAACTTGCAGATAAGGCTAGTAAATAGTCCATAATGTATACTGACAATATGGATGTAAATATCCTAATTAACCCCTTAAGGACACATGACGTGTGACATGTCATGATTCCCTTTTTATTCCAGAAGTTTGGTCCTTAAGGGGTTAAACACTTGCTGCATTACATGATTACTAGCAAGACATGGACAGACCTGAATTAAAGAATGTCAATAAAAGGTCTCAACCAAAGTCATTCCAAAAACTGGAAACGTAACTTGTTTGTGGTGGTTTTTATTTTTTATTTTTTTTTAAGACTTTCACCCAAATATAATACCATATGTGCAGGCAATAGACTTTGACAAAGTACTTGCACTAATCACACTTTCTCCTTCTCACCCTCAGTCCTCTCAGTTAAAGTGTTTCTCCAGTGTCAGGAAATCCTATTCGTTTTCCTGGCACTGCAGGACCCTGTAGTGCCCCTCTGACTCCCATCCCAAGTTGCTGAAGGGGTTGAAACCCTCGGCGCTGGAGGAGTATAGGCAGAGCCTGACCAGCGCCGAGGGTTTCAACCCCTTCAGCAACTTTGGATGGGAGACTTAATGCGCGGCAATGGCTGCGCACGCGCATTAGACCTCCCCATAGGAAAGCATTACTCAATGCTTTCCTATGGGAATTTTGGTGACACTGGAGGTCCTCATGTAGCTTGAGGATGGCCAGCGTTGCTTAACCCCTTAAGGACTGGACTGTTTTTGCGATGTTGTACATTTGCGACCAGGCATATTTTTACACTTTTGTGGTGTTTGTGTTTGGCTGTAATTTTCCGCTTTCTCATTTACTGTTCCCTTACAAATTATATATTGTTTTTTTCAGGACAAAAGGGGCTTTCTTTACATACCATTATTTATATAATCTCATGTATTTTAATTTAAAAAAAATAAAAAAATCTGATGAAAAATTGAAAAAAATACATGTTTTTTTGACTTTTACTTGAAAAATCTTTTACTCATCTACAAAAGCGAATGAAAAAAACTGCTAAATAGATTCAAAATTTTTGTCCTGAGTTTAAAAATACCTAGTGTTTACGTGCTTTTT
>OW240921.1:35948802-36061217 GCA_933207985.1 Pelobates cultripes | reverse complement strand
GATCTGTGATATACCATGGTGGAAGGAAACACAGAAAATAGATAGATAGATAGATAGATAGATAGATACCCTTCTATCCCAGAAATTCTAAAGTCAATGTGAACTTAAAAAGTAAAATAAATAAAGGGGGGAAACTATTTTAAAGAATGACAGTATAGACAGGTTATTAACCATGTAAAATAGTTTATGCTAGGTAGGAACCAGGCAGTAAATAAAGTCTGCTCATTAGCTAAAGTTTACTTTTGGATTAGTAGATCAGTTTAATTAGTGTTGGTTATTTTTATCATCATAAAGCAGAAGAATCAGTAATGCCGGGCCTTTACCATCAGACAAGAGATAGCGCTGATGAGAATAGGTATAAAAAAGTGCAATTTGCTTTGAAAGAACAATGGAAAAATACACTTTTGATGTGAATGCTGCCAGGTGGCTATGATACAGCTCAAGCTGTTTTAAAGCAATGACAATAATTCATATAAGCACTAAAATTGTCAAAATAACTTAATGAGAAGGCTGTTTGCACCACTACTAAATAGGAAGTGGGAAATCACTTTAAAATTATGTTGCAGAAACCAAACAGTAACTAAAATGGTAATACAGATGTCAAAGAATGAGATAACAATCAAAAAGTCACGCACATTATACTTGTTCTAATTTAATTTAATTTTAATATAATGCTGGATTCTCAAATGCTGGATACTGTGAGTAAAATAGTACTAGAAGTAGTATGAGAACCTGTTTGCAAGACAGCAACCCCTCTGTTCCTGTGCATCCAACTCGTCTGGTTACAATTATGTGTCTGTTAGTCCACCAGGGTCGGACTGGGAAATACATTTTTTAGTAACAGTGGCCCAGTGGGAAGGTGGTGGGACCAGTGCGGGGGGAGGAGGGGAGGGCTGTTGTGTCATCACCAATGACAAGTACCCTCCCTCAAAGTAACTATATTGGTTCAATATTCCTTCAGGGTAGCCATTGCACAGAGCCCTGCTGAAGTGCTCTTGCATGAGAAAAAAGGCCCTGTATCTGAGCAGCGCAATTGGGTTTAATGACTTGTCTCTGGTGTCTCAATAGGTAGGATATCCGAGGACAAATTTGGCCAGGAAAGAGTATTGTGTTCGTGATTGGAAGCTTCTTTGGGATTGTGAGTATATAGAGAGAGCTGATAGTCAACAGGGTGTTTTGTGTAAATAGGTCAGTTTCAGTTGCGTTGTGTTTATGGTGTAATGTGTGTCTGGCTAGGGGCTGTAGAGATTGTGTGCATATAGGTGCTGTCATGTGTGTGCATAGAGGCAGTTGTGTAGGTGACATAGTGCATTTAGGGGCTGCAGAGTGTGTTTAAAGTGCATATTTTTGCATACAGGGGAGTGTGTGCATAGGGAATGCAGAGTGTGAGTTTAGTGAGTGGAGGGGTGCAGTGTATATGATGGGTGCAATGTGTGCGTGTGTGAGAGGGGTGCTGAGTATGTGTGTGAGGAGTGCTGTGTGTGTGAGAGGGGTGCTCCGTGTCTGTGTGAGGGATGCTCTGTGTATGTGTGAGAGGTGCTGTGTTTTTGAGGGCTGTTTGTGTGTGAGGGGTGCTCTGTGTGTGAGGGGTGCTCTGTGTGTGAGGTGCTCTGTGTGTGTTTGTGTGAGGGGTGCTCTGCGTGTTTATGAGGGGTGCTGTGTGAGGGTGAAGGGTGGTGCGTGTCGGTGTGTGTGGAGGGTGCTGTGTGTGCAAAGAAAAATTGATGGTTACCCATTAGATTGATATAAAACATCTAAATTTAGGGGTTATACATACCAATATGTCAGCAATAATGATTGCTATCTTTAAGACTTTTTCTTTTGCTCTTCGTTTTTATATATTCATGCATTTTATCATATTTTAAGAATATTGTATTTTATTTGTTTATATATATTGTTAGGAAGCATCTTGCACTTATCCATTTGAGCTATTGTATGTTTTAATGTGTGTGTTTAAAAATAAGGGTATACACCTTTAAGAGATTTGAATTCGTTTGCCCGGCAAAGTATAAAACTGCCGAGCCACCCTCAGAGCACCTATCTTGACAAAGCCCTCGGAAGAAGGGCGAAACGCGTTGATAAGGTGTTAATACTACTCATATGCAGAAGACCACCTGAACTTTCAACAGAAGCTGAATTAATCGTGAGTGTTTCCCCACCGATACCAACACGACCAGCGTGCCTGTGTGCACCAGGCAGCTGCCGCATTTTGGGAGGAACCAGACCACCAGCCTTGATTCTACATTACGAGTGGATTTGAAAGAAATACTTTTTCCTGCATGATCTACAACGATGAGTACTATATCTTATATAATGTAAGAGTTTTTATTTTGGGGGGAGTTACCATTTCGTTTTTTATCTTGGGAAATAAATTTTGATACAGAGTCACACTATGTATCTTTCTGTGTTTCTTTTTCTCTAAATTATCTTCATTTATCTCTGAATCCCTACATATTGCAACAACATCTGGACTTTGTTTC
Source organism: Pelobates cultripes (assembly GCA_933207985.1). NCBI lineage: Eukaryota > Metazoa > Chordata > Amphibia > Anura > Pelobatidae > Pelobates > Pelobates cultripes. The sequence continues at coordinate 36,058,737 of OW240921.1, read as the reverse complement.
TGTGCAGGACTAAATAATCGTTTTACATAATCTGGACATTCTTTTAATATTTTGCATACTATTTCAGGCACTATTTGCATATAAATGCACCCTTGTCATTTTTAAGGGGATTATTCACTAAGCGCTGAAATTTATATTAGTATTTGTACATTGGAATTGGGAAATTTCTTATTGTTTTAGCTGCTAATATTATTATAGTATATTGAGTACCATTTACATTGTTTTAATTAGAACATATAACGACTATCATCTAGGTTGTTCATCCTATTTATATATGCGCTCTCTTTTTTTGATTTTTTACATTTATCAGTAGCTGCTGATTGGCTTAGAGCAGCATTTTGCAAATGGTGTTCAACAAAATTGAGGTTTTGGTCAATTTGCCCATTGGGTGACCCATTTACATAGGCCCACCCAATCGGTATCGCTGAACTAAAGGTACCTGATTGCGGTCTTAAATAGCCGTGACGGCTGACAGAGCTTGTGGCGGCCACCCAGATAGGGACACAGGTCTCGCCGCCAAGGATGTTCTTTTCCCCCTCTCTGGATCTCTGTTGCGAAGACTTCACTGATTTATAGTTGCTGAGTGATTAGAGCTGCTGAGTGATTATAGCTTTCTGCATGTTGGACCACACTAGAAGCCGTGACAGCATGTTGAATGTATTGAGAGTCTGTGCCTTTCCCCCTTCCCCTCACCCTTTTTCCTGTCCTATTGTTTCCCCAGCAGAGCATTGTCTTATTGTCCTAGGGACACTGCCAGACCAGTTTAAACTAGCAGCCCTGTGAGGAATGGCTGCTGCAGATCAAGAGGCAGGCGTCTGGAGCTAGAACAATTCAACAGGTCAGCTCAGTGTTGACCGGGATAACCCCCACCGGTACAGAGGGGGGAATAGAAGATTCACCAGACTGTACAGCATTGAGTGGGGAAGTTTTCCACAACCTGTTAGTAGGCCACAACCTGCCGCCACGGATCCTGGTGGCTACAGGCTGTGGTAGAAGTCTCAAAAGATTAGTTGGGTTGCCCCTCAGATAGGTAGCACCTCAGCTTGAAATTTCCATGGTAGCCCATGATATTTTCGAGGGAATCAGCATAGATAGTGGGAGCACACAGAACACGTCCGGTTAGCTGAAGAGTCAGGCTCTGCCCCTCTATTTTAACCTTTTTAAACTAATTTATTTTTATATGTCCTGCTTGTAACCTGAAATCCTATATATCAGATATATCCTATATATCAGAACAACTTGGTCTCACCCTTGTAAGTTGTCCTTTTGCTTTCTTGTTCCATGTCAATGTAAATTTTAAATTATATTGAAGAGAATTAAGGTCATGTACAAAGTTATTAAATCAAGATTTAAACCTCCTCCAAATTATAATGATGTCACCATGTTTTCCCTCTGTGTCATGTTCAAACTACATAAAAAGGTTCTCCCATCTCACCATGTAGATGTTGGCATAACTAGAGGCAAACTTGGTGCCTATGGCGCTACCCCTAACTTGCAAATAATACTTAACCTCAAAATAAAAATAATTATGTTCCAAAATAAATTTACCAGATAGTGAAAGGAAATATTTTAATTCCTTAGACATTTCATCATCTTTATCCATGTCAAATTTTACAGCCTCTGTTCCTTAATAATAGCTGATCACTGTATATAACGATGTCACATCAAGTGTGGCAGGGTTTGCACCGTGCCAAGCAGACTGCCAGGCGTGATCATCACTTCTCAGGGCCTGGCTGGGATTGAACCTGGGTCCTCTATGTCCCAGTTGGTGACCTTACCTTGTCGCAACTTCACTTGTTAATTCTTGTGGGGATATTTATGGGATAATAATAGTAACAGTGAGAATTGCCCACTAATTCAATTCTCAGATCCCAAAGAACGTTTATCGTGTTAAGTGAAAAGTATTTCATATAAATAATCACAATGTATAAAAATAGATTTTATTTATGATAACCAATAATTAACAAATAATATTATGTAACATGCATAACAATAATCAATGAATATCCAGTACAAAATTATATGCAATACAAAGAAATGGGTATTACGTTTCAATGGCTAAATAGCATTTTCTGTCAAGAATTCTGACGATTTATGAGGTATCCTTAACACAGGCTGAAAGTGAAACTTTTCACAGTGAAGAACAGAATTCCTCAGAGTGCAGCGTAAGGTCGTAAAGTTTAGCAGACAGTTAGAATAACCCTTTCAATGCTGGCTAGATCTCCTAGGTAGTTAAGATCTATTCTTATGTATTTTTAAATAAAATAACATTTAACCCAGTTCACTAGTCATTTCCTGAAAACCATCCAATAAGAGAATTTACCATTATATAAGCAGATTTTTAATTTGTCTAAAAGATATCTATCTTAATTTAGAGCAAATCAATACACCTGGATAAAAACAGCGGTATGCTAACACGTGATATCACATCAATATATAATTATTCTTAATTCCACCTGCAGAATGGAATGTTTATAACTATATATTCTTAGTTAACTAAGATTTCTTAATATGGAAATCTGACCGTGCTTTATCCAGTCATATATAATGCTATTAATACATTTTAATTAATTTAATTTAATTTAATGAAACCAGTATAATTACCAGTTGAGTAGATATTTCATCCGATTGGTAGTCTCTCTGCATGGAGGTGTTGGTTAGAAAGTCAGTAAATTCTAAGTGTTAGAGTTTTAGGAGTAGAGTGTTAGTCTCAGATGTTGTCCGAGTTGGAGTCCCCAAACTTCCAATTCCTCTCTCCTTTGCATATCTTGCATCTGCCTCCTCCCTCGTATATCTCTATCTTCCCTTTGTCTTAACTTTTAAAGGGCCATACTCTCTGTACGTCATCAGTTGATAACCCAATAGAAGCACTAGAGGTGTGGTTATCTTCCAGATCGCAAATTAGGTATTTGGTCTATAGAGGGCAGTCTTGTCCCACTAAACATACCTATCCAGGAAAGAGTTAACTTTTCCTGGTGGCTATTTTGACGTCATTTTGGCCTATCTTTATAGCGCCATAATTTAATTTCAAAGGGTTTCTTAAATTTTGTCCAGACTTAGCGTCTGCAATTCCTGCCATAATTTCTGATATGACAGATCATGAACTAAGTTTACCCTTTTCCATACAATGGTACCTTATATATATAGACAGTTAAATATTAAATTATTTAATCTTCTCTGTCACAATTGTCTGGGTTTAGATTTGATTATATTCTTCTAGCATTAGACAGTCTGTCCAACCCCCTTCCTTATCACTTGGCTTGTATATACTATGCATTCCTTAGCTCTGGCAAAGAGGCCAGTCTTACAGAAAGAAATCTAGTGTCTTCTTTGTTAACTTGAAATAACAAAATGGAGTCTGGTCTGTTCAGAGTGACTCAGAATATACACTTTTAGTTTCTATCATAGCACAAAATGTCTGCCGATATAAATTCCCTGACATTCTGGTTCTATTCTTATCCTTTGATGTCTGCATCTCTGGGCCTGGACTACTTCACACCTGCTCATGATTCCTGATTGAGTGGCTAATTAACTGCCTTTATAAGCCCTGCCATGCCACTTCCTCCTGGTCATATTGTTTTGTTCCCAATCGTGGATACTGCTTGTTCATCTGACTCATGCTTTCAATGTATTTGCCTGATTGCCACCTGCCCTGACCATTGGAACGTACCCAACTACTCTTTTGTACTTCCCTTGTCTGTTTCTGCATACCTGGTTATTGTTCCTGCAAAGCCCCAGTGCAATTTTCCACAACCTTGGAGATTTCTTCCTCAAGTCTCCTCGGTTTGTGTTAGATTGCAAGGGTGTGCCTTAACTCTTCACTTCAGACTCCCACCCTTCATGTAAAATCCTGACAAAGTGTGAGCCAGCTGTACTCTTCATGTCATTCTGTGCTATCCATTTCTTGCAAAAATGGCTTAGTATCCTTAATATAAGACCTCACTCTCGGAACGTACTTTTGTAGATAGTAGGCAATGAAGGCTGATTGCTTGGCTGTCAAATAATGTATGCCACTGATAGGGAAACCTGCAGGGGTTAAGCTACATTTGTGTGTTTTTTGGTAAGAAATAAAAGATTGAGGGTAAGCTTTTAATTCATAAACACAGTGTAACATCTGAAAACATAATTTAGAAATAATACCAAGAGCCAATATGCATTTTGAATGACATGTTCTCTTTATTCTTAAATACTACAGCACACAGACAAGTAGACATTTCTTATTTTCCAAAGAGAGGCCATTACCACTGCCAAATTTGTACTGGGAGAACCGATGGATGCTTTCACAGGGCTTAGAACAAACAGTTTGATTTTAAACAGTTGTTGAACTATAACGTCCATGACCAAGCATAATGGAAATTGCAGTTCAACTACATATTGACAGTAGAAAGGCATATTAGCACCACAATTTGTGAGAGAGGAAGGATTAGGAGGAATGTATAGAAAGCTGGAAGTTCTCTCTCTGAGGATTAAGATCTTGGCTACTCTACGGCAAGGTGTGCTTGTCGAACAGGTACTCTCCCATGCCATTCTGTGGCACGCCAAGGCGTCTCAGATTAGTGATATGATCGCCAAGTTTCTTAATGCGCTTCACATGATCCTCTAGCTCCTCACTTTCCAAGTAATCACACAACTGTAAAAAGATAACATTGTTAGGGCATAAACTCAATGGTAGAGCCAATAAACTAGGCAACGAGACTCCTTACAGTTGTGTTAAAAACTGTAAACATTTACCCAACAAGATTGGCAATCAAGCCCTAAAACCATATGTTTGTCTCCACTCTCTCCAAAGATGCTTAAGCTCAGTTTGGAAAGCATGGATAGTAGTATATATAGTAACTGAGCCCATATACCATCTAGGCTGTGTATTTTGCATGGATATATTTGATACTTAAACTATCAACTCATTTTCTCAACCGCTCTTGTTCCAAATTGTGTTCAGGACCCACCAACAGGCCAGAATTAAGATATTCCCATGGGAGTACCATGACACAACCACTGACATTTCCACTTTCATTAGCAGTAGTTGTATAAAATGTAGCCTGTGGTCCTGAGGATAGGTTTGAATAACAATGTCCTAGGTAGGCATCAAGTAAGGATCTCCCCTATCATGACAATGTAGGTTATCTTCCTTCCCAAAAGCAGTAGGAAATCCATTGCTATGTATTTTGGTTTAAACACTTTTAAAAGTGGGTCTGAGAGATGTTCATCCTCTACACCCAGAAAAGTTAAAGGGGTTAAGTAGTCCAATTGTATCATCAGACAGCAGATTCAGGTCTACAAAATGTAATATAGACGTTAGGAGAGTCAGAAGAAATTCATGCAGGCATCAAATGCCAGCTAACAAGGGGCTGGCTGCACTCACCTAAACATACATAAATAGGGTACTGCTGAGAGCCAATAAGTACAATAAAAATAAAAATCCAGTGCATTCCCTTATCTAATAAACAGCAACTTTTGTGCTGACAGATATATATATATTTTTTTAAACACCTAATGTAGGCAAAAAGCAATGGGGGTTTAGTTACATTTTATGATCATACATTGCATAAGCCTGCTACAACATTAATGTACCCCATCTTTGGCAGGTCCTACTCTAACAGTCAACTATCTGCTAAATTAGCTACTGACTTGGGGAAGAAAATGTCATCTGGAGTTCTCTGCAGTATAAGGCTAAATAAGGCCCTGGGATGAGGCACCTGTGACAGGGAGGGTTGGAAAACCAAGAAGTTGGCTAGATATATATAAAAACAGGACCATATTTAGAATTGTACTGCAGACAACTTGAGATGGAATGTCATTTTCAGGTCTGTCTAGCTGCCTACATATTATGGCAATTTTAGCTACTAGCACTCACATGGGGGTCGTTTCTATCAGTTGCTAGCTTGTGCAGATCCAGCACGGCCTGGTTCACAGTCTTTTCCATATTCAGAGATGTCTGCATAGCTTCCAGAGTGCTGCCCCATTCATCACGTTCTGGTTTCTGGATAAATAAAGTAAAAGAATACATTAGATGTCTCACTTTTAATCATTTAAAACATATCTCCCCATATTGTGTATACATCACTTAATGGATAATAACAATCAATATAAATACCGTATTTATCGGCGTATAACACGCACTTTTTCTCCCTGAAAATAGGGGAGAAATTGTGGGTGCGTGTTATACGCCGGCCCTTTAAATACTGCAGCCGCCTGAGCGCTTGGTTCTCACCTCCCCTGTAGCGTGGCCGAGCTGCTCTGCTGTCCGCGGTGGCCGGCCGGAGTGACAGGAAGGTGCATGCTCAGTGTGCACCTTCCTGTCAGTCCGACCGGGTACAGGAAACAGAAACTCCTGTTCCGCGCGGAACAGGAGTTTCTGTTTCCTGTACCCGGTCGGACTGACAGGAAGGTGCACACTGAGCATGCACCTTCCTATCACTCCGGCCGGGCACCGAGGACAGCAGAGCAGCTCGCCAATGCTTACACAGGAGGGGTAAGAAGGGGGCAAATAGAGGAGGAGGGGGCAAGAAGGGAGGCAAGAAGGGGAGGGGTAAGAAGAGGAGGGGAGTACGAAGGGGAGGGGGGTGTAGCTGGGGGGGAAGTGGCCAAGAAGAGGGGGAGGGGGAGTAAGAAAGGGGATAAGAAGAGGGGAGGGGAGTAAGAAGGGGGTAAGAGGGGGAGGGGAAGTAAGAAGAGGGGAGGGGGGAAAGGGGGTAAGAAGAGGGGAAGGGGAAGTAAGAAGGGGTAAGAGGGGGAAGGGGAAGTAAGAAGAGGGGGAGGGGGGAGTAAGAAAGGGGGGTAAGAAGTTCTTTATTTGAAATTTAAAGGACCACTCTAGGCACCCAGACCACTTCACTCTAGGCACCCTCAGGGCACTATAGTGCCAGGAAAACGAGTATGTTTTCCTGGCACTATAGTGGTCCTTTAAGTTTTTTTCCCCTGAAATTTCCTTCTTAAAATGAGGTGCGTGTTATACGCCGGTGCGTGTTATACGCCGATAAATACGGTATATATAAAATATATGGTCAAGCATCTTAGTTAGCTGAGCTATTGCAAAAAGATGCTTGACCATATACTGTATATATGTTTTGCCAGTGAATTTTAAAGTGAACTCACAATTACATTTTCAGCTAAACATTTAACAGCTATTAAAAAAAACAAATATTCAATGTATCATAATGAAAATGAAACACTAAATTGTTTGGTAGCTGTAAATATTTTTCTTACCTTGTTTCCAGCATGCCATGACCATGTTCAGAGGTATGATGGTTTTACACTATTGTAACACCCACTTACTGGTCCCGCTTTGCTCCCAACCCTCTATAGCGTGATTATTCCTGCTTGGGGATACTTTTTCAAGCAGGTCAATCTAACCTGATGAATGTTTGAATGCTGGTTTCACCGGCAGTGCATCAGTGTCAGAACAGGAGATAGGTGTGTGTCTTAAATCACTTAGTTTCTATGTTCCACTGGAATTGCTTGCTGACAGATGACTGAAGAAGAACCAGCATTGAGAAGCAGTGGCGTACACACAATCCATGGGGCCCCGGTGCGAAACTGATCGATGGGCTCCCCCCCCTCCCTTTCCCGCCCCCTGACAGACACAAACACACACACATATAAGAGACACATACATACATAGAGACACACACACATAGATACAGACAGACACATACAACACACATACATACAAACAGGCACACATACATACAAACAGACACATACATAGACACATACACACCTACAGACAGACACACATACAGACACACACACACGACATACATACAAAAAGACAGACATACATACATACACAGATACAAAATGTTTAAGTCACCCTCCTGTTTCCTACCTTTTAGTTGCAGTAGGGTGACTTTCCCTGGGGTCCAGTGGTGGCTCAGGTTGATGGGAGTCAGAGTTCCCACTATGACTCCCTCCTCTGCTTCCTCCCGCGTGGGCTCTGTGTATGCTGGGAGGAGTGACCAGGACAGTCTTTTCCTCCCAACGTGTGATGTCATCACAGGGGGCCCAGTTGCGCTGTTAAAGTGCCACAGCGCTGACTGGGCCCCCTGGAAATCCATACCCATCGGGTGGCCCTAACAGCATGTGCCACCTGATGGACCCATTGAACGGCGGCTCCGGCAGTTTGCTGCACGGGCCGAGGTCGCAAAACATGACGGCGGGCAGCCTGTCGCAGGGGTCGGCAGGGCGGCTGGGCCCCCTGGAGTGACGGCCCATTTGCAGCTGTGACCACTATATGTGCGCCACTGTTGAGAAGGTTCTCCTGTTCTACCTTGTTGTTCATTTGTTGCCATAAACCTTTATGCCATCAGCATAGTGATCTCTGCTTAGAAATGATTGATAAGTGGAGGGGGACCAAATTTTTTAAGCATTTTGCTAGCATAATGCCTAAGTGAAATTTTCATCTCTTATTTAAATCTAACTGTGAACCATGATAAGTACACTTTGAAACCATTTAATGATTGCTTTACGCTGTGCTCTCTGGGGTCAGATCCCCAGTGGGACAGGTCCCCAAAATCAGACCTGTCGAGCCAAAAGCAAGACTGTTGGTAGGTCTGGGAAGTAACCACCCACAAAAGGGGCATGTAAACCATTTGTGCTGCTATGATTTCTTTTAACTCGCAAGTGGAGTGCTGCACACTAGTATCTTGATTCACTGGAGTTCTGTGTGTGCTATAAAACCAGAAGTATAGAGCCACAGGCTACACAGTGCAGCGTTAAGAATACAGTATATTTATTTATGGTCCAAGAGACAAAACAAAGATACAATGTTTCAGCCGTAAAGCCTTAATCATGTATCAAAAATGTATATTAAAGATTTAGAAAATGTTATCACAATTCAGTTAATTCCAGGCATAGCTAGGGCCAGGCCCGATCCTCAGCTGGTGCAGCGTGTCCAGTGCCAGGAGGTGGGTTGCGCCATGAGAAGCGAACAGATGGAGTGTCACAGGGGGCCCAAGAGGTGGTTCTTACTAGGTGAAGGCAGAGTAGGCACCTGCTTTCCTTGCGTGTGTGCGTCTGATTGTGTGTCTAATTACAAAAAGGGGTGGGGCATATAAATGGAGAGATGGAGTCATTACAAAAGAAACATGCATGCCTGGACTGAACATTTGCCAAGTTTTTATGGCAACAGTTAGCAAGATGACCATGCCCACCTGGGGGTGCCAAATAAATTTCTGCACCCAGGCACCTGTGACCCTAGGATCAGGCCTCAAAAAAGCGTATTTGTGCATATATATCCTCACTTACCAACCGGGTTCCGTTCCTATGACCCGGTCGTAGAACAAATTGCTCGGTAAGTGAGGAGTTAAGGGTTTCCCTGCTCTGGTGCGCTTGTCTTTGTTCAGGGAAATTTCCCCAAACATAGACGAACGCACCAGAGCAGGGAAGCCATCTAATCTATGTTCGTGCAAATTTCCCCGAACTTGAGATTTACAGGGTTCCGTGCTCTGGTGTGCATGTCTGTGTTCAGAGACATTTCCCCGAACATAGACGAACGCACCAGAGCAGGGAATCCATCTAATCTATGTTCGTGCAAATTTCCCCGAACTTGGGATTTAAAGGGTTCCCTGCTCTGGTGCGAATGTCTGTGTTCAGAGACATTTCCCCGAACATAGACGTACGCACAAGAGCAGGGAATCCCTCTAATCCCCACGACGGCTCGCACTTACCACCCCACGAGAGAGATGATCATAAGTGCGAGCCGTGGTAAAACAGGTAGGTCACAAAACGAGGACCACCCATATTAAAAATCCAGGAAAGTGCTAGTTGCCCTTTGAATGTGTCGTATTTATTAACGTTTCCAAATCTGCTCATTTGACCTAAAGTATGATATAGCCTGATACAATTTAGAGAATTCAGATTTCTACATAATTGTAAAAGTAATTGCTCATTTTAGGCTGAAATAACAGAACTGGAACATTTTTCAGCAAATTTTACACCTTGATTTTCTCCAATTCATAATTTAGTGAATAAAACCTCACATGGGTAAAAACTGTTTTTTAAATCATTATGTACCTAAAACATTATATACACATGTGTTATATTTCTATGGATAATAATCCATATTCGTAATTTGTTTAGTATTAAGATTATTCCCTTGAAAGTTTTTTAGTAAAATGAGAATTCAACGTATACTTCAAATGTAAGGCAAAAATAGCTGAACTGGAAACATTCTCTAATTCTTTATTCCGCTATGGCACCTGTCGGGGTGCTTGGATTTAAATGTGAAATTCACTTTGAATTCTCCTTGTCATGAATAAATCTGCCCAAGTCTTGGCCCCATGTCACATAGAGCTATGTTTGGTGCTAAAAAGGAATATACTATTTTGTAACTCACCACAGATAGGAACATTTGACAGGCTTTTATTTTCTGTATTTTTTTTTTTTTAAATAAAACTTTTTTTTGTGATTGATAACCAAGCCCAGATTCATACAGATTACCTTTCCCTGCCCCAAATATTGTTTGCCATTGCTCATGTTTACCTTCACATCCTGCAGAATGATCCGCCCTCCGCGCTTGCTTTGGTATTTCAGAAGTTTTTCGGCATGCTCCCGCTCCTCCTGGCTCTGCTCCTTGAAAAACTCTGCTACGTGATGGAGAGCCACATCATCACGGTCAAAGTAGTAAGACTAACAATAAAAATTGACAAAATTAAATATATATAGACCCATATATAGATCGGGTAGATAGACATATTTCTGATTAATCTGTTTTAAAGGATCACTATAGGGTCAGGAACACAAACATGTATTCCTGACCCTATAGTGTTAACACCACCATCTAGCCCCCCTTGGATCCCTCATACCTCCATAAATATAGTAAAAATCTTACTGTCTTCAAGCCTGAAGCTGGAAATCTGCATGCTGTTAGACTCAGAAAAACAAGCAGTCTGCTGACATGTAGTAGCCTGATCCAATCACAGTGCTTCCCCATAGGATTGGCTGAGACTGACAAGGAGGCAGATCAGGGGCAGAGCCAGCATGATTCAAACACAGCCCAGGCCAATCAGCATCTCCTCATAGAGATGAATTAAATCAATGAATCTATATGAGGAAAGTTCAGTATCTGCATGCAGAGGTAGGAGATACTGAATCACAGGATGCTGTGCACAGTGCTGCCCTGTGCTCTGCTGACAGCAGATCTGAGTGGATGGAGGCATATTATGCCTCCATCAACTCCGAAGTCCCTCTGGTTCACTCTGAGTGACTGCAACAGGAGGTGTACCTAGCTTTCAATGTAAACACGGTATTTTCTCAGAAAATACAGTGTTTACATGAGAAAGGCTACAGGGAGCTATAGTTCTCACCTGAACAACCTCATTAAGATGAAGTTGTTCAGGTGACTATAGTGTCCCTTTAAGAAAATCTATCAGAGTGTTCTTGGAACTTTGCTAGTTTAATATGTAAACTACTATAAACACTGTCAAATATCAAGATATTTTTTAACTTACCAAGGATAGGTAGGTGTAAGACGCATACATTTTAAGGTTCACAATGCGGTTAATGGCTGCCTCGCTGTCATGGCTGTAGTTCTGACGCACGTGAGAGTTCATGTTGCTGTTGATCTTAAAGAACTGGTAGAGTAAAATGATTTTGTTTCTGAATATCAGAAGCAGTTCCGTTCAATCACTGTTGAAGCAAGAACTTTCTCTGACGGTGATTCTGCAGCAGCTGCAGGGACTTATATATTCTGTTTATTCCCATAAATGAAGTCAGACCTCACCTTCCCATTAGCTGAGAACCAATGAGCGCAGGGAGATTATGCCAATTCAATTCAGCGATGGCTATTATGTTACAGGTTATATCATTGGCTTGAATTTCTGCATTGTCATGTTATTCACAAGGGAATAGCATCTTATCATGGAACATGTTTCAGAGCTGTTAAGTGGAAAAGTGTGTTTAATCTTTCTGCTTTTTATGTACCGCTTCCTTTTTTTTATTCCTTAAGGATGGCGCATTTCTAACAGAACAAAACACACACGGATAGGTAGATTAAATATGTGTACAGGACATATATATAAAACATACAGAGCTAGAGTTACAACACACAGGCAAAATGTCTTGCACCTTGTATATCAGTACTAAACACATGTCTGTTCAGCCTGATATGAGTTCTTGTGTATAATAGTAAATAGGAGATTAGCTGATACAGCAGTGAGATGAGACTAAACACCAAAACAACTTTAGCTTAATGAAGTTATTTCACTGTCCAGAAGGTCTCTTTAAGGAAAAATCAGGAAAAGCAAGTATCTTCAAGATGTTAGATGCTATACACTGTGACAGTATAGTATTTGACATTTAAGTCCCATAATGTTACAATACCAGGTACAGAATAGTACTCCAATCTGTAATGATGCTTGTTATTATAAATTGTGTTATAATGCCTCTCTCCATTTTCAATGCGGTATTCTAATAGTATTGCTATTACTCTTACTTTTCATGTGGACATTTTTAAAGTAGATCGCTTTTTTAACCTATTGTATAGCTCGGCAGAATGTGCTGCCGATTTCTAAATACTAACAAAAATATATAAAGTGTAAGGAAATTATTAACTAGAGCAGAGGTTGGCAACCTTCGGTTGCTGTGGACTACATCTCCCCTGATGCTTTGCTAGCATTATGGCTGTAAGAGGATTATGGGAGATGTAGTCCTCAAAATCTGGAGAGTTGAAGGTTGCCTATCCCAGAACCAGAGCCTTCCAAATATGCACTTTGAGAATAAGTGGTCATCTATACGACACACACTATTTCCTGGCAAAGAAGATAACTGTCTCAACTGAATAGTGCATACTCTGTTTTCACCTCAGTAGACATAGTTTAGGAACATTAGGTACAATGTTTTTCCAAAAAGAACTACTACACTATTTAGGTCCAGTGACAGTCTATGTCCCCATAAGACATAGTCAGCAGATTAGTTTTTATTAATACAGGGTCAACACATATCATGACATATTAGTGGTCCTTACCCCCAGCTAAGATCAAAGTTAAAGCAAACCTAATAGTAGGGATCAATGTCCCGGTTAAAAATTACATCTGCCACTGTTATCTCCAATAAAAGGTAATTTTTTTTATTTCAGATACAAATGGTAGAATAGTTCCTAGAATATTTTTATATGTATATTTAGTCTTGTTAAGCATTGGCCTTTCCCCTACAATCAGTCTTGCACAACAGCAAAAGTAGCAGAAATGAAGCGGTTCTTATCTGTAGCTCACCATGTTCTGCCTGAGGAGTGTATTGACACATTCAGCAGTTTTTTCTGGTTGTAAATGGGTGTTGTATTGTTTAATGTGGTTGTAAACACAATATTTGGTAACTAGATATTAATGTTATTTTATAGCCACAGTTTGCGCTCTTTTTTTCCGATTGGAAAGTGCTGAATCGAAGGAATGTGAGAAAACCCAGTAAACATTGCTAAATAAAATTAGCTCACTTTTTTGGTGCTCAAAGTGTATGTAAAGAAAAATTATTTAAAAGTGCCATTTTACCCATAAAGCAACACTCTAAGCAATACAAACACTACAACTTGCTATAGTGGTTATGGTGCTAGGCTTCTCCCATTGTACGTAATCAAAGTGTTTTTGTTGTTTGACTTCACACTTGGCATCCTCTGGGCTTGAGTTCCTAAGCAGGGACTTTCGTTTGCAGTGCAGGGCTTAGCTCATTGGTTGAGATTGTCAGCTGGTCAGCTGCGGAATCTGTTGGCGCTTTATAAATACCAGTAATAAAAAAATAAATAAATCAATAAATCAATCAGCTCCTAACTAGGAGTGTCCAGTTTTTATTACTGTTGAGAGAAGATGGGGTAATAGTGCCCGGCAGACCCCAGGTAAGAGGAATAACCATTAAAATTTACAATAGTGAGGTGCCAGGGCATTCTTGGTACATTAACCCCTACACTGCTTTTAATTTATTATGGTGTTATGAGTGTTCCTTTGATATATTAAGTTTTTGAGACCAGAATGTCGACTTTGTAAATTGAGTTGATACAGATAAGGTTCATGAGCCACATAACACATTTTGAGTGTATAACCTGTGCAGTCTCGTGTGACAGAGGAGATACTTCTCTGTCATATTAGCAGATTTTTGGCATGCACTTCCCTAATTCACTTGTGACAAAGAATAAACAACTGTTTGAGCTGGCCCTGAAGAAAGCTAAAACTGAACATATATCACGGTAGCTACGGGTAGAGATCTGTCAATCTGGCTTCTCCATGGTTTAAAAATAAGACACCCAGGGTTTTATAACATAAAACAATTACAAATCATAAGGCAAAAATTTAAAGCTAGAAAAATTGCAGTTTTGCAATTCAGCTATTTTGGTCTAAAATGTGCAGTTTAACTGTGATCTCTGCATAGTTTCTGATTTAGTCCATACATCCCACAGGGTTTATTCACTAAACAGTACATTTAAGAGAAGAGACAATGCAATTCCAATGTTTTGACTAAAATAAAGAAGTCTGGAAAATGATTTTATTTCATTCTGGATAAACAACTGTCCTTCAGTGGATTGGAGAAAATAAACCGAAATTATGCAGCATATTTACAAAACACCAAATTGTTGAGAACTGAACACTAAATTGGAACATTAATGTGTGCACAGCCAAACTGTGCCTTTGGTGTTTGGAAATGTTTCCAAATACACTCTTGCTGTTCCTATATTTTAAAAGTATTTTGCTTCTGGAACTGGTAGAAATTAGATTTTTTTTTTATATTCTCTATATATTTATCTACACGTTTCAAGAAGTGATATGTGTTCTGGGGAACACTAAAAAGGTTATTCACTAAAGTGAGAATTAAAAGTGAATTTGAAATTTTAGGTCAAAATAGCTGAAACTGAAAAATTCTCGAAGTCAGCTATGCTTCCAGTTCAGCTTCTTTGATCTTAAAGCTTCACCCAGTATCAATGAAATCCCCATAGGAAAGCATTGAAGCAATGCTTTCCTACGGGGAGAGTCTAATGCACTAATGCTCTTGCAGCGCATGCACAGGGTGACCAGATCCACAATTTTTCCTAAAACACATATTTTGTCATATTTATAAAAACACATTAAAATGCTTGCCCTGCAGTATGTATAACGCATATTCTGCATAATTCTTTATTGCCTAGTTACTTAATCTTATACACCTTCCTCTGAATTCTCCTTACTACAGGGAAGCCATTTAAATGTGCTGCCCATCAATATGTATATGTGATAAGTGTCCCAGAAAACATGGTGAATGTGGTTACCCTGCGCATGCGCATTAGGTCCACCCCGAGCTGACCCAGTGGCGAGTGACATCAGCGCTGGAACTGGGTAACTGATTAAAGGGTTTTTAACCCTTTATTTGCCAGGGAACACTAGAGAGTGGGGGATCAGAGGGCTTTATAGTGTTAGGAATACAGATTTATATTCATAACACTAAAGAATCCCTTTAAACTTGCCCAGTAGATGTCCACAGTGCACTGCAACAACTCCCATCATTCTCTGTCAGTCTAATGAATTTGGTTCACAGCAGCTGTCATTGCATTGCCTTTTTCTGTGACATTTGTTTCAATTAAATAAAAATAAGAGAAAATAATCAAGCGCTGATATACGTAAGCCTTCCCCATCCACTGTGTTTTTCTGAAAACAGTTAATGTCTTCAAATGAAAAGTGCTGCCCTGGTGCAGAAGGCCAGTCAGTCAATTAAGGCAGCTCCTTCCAAATTCCACATTTACTAATTTATTATCGTTATTATTATTATATTATTTATATAGCGCCATCAGATTCCGCAGCACTGTACAATGGGTATATAGCGCCAACAGATTCCGTAGCGCTTTACAATATGAGAGGGGGGAATTAACTATAAATAGGACAATTACAAGAAAACTGACAGGAACGATAGGTTGAAGAGGACCCTGCTCAAAGAGCTTACAGTCTATAGGAGGTGCGGTATAATCATTAGGACAGGAAATAGCAATCAAATAAGGTGGGAGTAAAGCAGAACTGGAGGAGAGAGTATAGTGCTGCCCTTTATGAGAGAGCTTTATTCCTGCAGCATATGAACCCATATGAATAACATCAGGAAGTGGAATGTGCCCAGGAAAGCACAGTACCTGACTTGCTCTGCTTTCACTCCAGGAATATGTTTGTGTAACTATAACAATACAATAAACACAGTACAAAAATGTGAATTTAACAATCCTAGCTGTACTGTCCCCCCTCCCCCGACCTCATATAGTTAATGTGATGGGAGGGAGTTGTGTTCACTACATTTGTAAGGGAGGGCAGAGAGGGGCTAGGTGGGGCTTATTCACCCAGGCTTCACGTGGGGGAGGGACTGGCAAGCTAGGATTCATTAAAGGGTTATTGAGGCTGCAAGCCACAGATAAAGATGGAGTCCCAGATCAGGCACAACTTCCACCAGGACTGTGAGGCAGGCCTCAACCGCATGGTGAACATGAAATATCACAGCTCCTATGTCTATCTGTCCATGGTGAGCCACTCTGTGTCATTGTGTCAAAACCAACAAACCATTGTCAGAGCTCATCCTATTATACAGTCACACATCCCCCCGTGCTGTGAGTGGCCGTGTAAAGTCATTTATTGGAAACAAAGAATCACCAGTCTCAGGGATTCTGTGTGCTCAGCCCTGGGGATTGCAGCTTTCAATGCTCTGTGTGTAGTAAACTATAGGGTTCTAACATAGAATGCTTCCCAGGCTCTGGGGACACTGTATCTGGATGTACTAAAATATACATTGTAACCTCTAAAACCCCTTCCTGCTTGGTGTTGAAGGTTTATTACAGGGGGAAAAACAAACATTTGCATAGATCAAACAGTTGCTGACTGACTGCATGTTTTCATTTACCTGCTCAATTCTTTCCAAAGCGTGCAATCGATTGTTTACAAATCCATTATTCCAATTTACACAGCGTTAATCCTTCTAACCAATGCTTAGTTCACCTCTAACCACAATGGCTTCGATGTTAATATTTTTGGATAAGGGTTTGAAAAGCTTTCATTTGGGATAAACTATTAAAATAATTGATATAAAATATTAGTATATTAAGTTTATCTATAAACCTTAAATCCTTTAAAAAGCTTATTCCAAAATCTTAACTTGAGGCCAATGTAAGTTTGTATTCGCTGTGCATAGTTGGCAGCTTACATAATAAAATCGCTTCCTCCCTGCTGTTATGAATACAAAGCTCCTGTAGTAGCTTTTGTTTTTTGTTTTTTTCGATTTTGGACAGGAGCACAGAATGAGAGACGTTTAATTCATAAAGTGGAACTCAGAGTGAATATTACATTTAAAGGAACAAAATGTCAGGAATAAAATGATGTATTACTGACGCTATAGTGTTAGGAAAGCACCCATAGTAGTGCCAGTCTGAATGACTGTTAGTAGAGGTGCTACTAGGCAGCAATGCTACCAATGCATTTTCTCTGAAAAGGCATTGTTTACAGTGCTCAGCCTGCATGAGCTACATTAAGCTGTCTTTTTTTTCTGGTGACCATAGTGTCCCTTTAAGGCTAAAGTACCAACTATGTAACTATTATACAGTTTGCAACTAAATTGTCCCTTGCACCTTAGTTCCTCCTGGCATTGTGCAAACTGTGCACTTTTACCAGGACACAGCATGGAATGTCTGACCATATGTCAACTTGCAGATAAGGCTAGTAAATAGTCCATAATGTATACTGACAATATGGATGTAAATATCCTAATTAACCCCTTAAGGACACATGACGTGTGACATGTCATGATTCCCTTTTTATTCCAGAAGTTTGGTCCTTAAGGGGTTAAACACTTGCTGCATTACATGATTACTAGCAAGACATGGACAGACCTGAATTAAAGAATGTCAATAAAAGGTCTCAACCAAAGTCATTCCAAAAACTGGAAAGGTAACTTGTTTGTGGTGGTTTTTATTTTTTATTTTTTTTTAAAAGACTTTCACCCAAATATAATACCATATGTGCAGGCAATAGACTTTGACAAAGTACTTGCACTAATCACACTTTCTCCTTCTCACCCTCAGTCCTCTCAGTTAAAGTGTTTCTCCAGTGTCAGGAAATCCTATTCGTTTTCCTGGCACTGCAGGACCCTGTAGTGCCCCTCTGACTCCCATCCCAAGTTGCTGAAGGGGTTGAAACCCTCGGCGCTGGTCAGGCTCCGCCTATACTCCTCCCCCGACGGCGGGGGAGGAGTATAGGCGGAGCCTGACCAGCGCCGAGGGTTTCAACCCCTTCAGCAACTTGGGATGGGAGACTTAATGCGCGGCAATGGCTGCGCACGCGCATTAGACCTCCCCATAGGAAAGCATTACTCAATGCTTTCCTATGGGAATTTTGGTGACACTGGAGGTCCTCATGTAGCTTGAGGATGGCCAGCGTTGCTTAACCCCTTAAGGACTGGACTGTTTTTGCGATGTTGTACATTTGCGACCAGGCATATTTTTACACTTTTGTGGTGTTTGTGTTTGGCTGTAATTTTCCGCTTTCTCATTTACTGTTCCCATACAAATTATATATTGTTTTTTCAGGACAAAAGGGGCTTTCTTTACATACCATTATTTATATAATCTCATGTATTTTAATTTAAAAAAAATAAAAAAATCTGATGAAAAATTGAAAAAATACATGTTTTTTGACTTTTACTTGAAAAATCTTTTACTCATCTACAAAAGCGAATGAAAAAAACTGCTAAATAGATTCAAAATTTTGTCCTGAGTTTAAAAATACCTAGTGTTTACGTGCTTTTTTGCTTTTTTTGCATGTTATAGGGCTATAGGTACAAGTAGGATATTGCGGTTTCAAAACATACATTTTTCAAATTTATCAATAGTGACATTGTAACACTATTATCTGTCATAAATCTCTGAATAACACCCCACATGTACATATTTTTTTTAAAGTAGACAACCCAGGGTATTCAATATGGGGTATGTCCAGTCTTTTTTAGTAGCCACTTAGTCGAAAACACTGGCCAAAGTAAGCATTCATATTTGTTTGTGTGTGAAAAAGTAAAAAAACTAAATTGAACGCTAATTTTGGCCAGTGTTTGTGACCAAGTGGTTACTAAAAAAGACTGGACATACCCCATTTGCAATACCTTGGTTTGTCTTCTTTTGCAAATGGTATGCCATCATGGGGGTAATTCTCATTCCTGGGCTACCATACGCTCTCAAAGGCAACGTAACCAACCTGGCCATTTTCAATGTAAAAATATTTGACCCATATATTTGACCTTGTAACTTTCAAAAATGCTATAAAACCTGTACATGGGGGGTACTGTTTTACTCGGGAGACATCGCTGAACACAAATATTAGTGTTTAAAAACTGGAAAACGTATCACAACAATTATATCATCAGTAAAAGTGCTGTTTGTGTGTGAAAAATGCAAAAAAAGTAACTTTCACTGACAATATCATCGCTGTGATATGTTTTACTGTTTTGAATCACTAATATTTGTGTTCAGCGAAGTCTCCGAGTAAAACAGTACCCCCCATGTACAGGTTTTAGGGTGTCGTAGAACGTTACAGGGTAAAATACAGTGCTAGCAAATTAAATTCTCTGGAATTTTGGCCTGGGTTGGCAGGCAGGTCCCTCAAATTGCAATCAATAAAATTACTGAATTATGTAAAATATTACATAAATACGCACGTAGAATTTAAATATATATGCATATTTATATATTTGAAGTCTACGTGTATATTTATATAATTTATGTAATTTTGTATATGGACGTATGTATATTTCTTATTATTTTTATTTATTTTTATATACATAGATATATATACAAATTCATTCTAAGTGTATTTTGATATAAATAAATAAATATATATATATATATATATATATATTTTAAAATACAGTTAGAATAAAATTTCATATAGCTATATAATTTGTTTAAATTTTTTTATTTAAAAATTTTTTTTATTTAATTTAAATTACTTATGATTTATATTTTATTATATATATATATATATATATATATATATATATATATATATATATATATATATATATATATATATATATATATATATACGTGTAATTTAATTATAAGTGTATTTTTATATTAATATAAGTACATATTAATATAAAAATACACTTAGTATGGCATTATATATATGATATATAGACATATATTATATAGATATATGTCTATATATCATATATACACATATATAATTATTTTTATTTTTTTAATTAACACTAACTTTATTTTTTTTTTCTGATTTTACACTAGCAGGGAGACTGCCTGTCAGCACAGACAGTCCCCCTGCAGGCAGACACATGGACACCTATTGTGACCATGTGATCGCTGTGTTAGCGATCACATGGCCACAGGGGTCCTAATTCAGTGTGGGGAGACTGTCTGGGCTGCAGGCAGTCTCCCCACAACCGGAGCCACGCTGATCGCCGCCGGGGGAACGACGGCGATCAGGTAAGTAGCTCAGACCGTTAGGACGGTTCAGGATCGTCATCGGTCGGCAACGCAAAAATGCCGATGACGGTCCTGAACCGTCCTCGGTCGGGAAGGGGTTAAAACACTTTTCGTGTTTTAAGAACATGGTTGTCCCTCTAGTGGCTATCTGATAGACAGTCCCTAGAGGAGGACTTAACCCTGCAAGGTAATTATTGCATTTTATGAAAAAGTTATACTTTTTTTTTTTTTTTTTGTGTGGAATGACTCTTGTGCTGTGCAACTTAATATTCTGGCATTCGCAAATATATGGCTCTAACCCTATCATGCCATTATTCATTTTGGAAGAGGTGTAGTCACACAAAGACTCCCTGGAGCTGCAGACACACTTTCGCATGTGGCAAATACCTGTTGTGCCAGTATCCTGCAGCACTATCGGGAAGGTAGCTGCTGGGATCAGTCTGCGCTGACTGCACAGCTCTCTCATGCACTGGTGTTGGGATGTGACATAACTTCAGCCCTGGCATGTGTACAGAGCTACAGGTAGTATTGCAGTCACTGCACAGTGATCTCTGCAGCTCCATACTGGACCACTGGGATGATTTAAATAAAAATCGACACACCTCTTTTTAGTATAGCCTACCTTTTAACTTGTTGATACCATTAATTACAATTGCCCTCCGTTCCCTCGCTCCATTGCCTACTTTACACTCTCTCCTTCACTGTTCGGTTCTCCAACACACCACTTTTACAGACTGATTTTTGGTAATCATAATATACATCAATCCCTCTTCCCCCTCTGACCTGGTGGTCTTCCTATTGTGTTTTTTTTTTTTTACTTTTTCATTGTACACTTGTTTGAGCAGGGCCTCATTCACCTCGTCCGTTATATTCTCTCATTTACTTGCAGCCCACTATCCCTTTCTATAACTATGATGCGCTCCAGAATATGTTCATAATAGTGTCTCATGTGAATGTGTGTAATTTCTTTAACAACAGGTTTATGGGGAGTTCAGAGCAACATACAAAAGTTCTACAGTTTATGGGGTGCAGTGCCCAAACATTAATATGTGCCCGTTAACCTAGGTATGCATCTGAATACACTTACTTTCCCCATGCCTTTCTTCTGATTTGTTACTTCCTTTTTCTCTACCATTTCATCACCTTCTCTCCACTAGTCATTGTTCCTCTTTGCCACATTATTACTTCTATCTATCGTCGTTCCCTTGGTCTCCTCTCTAACCATTTGTGCACAAAAGAAAGGCATTGGAAGTGATGGTCCAGTGAGGAAAAAATGAGGTTTGTGTTTGTCTTGCACTCAATTTTCTGTTCTGCTGGGGAATTAAAACAAATTTCACACGTGTGAAATCCAAATCTTCAGTTCCATTAAGAAGGCCAGAATGATGATGGAGCACTGATCTATGAATATTTACCAGGGTTTATTTTTCCGCAGGGATACTATTTTGACCGTGATGATGTCGCACTTGCCAATTTCTCAAAGTTTTTTCGGGAACGTTCAGAACAGGAAAAAGAACATGCAGAAAAATTGATCAAATACCAGAATGAGCGAGGAGGCCGTGTCTTTCTACAAAGTGTTGAAGTACTTGTCTTTCACTAATTTTTTATGTTAAAAAAAAAAAAAAGAGCATTTTGAGTATCTCATAGATTTTCTCAGATTGGTTTTCAAGAAGTTTCCATTCTGAGCACACCACGGTTTGTTTGGGTATTTTGTTTGTATTGTGTATCACAATGGGGCAAGTTCTGCAGGACTCGATGCGCATGTACATTTATTTATTTTGTATCGAATCGCTGTTAACTTTTTGGTTATTCATTACCAACTTATCCAGCACTTGTAGCCTTTTATTGCTTGTCATGTTTGTACAGATGCAAAGGAAATTAAAATCTATACTTGTAAAATAAAAATTACAGTATTGATATTAGAGATCACTAGAACTGCTTTTGTGCTAAGCTCTTCTCTGTAACTCCTGGCAACCTTTCTTGCCAAGCGTTGCATCAACATGGTATCCTATTACATGATCAAGAAGAGAGAACTGTCCTTTACTGTTGCTGTGAGACATCTGATAGCAGCAAGGTTGTCTGACACATGCATTATATATCTGCATAAGCATCTGTTGGCTATAATGTTGGCTGTAACTCATTAGCAGATGATGTACCAGGCTGCATTTTGGTTAATCCTTCCAAAGCCAGATAGAACAGTGATAAGTAAAACAACCTTGCTTTTAGCTAGAACATTTGAGATACAAAAAACAATAACAATTTAAAAACTAATTTCAAACTAAGTTTCCTCTTGGTGATGAAGCCTGTTCTAGACCTTTTTGTTCCTGCCCCTTTGATAAACCTTTACATTTAAATGAGAATCAAATGTTCACATTCAGCTGTTCTCTGATTTTGTTTGTAAGGTTAGTGTAAATCGCTAAATCATTGGGGACCCAATTAACACTTCCACCAGCAACCCAATAGGGGATTGAAAGATGTCTGGGGATGTACACTTGTGGAAGAGATGACAGTTAATAAATTGAGGGAGGTACAGACTGTTAATGAAAATAATTTCAATCTTCAGGTATCTTTATAGGGTTTCTTAAATTTTTATTTGACTAATGCCTTATTGGCATTATTCTTTAAGTCACAAAAGAAAATCTCAAAGGTGTTTTTATAATACCTAAGCTACGTGTGGCGTGGGAGTAAGTTGACCCTGGCACAGAAGCGCCAATAACTCTTGATGTGCAGTGTTTCAGAAAAATTCTATAGTTTAAACTTCTAAAAGCAGACGTGGTTGTGGTTGGAGTAACGATAACAGTTTATATTCAAAGTTGAAAGAAATCGGGTGAGGTGCTTTAGGAAGGGTGGGAACAGCATGGATACATTTTAGCAGAGTAGTTACTTGTCTAGTTATCTGGTTTTAAAAGATATTGGTTGTAAATACAATGTTTCAGTAGACTTTCTTTGTTTTTATGTATGGGGGATGTAAGGAGGAAAGTTCCTTTTGATTATGAGTGGGCAGCAGCCATGCCCATTCTGCCACCTACTTATTATTCAACTTGCCAACAAACTTTCTATCTCTGCTATTTTGAGCTGAAAACTTGCGATGTCATAGCCGTTTTCCACAGACTAACAGTTTAGTAAATGATCCAGCTTCTGTATGTGTGTCCTTTTTAGAAAGTTTGACTTTCTTGTCCGGGTATGTTCTCTATAACCGGTAATTTGAAAAATGTATCTGATACTTGAAGTGTTCTCCTTACCCAAACTATACTTTCTTGTTAGAAACCAGAGCGGGATGACTGGAGCAATGGGCTCGAAGCACTGCAGTTGGCCCTGAAGCTGGAGAAGACTGTAAACCAAGCTATCTTAGACCTGCACAGTTTAGCTGGGGATAAAAAGGACCCACATGTAAGTTAATGTTACATTTTGTCTTGCACAGTTTGTAGAGAAATGACAATCCCCACAACACAACTCAATCACTTGTATACATTGTGGGGTTTATTCACTATAACAGGATAGACCACATTAACCACTCCAGGTCTTGGAGCCTACATCTCCCATGATGCTTCTCAGCATTATAGCTGTAAGTGCATTCTGGGAGATGTCGTCCACAACATCTGGAGTGCTGAATGTTGCATACCCTTTTCCTATAATATAAATTGTGACAAGCAAATTACATATTTAATGGATCTATTCACATAGTGATGAATTGAAAACAAATCCTCCTGAGCTATAATTTCCTTCCCCCATGAATGCTCACTTTCTCTTTAATAAATAGCTTTGTTTGGCTCAAAGTATTGTTTTGGCATTTAATTTGTGACTTTGATTCAAATTCTCCACACTTCCCAGGTTGGTTTAAAAACCAAACAAAAAAAAACACGTTAAGCACCATAACCACTATAACGTGATGTAGAGGCTATGGAGCCAGGAGTGCCCTAGTACCCACCCAAGTACGTAACCAAACCATTTGAGCACATATTACCGGGTATCTTCAAATGCTGCTCCTTGCCTCCTCCCATCCTTAAGTGAGATCTTAAAGCTCAAGCTGGGAGCTGCTGTTGGTTTTTGAGCACTGCTGTGCAGGGTGAGCTCATTGGCCAAGAGAGCATCCGCTTTTAGCTCTTGGCCCATAAGCTGAGCTAAGCAGTGCTGTGCTTGGCACTGAGCTTCCAATGGTGAGGATGCAGGGAGCAGTGCCCCACAGATCAAATTCAAGAAGTCACACCATGGTCAGATGGTTTGACCAACTTAAATGGGGGAGGGTGGTGGCAGGACACTCCTGTTACCATAACACACTATAGTGGTTATGTTGCTGGATTGATGACTGTAACTGTTAAAGGCTTGTTCTTGCCAGTTGCTGTGATCTTTTGATCTTCCTGCAGATGTGTGATTTCCTGGAGGACCCGTTTTTGTCTGACAGCACAGAGACCATGAAAAAGCTCGGAGACCACATCACAAGCCTGAAGAAACTCTGGGGAAGTCAACCTGGCATGGCAGAGTATCTCTTCAACAAGCACACGCTTGGCTAAGTAAAATGTGCTACAACTGCTACCTCTCGCGTCGTATTTTATAAAGAAAACTTGAATATATTTCTATAGAACAGTCTCTTTCCCAGTATTTGGATGACAGAACTTGACTTTGTAAATTTTTTTTGCAATAAAAGGTGCTCCTGGGACCAGTTCAACCAAAAAGTGTTTTCTGGTGTGTGTGTTTTTAATTTTACCTTAATGCAAATTTCAGGTCTTATTTGATAAACAGGCAAAGGCCCTGAGTGATTGAACTATGACAGTCTTCAAAAGGAATACAGGGCCTGGCTTATTGGACTAAATGTTAGTTCTACCATCACCCTTGTGGTGGCAGCACTAACTCAATATTGCATAGTAAATGACACTAGTTATTAAATACAACTTCACTTTCTTTTTAATTATTTAAAATTTTTATATATATATATATATATATATATATATATATATATATATATATATATATATATATATATAATTATAATATAAATTTTTTTTTTTTTTTTTATTTTTTTTTTGTGGAACATTAGTGTTCAATAATTTTCCTAATGCTATAGTGTCCTAGTCACCCTTTAGGTGACCAGCCAGGCTTAAAGTATAAAATAGTGTTGGGAATACAAGCATGTTATCTTAACACTATATAGCTCTCTGCCTTCCCTCTCCCTTGGTCAATAAATGGTAAGATGAAGTGGTCTGGGTGCCAGGGTGTTCCTTTTTTAACCCCCCTACCTCCCCAATTTTCTGGAAATCTTAAACATGATCATGTGTTTGCAAATAATGGTGATCACATGCTTTGCTTAGATTAGGTTAAGAAATAGTAGACTAATATACATCGCATTGAAGGGTGCATTGTGTGGACCAGTCACAGGCTTTTCATTGTAGTGCTTGTGATTGGACCATTTATTTAAATTTATGTTGTTGAAATTTTCATTTTTAAGACCAATGTAGGACTTTGGTTTTTACTATATGTATTAGCTGATGTGTACTATGGTCATTGCTGCTGCCCAGGAGTAATGGGAGTTGGAGCACAGGACTAGTTTATTTGTATTCACTTTTGTATCACACAGCTAGGTTGCAATGCTGCTGCCCATCCCATGTGTTCCATATTAAGGGTTAATAAGCATGTAGGAATGTATATAAAAAAAAAAAAAAAAATACCCCTTTCTGTCTCAGAGATATTTTTGCCAGAAGCTCAAGGAAGCAAGGCAAATTGTTAGTTAGGACCCACCTAAGAGGTGTTCCTTGATGTGGCAGGTGGGCTTACCCTCTCATGGCCATTGGAGGTAACTAAAAACCTCCATTTGTTTAAAAATACATAGGGGTGTGGAAAGAGCGCAGGTAACTTTTTTTTTTTTTTTTCTCTTGGTTTTAATAAAGAGGCTTTAAACATTCTGAATAGATCTCCTGGAAAAATATACTAAAAAGTTGCCAAGCCTATGGGTGTCTATGCTCGTGGTGCCCCTGGGGAACTGCCTAGCATGTCCATGCATGAAGACAGCTCTGGTTGGGTTGCAGGGGGTGGTTTATTGAAAGGAAATACACAAATTTAAACTTGACCACTATTTCAGTGCTTACTTTAGAATTGGCATTGCTAAAAAACAAAATATTGCTGAAAACAAAAAATAAATATTATAGGACACGTCCTATTCACTGCTATCACAAGGTCAACGTTTCAGCTTGATCCCCTCAAGTTTTCATCAGGACACGTTGTCCTGATTAAAACTTGAGGGGATCAAGCTGAAACGTTGACCTTGTGATGTTTTAGTTGAGGTAATAAGTTATATTTTATATTAGTCCTTGGGGTGCTATTTTTGGCTGACAAGCACCAGGCATTTCATATTGGATTGGTGGAGTACAAGATTATTTTTATTTTATATAAATAAATAGAGATAGATATATCTCTATCCCAAAATAGTTCTTATTTAATTCACCAGTAATTAAAATACTACACTATATTCCGCTCCTTTTGTCCACTTGTCTTCCATATTGCTCTACTTTCACTTGAGGACACCTTAAAGGTGCTGCTTCCCTGCACCCCCTTTTATATAGTTTATATCCTTATTGTACTTTCTGTCCCTCACTTTAACACAAGACCTTACATTCTGATTCCCTGGTTTGGGAACATTCACAGTCTATATAACATATTGATTCTGATCATTGAATCAACAAAAGGTATGCCATTAAACATTAGTGCTCTATCACACCCAGTAAGTGAAAGTCGAAATGTTTCCACTGACGTGTCTGGTGTTAATATGTTTTTGTGCTGACCGTTATAAATCACTGATAAAGAGCTTCTTGTGCACACCAGTGAGAGATGGAGGTCCATGTCTGAATAACCTTTTTAGACCATACGAGAAACATAGCCATTCCAAAATATGCAGTATTGTCTTAACATCTAAACATACACCAGGATAATATCTAAAAAAGACTTATATCACTAATCATTCTGCCGTCACACACAGGCCTATAATGAATCATTAAAGGACCACTATAGTGCCAGGAAAACATACTCGTTTTCCTGGCACTATAGTGCCCTGAGGGTGCCCCCACCCTCAGGGACCCCCTCCCGCCCGGCTCTGGAAAGGGGAAAGGGGTTTAAACTTACCTTTTTCCAGCGCTGGGCGGAGAGCTCTCCCCTCCTCTCTCTCCCTCTCCCCTCCCCGGCTGAATGCGCAGCGCATGCGCGCGCATTCAGCCGTGCATGGAAAGCATTTACAATGCTTTCCTATGGACGCTTGCGTGCTCTCACTGTGAAAATCACAGTGAGAAGCACGCAAGCGCCTCTAGTGGCTGTCAATGAGACAGCCACTAGAGGATTAGGGGGAAGGCTTAACCCATTCATAATTATAGCAGTTTCTCTGAAACTGCTATAATTATGAAAAAATGGGTTAACCCTAGAAGGACCTGGCACCCAGACCACTTCATTAAGCTGAAGTGGTCTGGGTGCCTAGAGTGGTCCTTTAAGCATAATGTTATCTTTCTGTTCTTTCTAACATATCCAGACCTAGTCAGACTCCCTTGACACAATATATACTTTTTATTGTGCAGAAGTCCAGATTTCAGAAATTTGGATGATTGCAAAGCTTTGCTATGAGTAATGAAATTACTAAATGCTAGAACTTCAGTTCTCATCATCTCTATCACCAGGAACAGATGACTACCGAGGCCGCTTCGTGTTTTTTTATTTTTTTTAAACTAATTTTCTCTTCAGTGGTCAGTTATTTGCATAAGTGGGATTATCAGTGTCTTTCATGGTTGGAATGGATCAGTTCTATAAAAAATGTCTATACTCCCACACTTGCTTTTCTAGTTTTAAAGGAGCACTATAGGGTGAGGAACACAAACATGTATTCCTGACCCGATAGGGTTAAAACCATCATCTAGCCACCCTGGTCCCTTCATGCCTCTGGTTTCATGCAAAATGTAGGAGACGTCTGGCTGAGCCAAACCTTTGTTCAAGCTACACTGTTGACCCGGCACAGTTTGGGAAGTATGTACTTTGTGACTACTGGCCCAAGTCCAAACTAACACTTAGGGACAATCCTGACTTCGCCATTGGGATCCATGGTCCACTTTTACACCTGCTCTCAGACACATCTATTACTATTGTTCATCAAATTTTACAGGCCCCATAGTTAGTTGTGCCCCTGTGTGGGCTATTTCTGGATACTCCCTGCATTTTTCTTCACATATTCACTCGTGCTCAAATCTTGCATGTAAGTGGAACCCTCACCGACATTTTCTTACCACATTCGAGACATTATTCTCTGTCTTTCGATCTGAACATGTTGGTAAGTAATCAATGCTCGCTCCACCCACACCGTACTAATAAGTCATCTGCATGTTACATTCATTGATGATGACTCTCCTAAGATCATTGTAGTCACTGAAAAAGAAAAATGTCCAGGCACTCCAAGGCTTAGATAGGCATTTTATTGAACTACAGTCTCCAGCAGCAATGCTTCGACCCAAGGGAAAACCTAAATTTTGCCAAAACGTGTTCAGTTGGTTCAGAAGGTTAATGAAATTTGGCAGTACTATGACTTGTTTGGGCTAGTGAGTGTTACACGTGGTAATGGTTCTACAGGCTGGAGTTCCTCTCCTCTGCAGAAGCTGCTAGGTATCTTGATGTCCACCATTATAATTCCCGAAAATGAGACAGTCTGGTATAATCTGCACACATGGTTTGCTGCCACCTGTGGCTATATGTGTTTCCCTACACCTTTAACTGTTTACGTCCTATGCACCGTTTTCCCACACTCTCCTTCCCCACCTCCCCCCCCCCTCTTTCTTTTCACTCCCTTATTCCCTATACATCTTCAATACTTGTTTCTACTCTTCTCTGGCCATAGCTCTTCCCTTTCTGTAACCTTCTACCTGTGTTAAGCTTTCATTTTGCTATCTGATTTGTTTGTGTATAAGCCCATTTTTATACTGGATATGCCTCAGTTTGCACCTTTGGCTAAGTTGTGTAGCAAAACCAGGGTTAGTTGCACTCTCTCTTGACACATCATTATTGCCATACTATTATAATTTATCTATTCACCTCAATACAAACCAAGTTTATTATTTTGCTGAACATAATGTATTTATATGTCTGTTCTCTATAAGTGCCTATCACGCTATTGCATTTTATGTATACTTGATCTTTGAATCCTATTTCTTTGTTTTTCAGTTTTTTTTCTTCAATAAAATGCTATTAAAAATATTGTGTTATACTTTCGTTGGTGTCTATTCTGACAAATCTTACAGGGTTATTTACCAAAGTGAGAATTGCAACTAAATTTCACATTAGGTGCCAAGATTAGCCAAAAGAGAAACATTCTCTTAGTCAGATATGTTTCTGTTAGGCTTATCTTGCCTTAAATTTGAAATTCATTTTGAATTTATACTTTAGTAGATAACCCTGGTATTGTTTTTAGAACCAACAGATGTGGGGAGAGATTTAGATTCTAAACATGGAGATAAGTGAGAAATGAACAGAATGAGTTATTCACTTGAAATTATGTTAAAGCAAGATTACTTACAGTCTGACTGCGCAGAAAACATATCCTTGGGTGAAAGAGACTGTCTTACAGCACAGATGAGTCCGCATATATAGCCAGCGTGTATATTAGTACTAAAGTCATTTCTATAGCTGAAATATACCATATAAAATTGCTGTCCTAAATGATGCCAATGAATTCAAGACCTTAAAAGTGAAGCATTTGACTACTAAACATGTAGATAAAGTCATCATTGTCATCTTCAACATTTATGAAGACACCGAGATCAGACAGAAAACCCAATAACTTTCCCTTTAGTTAGTCCCTACTCAAGGACTAAATGATGTTCACTTTTGAATGACGGAACCTATAACAGCTCACTGATAACATTCAGTCTTTATCAGTAAGATATACCTAATACCTTTCTGGGGCAAGGAGTGAGCAAGGAGTCAATGTCTAGATTACCCTTTTGTCTAAGGTAGACTCCAGGCATGTGTAAATAAGCCAAAAACTGAATTTATGAGCAACAATTTTCAAAAACGCAGTAGTTTGTTTTCAGGTTAGTTCCCACTCAAGTGTCATGCATGTTTTAACTCACTTGTGCCATTACATAAGGAGCCTACACCATTTGCACATCAGCCTTATCAAGTCAACAGGGGCATGATGTAAAAGACATTTACAGAAAATTTAAAGGATCACTATAGTGTCAGGAAAACAAACTCGTTTTCCTGACACTATATCATCCTTAGGACCCACCCTCAGGGTCCCCTCCCTCGGCGCTGAAGGGGTTAAAACCCCTTCAGTTACTAACCTTTATCCATCGCCGGGCTCCCTCTGCGCTGGTGAACTCTCCTCCCCCGCCGACATCAGCTCCTGAGTGGAGCGGAATGCGCATGTGCGGCAAGAGCCGCGCGCGCATTGAAACATTCCATAGGAAAGCATTTTTCAATGCTTTCCTATGGACGTTCTGCACGCTGGATGCGATTTTCGCATTGAGCGTCGCAGAAGCGCCTCTATCGGCTATCAGGAAGACAGCCACTAGAGGCTGGATTAACCCTGCAATGTAAACATAGCAGTTTCTCTGAAACTGCTATGTTTACATCTGAAGAGTTAAGTGGCCTGGGGGACTGGCACCCAGACCACTTCATTGAGCTGAAGTGGTCTGGGTGACTACAGTGTCCCTTTAAAGATTAAATGACTTACTTGAGGATTGTGTATGGATCTTCTGAGATGGCCTTCACAACAGACTTATCATAAGAAATTGTAGGAAGCCAAACTTATGAGTATGTGGATAGATGTTAACAGAGCCAGGGAAATTGCAAATTTAGGTTGAAATAACAAAGCTAGAAAAATAGCTAATTTTGCGAATTTTTCAAATTCAGCTATTATTGCTTAAATGTTGTAATTCCCCAGTAAATTAATTTTCAATTAAATCACCAGTTCAATGTATAGCCATGTATGCATTAAATTATGTTTAGTCTACATATTTGCAAACTTTGTGTATTATGTTGTATTCTCTATTAAATTACACTTTAGGTCCAACTTGCATGAATCTGAAAACACCATGGTTTTTGCCTACACTAGTCATGGCTTATTCTTTGTACAAACTACCCAAAGTAATAAACATTTCTCTGTTCTCCTCTGTATAACTTACCTACATGTCATAGATGTTCTTGCTGAATGGGAGTCAATCATTGCTGGACCTGTAAATCTTGCTTAAAGTCTGTACAAAGAACACTTGAAGAGTAACAGCTCAGATATTAATTAATACACTAAATGACCAACATGATTTATGTGTTATGCAATAAATTCTTGAATATTATATGTTCAAAGGTCACCCCTAGCAATTCTACAATTCTTTACCATCCATGTGACCATACCCAGGTACTCCTCCATTAACGCATGCTTTCCATAGGAAGATGACCTCAGTTACTGGTGATGCGGTGAGTCAAGTGGAAGATGTGTGCTTTCCTTTTGCACCCATCTCTTTCTCTGTTCCTATAAGACCTGGAGCTCTCTGGAATGAAAGCAGACACAGCCACGCACTGATAATTTGATGTCAGTGTTCTCCGGGTCTCACTGTAATGATGAGAGAGGTGTGAGCACCAGGTAAAGGGTGGGCCCAATATATCAATATTGAATAATGTCTCTGTGGACAACAAAAAAAGATCTGAGGAACTCCTGGTAAATTAAATTAACAGTAAAGAAACATTTAACAATAACCACTTCAGCGCTTTACTGGGGTCCATGGGCCTTGGCTCCCTGTCTACACTGTAGCTGGAATCTCTCACTTCAGTGCTTAGTCTGACAGTACATGACTCAGCCTATTGTCTGTGAGTGATCAGCTAACACTTTCAACCTACATTGCAGGGGGCACTAAGGCAGTCATTGCATCATACCCACCACAGTGTACGGTAGTGGTTATGGTGCTTGGAATGTTCCTTTAATTGTTCCATTGCAACCTGCTGCAAGGGGAATAGTGGCTATTTGGGAATCCATGACCCTAAGCCCCTAATAGTGCCTAAATACATTGCTCTATCCCGCTGCACTTGGTAGAGAACTTTACCTCATCACTTAATGTTGCTGATCTCATGAATGGTGCTATAAGACAGCCATGCAATATTCTGTGCAGTTATCCTATAATACTAATAATACTATACTAACAGTTGATTTGTTAAAGTCGATATTTTGATCCAATGGCTTGATATAGATCACATGTACGCAAATGGCATATGTTGCTAGTACAAACCATAGCAACCATATCATTCATATTCCTTGGTTAATCCACTTTCACCCTTCCCTTACATTAAGATATCGTATTACATCCTGAACGCATGGCTTGAAACCTTCCAGCTGTTAAAATGTGCTGATATTAATAAATAAATCTGCAATAACTAACATAATTTTATGTTAGTGCTTTGCCACACCCAGTATGTGAAGGTTCTGAAACATTTATCTCTATGTGCGATGTCAATGTTAGTTAAGAGACAAAACGAACAGCATGTTCAAATGTTGGTGTGCAAAATAAGTTAGAAACTAGACAATATAATGGAGCAGGACTCCCCTTAAAGCACCGTGACCACTACAGACCTTTAATCCGGTAGCTATATGTGGTGCAAGACACATGGAGGTGTTATTTTGTACATGTGGAACTATTTAATCATGTAATCCAAATTAATAAAGTTGTTCTTTTTTTCTCTGAAAAAAAACCTCTGTGATGAACCTCTTAACATGCTTATAAATGGGCAACACTGGACCTATAAACTATGCTTATCTTCCCAATTATAAGACAATTAATAAGAGGGCAGGAAGGACCTTTACTACAGAATATGTCAACAGCAATCAGAAAGTTAGCACATGTATAACTTCGCCTGGATATAAACAAGGCTTTTCCATAAACAGGGTACTGCAGAAATTATTGAAATATTTCTCCCACAGCTACAAGGGTATTTACTGCACTGGCCTCAGAAACTCATAACGGCAAGGCAAGGGTCCCAAATCATGATGGTATTGCCAGATCTGGGATTGCAGGACATGGGACTTTATTTTCTTGCAACAGAGAGAAAATACCTGCACCGCACATTCCAACGTGCTTTAGTACTACTGATGTATACCTTAGACCAGGGATAGGTAACCTCCGGCATACCCAGATGTTGTGGATTACATCTCCCATATTACTCTTATAGCCATAATGGTGGCAGAAAATGTTGTTCACATCATCTGGAGTGTCGAAGGTTACCAACCCTTGCCTTAGACATTAAACTGAACGTACCAGAGTGACTCAATTTAAATCACTTTGTAGCAGAGCTTCTTTCTACCTTGGCTGGGTATCTCCACTGGAATATCCCTAAAGCTGGAAGAAAGCGCTGTTTAGTGTTATAGCCCTTATTCCCCCCACTCAGGGCCGGCGCGTCCATAAGGCGGCACAGGCGGCCGCCTTAGGGCGCACCGGCTCTGGGGGCGCAAAATTCCAGTGACCGGCAGGAGGGAAGTGCTCCCTCCTGCCAGGTCACCTCCTGGATCCCCGGCGCGGCGTGCGGCTGAATTGGATGCCGAGGGAGCTCTGATCTCTCTGATCTGCTCCCTCGCAGGCTGCTGACTGATGACGTCATATTCCGGCTCCCGCGGCATCAGTCAGCAGCCTGCGAGGGAGCAGATCAGAGAGATCAGAGCTCCCTCGCCACCTAGGAATCCAATTGCCTCCCAGCAGCCCCACTGGACCACCAATGAGAGACCCACGCCAGCTCTCCAGGTAGGGAGGCTGGGTGGGAAATTTAAATTTAATTAAGATTTTTAATTTCTGTGTGTGTGTGTGCATGTGAGTATGTGAGTCTGTCAGTGTGTGTGTGACTATGTGAGTTTGTGTGTGTGTGTGTGAGTGAGTATGTCTGTCAGTGTGTGTGTGAGTGAGTGTGTCTGTCAGTGTGTGTGTGTGTGTGTGAGTGAGTGTGTCTGTCAGTGTGTGTGTGAGTATGTGTGTCTGTCAGTGTGTGTGTGACTATGTGACTGAGTTTGTGTGTGTGTGAGTGAGTGTGTGTGTGAGTGAGTATGTCTGCCAGTGTGTGTGTGAGTGAGTGAGTCTGTCAGTGTGTGTGTGAGTGAGTGTGTCTGTCAGTGTGTGTGTGAGTATGTGTGTCTGTCAGTGTGTGTGTGACTATGTGACTATGTGAGTGTGTGTGTGTGTGTGTGTGTGTGAGTGTGTCTGTCAGTGTGTGTGTGAGTATGTGTGTCTGTCAGTGTGTGTGTGTGTGTGTGAGGTGGAGTGTGTCTGTCAGTGTGTGTGTGTGTGTGTGAAGGGTGTGAGGTGTGTCTGTCCGGTGTGTGTGTGGTATGTGTGTCTGTCCGGTGTGTGTGTGACTATGTGAGGTTTGTGTGTGTGTGTGTGTGTGTGGAGTATGTCTGTCGGTGTGTGTGTGAGGTGAGTGTGTCTGTCAGTGTGTGTGTGTGTGAGGTATGTGTGTCTGTCAGTGTGTGTGTGAGTATGTGTGTCACATCAGTGTGTGTGTGTGTGCATGTGGAGTATGTCTGTCAGGGTGTATGTGTGTCTGTCCCGTGTGTGTGTGTGAGTATGTGTGTCTGTCAGTGTGTGTGTGTGCATGTGAGTATGTCTGTCAGTGTGTGTGTGAGTATGTGTCTGTCAGTGTGTGTGTGCATGTGAGTATGTCTGTCAGTGTGTGTGTGAGTATGTGTGTCTGTCAGTGTGTGTGTGAGTATGTGTGTCTGTCAGTGTGTGTGTGTGCATGTGAGTATGTCTGTCAGTGTGTGTGTGCATGTGAGTATGTGTGTGTGAGTGTGTGTGTCTGTGTGGTTCTGTCAGTGTGTGTGTGTGTGTGTGGTTCTGTCAGTGTGTGTGTGAGTATGTGTGTCTGTCAGTATGTGCATGTGCGCATGTGAGTACGTGTGTCTGTCAGTGTCTGTGAGTTTGTGTGTGTGTGTGTTGTGTGTTTTTCAATGAGTCTGTCAGTGTGCGTGTGAGTGTCTGTCAATGAATGAGTGTGTCAGATAAGTGAGTCTGGCTGTCAGAGATGTCTGTATGTTTGTCATTGAGTGTGTGTGACTGTCAGTGTTTATACACCCCTGACTGTAGCGTGGCCAAGCGCAGTGTACCGTGGTACAGGAACTTCTGTTTCCTGTACCTGGCAGAACTTACAGGAAAAGCTCACTGTACCGGGATTCGCTCCGCTCAGCCACGCTACAAAAAAAGGTAGGAGGCACACCAGGAAGGGGAGGGGACCACTATGGGGGTGGGTGGCGCACCAAGGGACAGGGAGAGGAGGGGAGAGATATCCTAAGGTACAGGAAAAGGAGGGAGGGGGGGAGAGGAACACTAAGCGACAGCCAACAGATGGGGGAGGGGAGAGGAACACTAAGGGACAGGGAAAGGAGGCGGGAAGGGAAAGGAACAGTAAGGGTCAGAGAAGGGAGGGGACCATTAAGGGACGGGGAGAGGGGCCGGATGTGAAAGAAACACACAGCGGGGCTTGAGAAGGAAAGAGACACACACAAAGGAGCTGGGAAGAATAAAAGACACAAATGGGCTGGGAGAAAAGGAGTCACACAAAGGGGCTGGGAGGAGTAAGACACAAAATGTGGGAGGATGTAAGAGTCATACAAAGAGGAGAGATAGGAGACACACAAAGGAAAAAATAGGAGATAAAATACACTAAAGGGAGTCAGATATTTAAAAGACGGGATAAGAAACACAAAAGGGAGGTTAAGAGGCACATGGGTGAAGATGTTTTTGGGGGGGCGGAAAAATGCATCTTCGCCTATGTACCCAAAATTCTTTGCACCGGCCCTGCCCCCACTCATTAGACGACACTTGATGTTGGGACAATGACAAAGTTTAATGGGACATGGCGGTCTCTTATATACAAACCCCAGCAGAGTCTCCATTGTTCACATAGGTAGTCACTCCCTGGCATCTCTGTGTCAGGGAGATAATTGATTTACCTCTCGCTCAATCAATTATCTCCCGGATACAGAATGTCTTACATAAAAAAATAAAAAAGAATAAAAACATTAATAAAACAGCCCAAACACCCACAAGCAACCGTTGGAAAAGTCTGATTTGAGCGCCCATTCTGGCAAAAGAGCGCGCCGATCCATGAGGAATTGGAGAAAAGCCACCAGGTTAAAGGTTTGACCATCCGTTTGCTGAATCCTGATGAGTTCCATAAGTTTATTGCTTACGGACAGTCATTTTACGAAGGTTCTGGCTTTCAGGGAGCAATTGTTCCTCAAGGTCCGTTGTACCTTCCCTCCAATTAGCTCTCTCCTGTGTGAAGTAGAATTGGGGTAAAACAAGGATGGAACTTGATTGGGAAGTGAAGCTCATGGAGGCAGAACGGGAGTTCCATGAGAGCTATGTCCCGCTGAAGTCTTAACGGCTTCCCCTTTGAGGGTAGAATGGTAGAGAGCGCTCTGAGTATAAATCCAGGAGGGAAAGCCAGGGAAAATGAAATAGTTTTTAGGGAACAGTTGTACAAGGCAGGCAGGGCTACCATCAGAAATTGTGGGGCCCCTAACACAGCTCAAGGTCTGGGCCCCCGTGTTCCCGCCTCCAAATCCCACCCACAGGAATACAGACACACACACACAAAAGGACACAGACACAGAAAGATACACACATACTAACAGACACAAATACTGAAACAGACATACACACATATAGACACATACACAGATACAGACACACACACTGACGTACATACATACTCACATACTGACAAACAGACATACATATAAACTGACATACAGACATACAAACAGACATACATACATACATACATACACATAAATACATAATGGCATACATACATACTGATATACATACATACAGACACACACACAGATAGATATATACATACACAGATACATACAGACATACTGACATACACACACACAGACATACATGCATACTGACAGATATATACATACATACATACACACATACATACTGACATACATACACACACACAGACATACATACAGACATATATACATACTGACAAACACACACACATACAGATAAACACATACATATTTACAGACATACTGACATACACACACAGAGACATACATGCATACTGACATACATACAGACACACACACAGACATACATAGTGACATACACACACACACACAGACATACATACATACTTGCAGACACATACACAGACATACATACTGACAAAGACATACATACAGACATATATACTGTGGCGAAACCAACCTTGCCATGAAGCATTGGAGAAGCCTGGTTGCTCGCCTGTTGCCCTTGGACTATGGCCCCCATGTTAAAAAGCCTTCTTGCTTCTGCATTCGGTCATTTAACCCGGATGCCTGTTCATTCGGTAGTTTAACCATATGAACAGCATTACCCCAGATAGCCATGCCATGGAGCCTATTAGTGTAACGAAAGACTATGGGAAAGACTTTGGCTCCATGGCGATTTAACTGTATGTATGTGATCTGAGCGCCATCCGGTAATAATCTCCGCTCAGATCTAAGCTATCTGGGGATAGGTAGAATGTATATGTTTTATGCAACAGTTGTAACTTTATACATGTTTATGTCTTTTACTGCCATGTGGTTAATGGAGTTTTGCCTCTGTCCTGGGAGATAATTGAATTACTTCCCAATTATCTCCAGGACAGAGGGAGGGAAATTAGGATGCATTGTGGGGATGTTTTACCTCTGTGTGTCTGTCATTGGTTCATGTCTGTCCTGTGTCACAGTCTCCCATTTGGTCCCCTAGGGGAGTGTCCACCAGCTGGGAGACCTGCATAAATACTGGGCAGGTAGCCCTCAATAAACCAGACCACTGCTTGACCCTCAACACGGAGCTCTGTCTCGTCTTTGGGGGGATTTACTGTATGCTGTTAGAGACTAATTGCCAGAAGTGTAAGCCGCTTGCGTGCTTTTCCAGTTCGTCTGCTAGCAGCTATTTTGAGGTTCCAGATCGGGAGTTTGGAGTGCTACTTTGTATGTAGTTCAGGAGTTTGAAGCATTCCCTTCAATGCAGTTCGAGAGTTTGGTGTTCTGCAGTAGCTGTGCCTGTGTCTCTGGAAGGAGAAGATCTTCTAAATGGCGGTTTAAGCCTTTTATGCCTGGGGGTGCCGTTACATATACATACTGACATACACACATAGAGATAGACACATACATACAGACATACTGACATACACACACTGACATACATGCATACTGACATACACACACAGACATATATACATACTGACATACATACACACATACATACAGACATATTGACATACACACACTGACATACATGCATACTTACTGACATACACACACAGGCATACATACTCACATACACACAGACATGCATACACACACACACAGACATACATACTGACATACACACAGACATACATACACACACAGACATACTTGAAGACACATACACAGACATACATACTGACAAAGACATACATACAGACATATATACATGCTGACATACACACACACACATACAGATAGACACATACTCACATACAGACAGATATACTGACATACACACACTGACATACATGCATACTGACATACATACACACATACACACACATACATACATACTGACACACATACACACATACATACAGACATATTGACATTCACACACTGACATACATGCATACTGAAATACATGCATACTTACTGACATACACACACAGACATTCATACTGACATACACACAGACATACATACTGACATACACACACACACATACATACTGACATACACACAGACATACATACACACACAGACATACATACTGACATACACACAGACATACATACACACACACACAGACATACATACATATACAAACACACACCTCATTTATCAGCCAACCTCCTCTTACCTTTAAGTTGCAGGAGGGTGGCTGGGGATGATGGGAGCGAGCGGATGCCTCTCCTCTCCTCTGCTCTCCCTCCGCTCTCCCTCCCGCGCAGTAAGCTGGGAGGAAGTGACCGGCCGTCACTTCCTCCCAGCAGCACTTGCGGTGTAGCCGCAATTTTTTTTTTAAAGGGGCCCAGTCGCGCAATTACACGCCCACAGCGCTGACCGGGCCCCTGAAGAAATAGGGCCCATCGGGTCTAAATGCTTGGGCCACCTGATGGGCCCTGGTGCAGATGCACCTGCGGTAGTTTCGCCGCTCCACGTGGGGCCCGGGCGGCCACGCCCCCCGGCGCCGCCGGGCCTGTGCCAACCGTTATGGTTGTCACCCCCTGATGGCGGCCCTGAAGGCAGGTACTGCCAGACCCTTGATGCGGCAAGTGAGCTTACACTTTTAAGGACCACTGAAGTAGTACAAAAAACAACAGTACTCCTGTTGTTTAAATGTAACTTTTTGGGGGTTTGCTCTGTGTGTTTGAGCTGATAAATAATATAGTAATTGTTGTCGCCCAAACGTAGTGAGAGTTTGTGCGCAGGGATTTATTTTGTGTGAGAACAAACAATATTGTTTTTGGCATGGGCCGGGGTGTTTGTCCTGTCTATGTTATTGAAATTTGAACTTGCCCTGGACGAATGTCTGCAAATATCAGAGCTGATATGAGAAATTATAAAATGTACTGAATGCTGTTTACTTCACAATCAGTGCAGTAACCTCAGAACTAGAAAGTGGAGATAACAGTGCAACAGACACAATAACATCTTCTAAAAGTCAAAAACATGAACAAAAGTCATGCAAAGTCTGTTGTAAAAATTAAAACATTTCTGCTCAGTGTCAACAGCAGTGCCACAGGTTAGACTTTTGTTTTTGGACAAATTGGTTTTCGGACAAAATTCTGCTCTTTTGGTTATTCGTTCCAATGGGAAGCTGACCAAATGAGACTAAGGCTAGCACTATTGCTACTACTAAAAAGAGCACTGGTAGCAGCCCAGTGAGTAAGAAGAAGTGCATAATGGTAATGGTAGGTGCCAAACAGTGCATGTTTGGCAGCAGGACTGTAAGTCATTTTCTCAAGGAGCCTCCTTCTACACTTATAGACTACTCTGTTGTGATATTTATGCTCAGTATTTCCAGGCGGTACACCCTTATGTTTAATAAGTGTAGTTCCCTTTGACAGGTATTCCTCAGGAAGCAGTCCACCTTTTTCACCAACTACTGCACATTCCCCCCCCCCCCCTCTCTTGTGCCAGTGCTACTCTTCCTCGCAGTGGCACAGTTATCAACAGCTATGTAACATGTGGACTTGGACTTTGGCCTGGCTGGGATTGAATCTGGGTCCTCTGCATCCCAGTCAGTGACCTTACCTTTAACACCACACGTTTGTTGTTTTCTGTTTCTCTTTGTATCCTGTTATGTCTGAGTCTCTACTCCTGGATCGCTGCACACCTGTTCTTGGTTTCCATATTAAGTGGCTATTATCCACCTATTTAAACCCTGCCTTGGTCCAGCCTCATTGTTTTATTCCTCTTTGTGGAAACTCGATGTAAGTCTGACTCCTGGTTTGAATCTCTGCCTGTCTCCCGTTTCTGAATGTTTGCCGCCTGTCCTGAGTTTTGATTATGTTCACGACTACTCTTTTAGATTATCAATAGATACCAGAAAGTTGGAGTGTTCTAGTAACTGCACTGGAGTCAGGGTCTTCTCTGAGTACTCTGAAAAAATATATACAGTATATAGTGCAGACTATCTGTATATACAGGGTATGCAAAATTAAAAGTATATCTGGTGATCAACTCACATGGACCAGAGCCCTATCACCCCTGGCTCTGGGAGGCGGGCGAAAAGCGTCAAGTTTGACATCAGAGAGAAGCGGTCCTAGCGATCACGTGATCGGAACACAGCCGGAACCTGGAAGCGTCTAAGCTGTATCGTTTTTTGTGTGTAAATTCCTGCTTATTTAGTTGTGGGTTTATTGCTGGCAAACCCACTACTTCAAGTAAGAGTTTTTAACCTTTTGTTTAAATAAATACTGTGTTTGATACTATTCAATTTGGGCCCCTGCCTTTCTATTTGTTTGTACTGCCTAGATATTACATCTGATTCAGAAGAGTATCCTGTCTTTCTATATTGTGGGTTTATCCCTCTCCATTTGAGCAATTCAAACCCAGAGCCAGGGGTGATAGGGCTCTGGTCCATGTGAGTTAATCACCAGATATACTTTTAATTTTGCATATGCTGTATATACAGATAGATTGCACTATATACTGTATATATTTTTTCAGAGTACTCATAGAAGACCCTGACTCCAATGCAGTTGCTAGCACACACCAACTTTCTGGTATCTATTGCTAATTTGTGTCACTGTGTGTTACTTGGGGGTAGTGCAGCAGCACTGCAGACATTCTTAAGCGCTTTGACTTTATCTGTTTTTTCTCTTTTAGATTATCCTTGCTGTACTACGTTTCTGGAAGCACTGTGTCTTTACAGCCCCAGTGCACTGTCTCACAACCGTGGAGATTTCTACCTTGAGTCTCCTTGGTTTGTGTTAAATTGCAAAGGGTGCTTTAACTCTGCACGTCAGACTCCTCCTCAGGATAAGATTCCTGACAGTACTACTAGCCACAGTACCAGTACCAGTGAATGGCTGT
This sequence comes from Pelobates cultripes, assembly GCA_933207985.1. Taxonomy (NCBI): domain Eukaryota; kingdom Metazoa; phylum Chordata; class Amphibia; order Anura; family Pelobatidae; genus Pelobates; species Pelobates cultripes. Next base: position 36,016,762 of record OW240921.1, on the reverse strand, counting down.
CCTTTTTGACTGGATGGCAAAGTGGCTGACTTGCCTGGGTGGCCTGTTGGTTGGCTAACCTAGTGGCCTGCATGGCTATCTAGCCTGGTGAATGGCTGGCTGACCTTTTTGGCTGCGTGACCAGGTGGCTGCCTGGCCTAGGTGGCCAGTTGGCTGACTGGTTTGGACGGCTGGCTTGGTGAATGGTTGGCCTGGTGACCAGGATGGCTGGCTGGCCTGGGGAATGTCTGGAGTTTAGCGGCTGGGTAAGTGGCTTTACTACCTTACCTGCAGGGTCTAGCTTTGTTTTGATATTTTTTTTTCAGTTCTGTCTGGCAATATGTATAGGTTATTTTAATTGGCTAATTGTTTCAATCCCATGATTGGTTTTGTGTTCTAAACTGATATATTGTTGCCACCTCTAAAGCAGTGTAGCCCACGGTAAGATAATTGCATTTAACAATCAAATTTGTTTGGCCAATATTTGTTGCATGCCATTCAGTCGCCATTCAGACACTTTCGATGCCATTTTTGCAAAATCCAGCAATTGTTGAATGAAAAATAAACACGTCTAGATTTTGAAGTCAGATTGGCCTGGTACAAGACAGAATGGTTTTTTTCCCCATTTGGTTCAGGGCCATGTGGACTTTAGCGAATAACCCTGTTTTACTTATTTTGAAATGTTCATTCAGTGCTAGAAGAGTGGGAATAATTCCTCTTTCCTGTTCAATGCCCTATATCATCTCTGGGGGGGAAGGGGGGGAGAGCTTCGCTCCTGCTAGATTATTCATTGCCCCCCCAGTGCACCCACTGCTATCTGTACTTGGCAGAATAGGCAACACACAAAACAGGTGCCCAAATATAAAGGTGTAAGTTCGTGGAGATAGTACAGATGACAAAGGAGCTATGTACTTATTTTGCTCTCCTTGCACAGCTCCCTCCATTCCCTGCATTGTACAGACAGCTATGTTAAAAAGTCATTCCGGCAACAGCATCACTACAGGGAGAGCAAAGTCCTAGCACAGGGGTAGGCAACCTACAGCACTTGAGGTGTCTTTGCACGGCACTCAAGGCTGCTAGAGTCCCAGTAAAACTTCAGATATCTGCTAATACGAAGAGGTGGTGAAGGACAATCCTCAATTTATGCATTGCAGCACATAGCACTTGTGAATGGAAATCCACACTGTACTAGAGCAGCCTGCAGTTGCTGTTGCAGCTCCTGTCCTTGACATGTACCTGGCCGGCCTGGTCCCCATTGGACCCCAGGGACGCTACCCACACTGCTAGATATACACAGAGCTGCAGGATAACCCTCCCCTCATACAAATAATACTAACAGCCCACACACAACCATACACACACACAATCCCCACAAACACAACAATCCACATACATGCACACAACCCCACATGCAGCCTCTCACATTCAATACCCAAACAGCCCCCACACAGTACCAAACACACCATGTGACATATCCATCCATACACAATCCCACAAGCAGCCCTCATACACAGCCCAAATTCATAGGGACACAATACCACAAACTACTAATGAACATATACAATATAATAGCTCATATACACACAAATACAACGATACAAAGCAATTACAGTAAAAATAACACAAGCCGAATACAGCAGCATACACACCTCAATTTAAAAAAAATAGGACCGGCATGCTACGGGACATCACAATCCTATATCGGCACAGCGCTGTTAAAAGGTTGCCTACCCCTGACCTTGCAGAAACCCCATCACCACCAGGGAAAGGATCCACTCTATCTCTCCCAGAGAAAGGTAGGCCTGGGTGGACGTTTAAACATTTGTTTTAAAAGTGTGTGTGTGTGTGTGTGTATGAATGTGTATATGTGTATGTCTGTCTATAACTGTAAGTGTGTGTGTGTGTGTGTGTATATGTCTGTAATTTGTGCATGTCTGTGTGTGTGTATTTAGGTCAGTGATTGTATGTGTGTAATAAAAGGGAATATCCAGCGCACTCCCTTATCCACTAAACAGCAACTTTGGTGCTGACAGATTTAGTTAGTTTAAAAAAACAAAAAAAACTAATCTAGGCAAAAAAATGGGGGGTTAGTTACATTATATGATCATACATTGCATAAGCCTGCCACAACGTCAATTTACCCCATCTTCTTTGGCAGGTCCTACTCTAACAGCCAAATGTCTGCTAAATGAGCTACTTACTTGGGGAAAAAATTGCATCTCGAGTTCTCTGCAGTACAAGTGTATGTGTGTGTGTCTGTGATTGTGTGTGTGTGTGATTGTGTATGTCTGTGGTTATGTGTTTGTGTGTGTGTGTATACCTGTGATTATATGCATATATGTTAGTGACAATCTGTGTGTATGTATATGATTGTGCATGCATGTTTGTGATTTTTGTATGTGCATGAAAATGTGTCTGTGTTTAGTATATAGCTCCCTAATTTGGTATCCTTAAAGGAACACCATAGGCACCCAGACCACTTAATCTTAATGAAAGAGTTGGGGTACCAAGAAAACATTGCTGTTCTGCAGCAATGCTACTGTGGATGTACTTTGGAATAGCAGTACACCAAAAGAACCAGTGCCACATGACAGAGTAACTATTCATAAATGGGAAAGCACCAGGGAACTCTTGGCACCGTAATTGCTACAGTTAGCTGTAATGGTTATGGTGCTTAATGTAATCTTTTAAAGGACACCTGATAAGAAGAAACAATTCAAAAATTTGAATCTAGTTATGCAAGACATTAGATTCTGGACATCCTGTTCCCAGACAATACAACAGTTTTTTTTTCAGACAGTTTAAATTTTTTTAGCAGAGGTTGGGAATTTGAACTTTACAATTTGTTCTCAGGATAACCACTGAGTCAGCAGTAAAACCAGCAATGCAACTTTTAAAAAAAGCAAGTGCTAACAGAAATAGCTCTATTTTATGTACATTCCAACCCAAGTCTGTGTAGTAGCCCAGAGCCCAGTACAGAGAGGTGATGAGGAGAATAAAGACCCTGTAAAATTATCTCAAGCCAAAACTTGGAAATCCAATGAAGCTTAGGCTGCAGCACACCCTGAAATACAAAAAAATCTTTTCAAACTATGTGCCTGTTCTTTTGTCAGTTAGAACACACAACGAGATACAAGTACTGACAAAAGACAACTGTCTGTCACCATTTGGGCCATTGCTCCTATCTTGTACAAACAAGCAGGGCTGTATTTATCGCAAGGCTAACAAGGCATTTGCCTTGGGCAGCACTTTCCAGGTGGCCGAAAAAGTTGCCGCCCCCAAATGCCCAGGCTAATGCCTTGTTAGCCTCATTTTATGGGAGCCCAAGAGCTGGTCGTCTGGCCACCTTGGGGCCCCCAGGGAGCAGGCAGCCATTTGTGTTCCATGCAGGCAGCGAGGAAGCACTTTCCTATGCTCTCCCTTCTCAGCTCCCTTGCGTGAACCCAGTGAGCTGGAATATGACGTCACTCCGGCTCCCAGCATCACTTTGCGGCGTGTGAGGGAGCTGAGAATGGAGATCTGTCACGCGGGCGTGTATCGCTACAGCGGTATTCCCAGAAACTAAGGGGAATACTGCCAAACACTCACCAGAGGTGACCTCTCCTCTCTCTTGAGTCTCTGTATCATTAAGGGCGCTGCCCGCTGCTGCTGTGAATAATAAAGGGTTTCCTGTTTAACCCTTAAAGGGCCAGATCAATTAATTCTGTTTCCCTACAGCCTATCAGGAAACGCCTTTAGCTATTTAAACCTAGTTTGTCCATTTCTCTGTGTCTTGTCATAGTTTCCAGTTGGTTATCTGAGAGCGCGGTCCTTGTATTGATTTCGTGTGTATCTAACCTTGGCTTCCCTTATTGACTATCCGATCTCTGTATTCTTTGACTTTTGGCTTGGCTCCTGACTATTCTGATATCTCCATTCCTTGACCTTTGACTTGTTTATCATTTGCATTATATCTTTGTCTTGGCTTTTCCCTTTCTTTTGCCTTTTTACATTAAATACGGCCATTCTAAGGTCCGGTAATACGCCTTAGGTATTTGCTTTATATCTACTTACGTTCTGCGTGTTGGGCATCTACGTAAAATCCTGACAAGATCACAGCTCCCTTGCTGACAGCTTAGCGCGGCCACCTGCCTTCACATCCACCCGCTAGGGATGTGCATGGCCCAAAAATTTGGTTCGGTCGGCTCGGAAATTTGGGTAAGTAAAAAAATTAGTCTGCTTCAGCAATTCGAACAATGGTATTCAGTTTGGGTCTTTGGCAATTCGGAACTTCGGACATTCCCTAACCCTGACCCTAAATCCGAAGCACTTCGGCACTTCAGAAATTTGGTTCGGCACTTCTGAAGTACCGAACTTTGGCACTTCGGAAATTCGGCACTTCGAACATTCGAGAGCATCCGAATTTCCGAATTGCACGAAACTCGTCCGAATATACATTCGGAACCAAAATTAATTGCACTAGTCACCCCTAAAAAAATCCACCCAGCTCTCCAAAAAGTAGGGAAGCTGGGTGGATTTAAATTTTAAAAAGTAATAATAATTGTGAGTGTTGGGGGGAAAATGTGTGTGTTTGTTAGTAAATGTGTGTGTCAGTGAATGTGACCACCTAAAGGCAGTCCAATACCTAAATGCCAGGCATGTCCCCTTTACACAAAAGGTACAGAAAAAGTATTATTTGCACATTCAGAATATGGATGAGAAAACAAAACTGTATACAATATATGTAGCGCAAAGATACTGTAACTGCAAATGTACCTTATTAATCCTATAATGTCTTAAAGGGATCCTCCACTGCTAAAATTTCAAAATAAATAAAAATTACTGTTTAGTACATGTATCCCATCATGGAAACTTGCATATATTTAATTATGTATTTGGTTCATTCGGGGTATATCCAAAAACAGCTTGCAAACCCTGCATTTCTCTTGTCTGCTGCCTTTGCAAGCCCTCCTCTTCTAACCCAGCCCAGACTTTCTGTGGCTGTCCAATCACAGACTTCCCAATGCAGCTCAATGAGAACTCTTTGCATGGCAAGTGCTCTGAGCAATTGCTTGCTCTTGGGTTTAGCTCCACTAAGATAACCAAGCCAGAATGTAATAGAACCTGGTGTCTGCTTGAAAGGCAGGGGGATGTAACTAGGTTCAGGGGCGGACTGACCACTCAGGCTTATCGGTCATGGACCGAGGGCCCGAGGCAGTAAGGGGCCCGCCAGCACAGCCATGCTCCAGCTGGAGAGATCAGAGATCTCTCCAACTGGAACGGCAAAAAATAATAAAATAAAACTATTTAATTGATAGGTTGCTGGGGCCCCTGATGCAGCGCGGGGCCCCAGAACCTACCGCTCTGTAAATCACCCCCCTCTCTCCCTCCCCCCCCCCTTAATATGATACCTGGCAGCTTCACCAGCTCTCTGCCAGGTCTCCTGCTTCCTGTCCCTCTGTGTGATGGGGAGAGGCGGGGACAGTTTACTCCTCTCACACAGAGCTGATCAGCCAGCAGGGGAAGGAGCAGCAGCCTGGGAGAGAAGAGGAAGCAGAGAGACAGGTAGGCTCTAGGTACCCCTCCCCCCCCCACTGTCACTAGTCACCCCCTCCCCTGTGTCACTAGTCACCCCTCACTGTCACTAGTCACCCCCTCACTGTCACTAGTCACCCCTCCCTCTGTCACTAGTCACTAGTTCCCTCCCTCACTCTGTCACTAGTCACCACCCTCCCTGTCTGTCACTCAGTCACTAGTCACCCTCACTCTGTCACTAGTCACCCTCACTCTGTCACTAGTCACCCCCTCCCTCTCTCACTAGTCACCCCTTCACTAGTCACTCTCTCCTACTCACCCCTGTCACTGGTCACTCCACTCTGTCACTAGTCACCCCCTCCCTCTGTCACTAGTCACCCCTTCCCTCCCTCACTTTGTCACTAGTCACCCCTTCCCTCTGTCACTGGTCATCCACTCCCTCCCTCTGTCACTGGTCATCCCCTCCCTCACTCTGTCACTAGTCACCCCTTCCCTCCCTCACTCTGTCACTAGTCACCCCCTCCCTCTGTCACTGGTCATCCACTCCCTCCCTCTGTCACTGGTCATCCCCTCCCTCACTCTGTCACTAGTCACCCACTCACTCTAGTGACAGAGGGAGGGAGGGTTGACTGGTTACAGAGTGAGGGAGGGGGTGACTGGTTACAGAGTGAGGGAGGGGATGACTAGTGACAGAGGGAGGGATGGGGTGTTACAGTGACAGAGGGAGGGATGGGGCGACAGTGACAGAGGGAGGGGGTGACTAGTGACAGAGTGCGGGGATGACTAGTGACAGAGTTAGGGAGGGAGTGACTAGTGACAGTCACCATCTCCCTCCCTCTGTCACTAGTCACCCCCTCCCTCATTCTGTCGCTAGTCACTAGTCACCCCCCCGTCACTAGTCACCCTCTCCCTCACTCTGTCACTAGTCACCCTCTCCCTCTGTCACTAGTCACACCCTCCCTCACTCTGTAACCAGTCACCCCCTCCCTCACTCTGTCATTGTGTCACTACCTTCATTCCTGAGGGAATGACTGGTGACAGAGTGAGGGAAGGGGTGACTGGTGGCAGAGTGAGAGAGGGGGTTGACTAGTGACAGAGTGAGTTAGGGGGTGACTAGTGACAGAGTAAGGGACGGAGGGGGTGACTAGTGACAGAGGGAGGGAGTAGTGACAGAGGGAGGTGGTGACTAGTGACAGTCACCACCTCCCTCACTCTGTCACTAGTCACCCCTTCCCTCACTCTGTCACCTGTCACCCCCTCACTCTGTCACTAATCACCCCTTCCCTCACTCTGTCACTAGTCATCCCCTCACTCTAGTGACAGAGTGAGGGAGGGAAGTGGTGACTAGTGACAGAGTAAGGGAGGGAAGTGGTGACTAGTGACAGAGTTAGGGAGGGAAGGGGTGACTAGCGACAAAGGGAGGGGTGACTAGGGACAGAGTGAGGGAGTCACCACCTCCCTCACTCTGTCACCAGTCAACACCTCACTCTGTCACCAGTCATCCCCTTACAATGTCACTAGTCACCCCTTCCTTCCCTCACTCTGCCACTAGTCACCCCTTCACTCACTCTGTCACCTGTCACCCCCTCACTCCATCTAGTGACAGAGTGAGGGAGGGTGTGACTAGTGACAGAGGGAGGAGTGACTAGGGACAGAGTGAGGGAGGTGGTGACTAGTGACAGTCACCACCTCCCTCACTCTGTCACCAGTCATCCCCTCACTCTGCCACTAGTTACCCCACCCCTCACTCTGTCACCTGTCACCCCCTCACTCTAGTGACAGAGTGAGGGACGGTGTGACTAGTGACAGAGTGAGGGAGGGGGTGACTAGTGACGGAGTGAGGGAGGTTGTGATTAGTGACAGAGTGAGGGATGGGGTGACTAGTGACAGTCACCACCTCCTTCACTCTGTCACTAGTCACCATCTCCCTCCATCTGTCACTAGTCACGCCCTCCCTCATTCTGTCACTAGTCACCCTCTCCCTCACTGTCACTAGTCATCCACTCCCTCCCTTAGCAAGTTCTACAGGACTTTTTTCAAATTATTATTTTATTTTTATTTTTTTTATGGCCACCTTCCTGCATTTGTCGTGGGTTCGTTCCAAATGAAGTTCAGCCTCTCTTCATTTGAAGGACCCAGTAAACAACCTGCATGAGCAGGACTAACTGGGTCAGGTTTAGCGTATGTACTGGACTGCTGCGTGGGATTTAGATTGGTGTTCTGAGGGAAACACGGCTACAGGTAATGAACAAAGATGGGGTTGCTCATCCTTAAAAATTCCCCTTGTTGTTTGGCTTGCCTCTAGTAATTGGGGTCTAAAATTCCCCCCCTTACCTTGGTGGCAGATCTTTGGGATCCATTCTTGAGTGGGGTCCTCCTGTGGGGGGACCCGGTGCAGGGTCTGTCTTCCTTTTGTTCATTGGTGGTTTCCTGGGGACATGCAGTATTATTGCTGCAACTGTTTTGCTCGCTAATTTCCCCTATGGTTCCCTGGTTGCCCCTGGGTTGTTGGCTGGAACGCATTACCAGGCCAGCGAAACCGGAAGTGATGTGTATATCGGCTGAGAGCGTTTGGAACGCATTGCGTGCGTTCCAGCGGACTGAGCATGTGCGGATCGGCAGTTTCCCTGGCGCGATTTAAACTGGGGGATCCTGGTTCTCTGTCTGCTCGCTGAGTCAGCTGTTGGTTGGAAGAAATTGATCCTGTGTGCTCAGATTCTGCTCCTTTGTTCTGTGCTTGGCTGCCTGGAGTGGTTTGGCCGTTATCAGGTTCCATGTTTCTTCTTGTGTTTCTTGTTTCTCGACATGTGCTGGTCAGTTTGCTGCTGTCTTTTTTTTTTTTTTTACTGGGACATGTGTTTTACTTTCCTTCAATTCTCCTTTTAGTATAGATTCCCCCTCTGCCTCTGCAAGATCCCTCTCTAGAAAACATAGGTGAGCCATTAATTTTTTTCATGGGGGGGTTGTTAAAAAGAGTGCCAAACTAAGCCTGTAATATATGTCATATATGGCTTCATTTCAGCCCAAGCAGGCATCTGGATTCTCCAGCAAAGAATTCAAGGGAAAAGACCAATAATTGCATTAATTGTTCGTCACCTGCTCCGCATGGAAGGAACCTTTGCAGAGAATGCTTATTGGAAGCGGCAGATGTCTCCAGCAGGGGTTCCCCACAGGACGACCTTAAGCTCTGGATTTCCCAAGCTATTGCTGAGGGCTTTAAGTCTACCACAGTGTCTAGTGGTCCGAGTAAGAGACACAGAGCGAAACCTCAGTCTTCCAGCTCTGGAGAAAACCCTCCAGAGCTGGAGAAGACCCTGATATGTGGGAGGTCTCAGATGATGGTGAGGAGGAAGTTGAATATACCTCTAGGTCTCTCGACTCAAAGTTTATTGATAGACTTATTACCCTTCTCAGAGACACTCTTAGTCTCCGCAAAGAAAAGTCTGAATTGAGAGAGGCTGACAGGTTCTTTGAGGACCTAAAACCGAATAGGCCTACCTTCCCGGTGCATTCCTCGATCAGGAACATGATCCTTCAAGAATGGAATAAACCAGAAAGGAAATCCACCTTGAAAAATAAATTCACAAGGATTTATCCTTTCTCTGCCATGGACTGCTTCCTATTGACTCCATGGCATATCTCAGAGAGCCTATGGAAAAGTGTATGGATGGAGATTTGATTAAAGCCTACTTGGCCCTGGACTCCGCCCTTTATCTGGCAGTGGCACTGACCACTCTCTCAAGGACATTGATCGGGGTGTCTGTAGGGAACATCTCTAGGAGAGCCTCAAGGCCTTGCCATGGAATTCTGCTCTGAAGCCTTGCCTAGACATCACTCGCATGATTGCCAAGAGTATGGCCCTGTCTGTGGCTTCTAGAAGGGCCTTGTGGCTTCATTCGTGGGGAGCGCACTATGCCTAAAACCGAATAGTCCTTGTGTGGCCTTCCGTTCCAGGGAAATCTCCTATTTGGCAAAATTCTGGAGGATGCTATTCAAAAAGCTGATGATGGGGGGGAAAAAGCATTTTTGCCTCAAGTAAGAAGAAAGAGCTTTCCCTCCTCCTGGAAGAATAAGCGCTTCAAGGATTGGTCCTTTTGGGACAGCAGAAGCTATAAACCAGGAAGGGAGTATTCCAGAAATTCTTTGTGGAAATCCTCCTCACACTCTTTTTCCAATAAGGCTTCCAGAGGAAGAGGAGCTAGAACCTCTGGGGAGAACTTCTGAAGGTCTTCAGACCCGTTCGGGGACTGTGGGAGGAAGACTGAAGTTCTTCTACCTCGTGTGGGCCAAAAATATTACGGACATGTGGGTCACATCCATCATAAAGGAGGTGTGACAGATCCATCTGTGTAAAGACTGATTGCTGGTTCGTCTGTTTTGCCTTTTCGTGGAATTACCCATTCGTATGCCCCTGTTCAGTGAATTGACTTTTTCCGCCAAACAAAACTACCGAACAGACGGCCACCCAGAAGAGAAGTGTGCTGCTGGTTAACCTCTTGATCCCAATTAGAACGTTGTGGTTAACCGCAGACACTTCTCAATTAAGAACCGAATACCGGGTGGTCGTCGTTCGTATATCGACCACGAGGCGGCGGCCATTTTAAACCATGCGAAAGACCAGTGATGTTCGGCATGGATTTCATGAAACTGAAAACTGACACTTTTTCTACCGAACACCGCTGAAGCCGTCGACCTCCCTTCTCAATCGACAGAAGGATGCGAACACCGGCCGTTTGGGAGGTTTAAACACACGAATGGACTTACCCCAGATAGCCTTCCCATGGAGTCAATTGCATACCGAAGGACTGTAATAGACTTTGACTCCATGGCGATTGAACTATGCGTATGGGATCTGAGCGCTATTCGCCAATAATATGCACTCAGATCCAGGCTATCTGGGGATATGTGATACGAATGGGTAGCATTCAACAGATGCAAAGTTATATATTTTTATGTGTTTTTCTGTGTTGAATTTAATATGGCGATTGGTCCTTGTCCTGGAGATAATTGAATTACTTCTCAATTATCTCCAGGGCAGAGGGGAGGAAATACTAATGCATGCTGGGAATATGCTGTGTCTGTGGGTCCTAACTTGCCATATGTCTGTCTGTTGTTACAGTCTCCCATTTGGTCCCCTAGGGGAGTGTCCACCAAGTGGGAGACCTGCATAAATACGGGCAGGTAGCCCACAGTAAAGCCAGGTGATGTTTTACCCTCAATGCAGAGCTTTGTCTCATTATTGGGGGGATTTATTATTGCCGACTAGAGACTGCTGGATGGAATTAGTAGCCGCTTGGGAGATATATGCGTTCGGCTACTATTGACTATTCACTAAACGGCGGGTTGCACATCTGATGCTGAGGGTACCGTAACAGGAGGGTTACAGGATAGAATTTTCCTCTCGCCCAAAATCTGCTTTCTTAAAAAAATCCATGGTGTCGGCAGGCATCAAACGAAGGGCCATGAGGACCTACATGTCTACTCTTTGGAAAAAGTTCCAAGACAGGAAAGGTTCCTTGGGGTTTACTCCACTGTGTTCTTGGCCCCAAAACCCCAGGGAAAGTGGCGTCTCATCTTGAACTTGAAGCGTGTGAACTCCATGCTCGATGTAAGAACATTAAAAAATTGAATTTTTACAGACCATCTTGAAGAGCGTCAAAAGAGGAGACTGGATGACCTACATAGACTTGAGGGACAACTACTACCAAATCCCTATAAAATGAGATCATATGCAGTTTCTCAGGTTCTGGGCGCTAGTAAGGCACTTTCAGTTCCGGTGACCACCGTTTGGCCTCAGCTTGGCGCCAAGAACGTTCTTGAAAGTTCTTGTTACTTTGATAGCCTTCATAAGGGAGAAAGGTATCGAGATCTTCCATTACTTGGAGGACATCCTGATCATAGGTCCATCTCAAAGGATAGTAGCTCATCACACGGTAACGAACATTCTTCAAGACCACAGTTGGCTTCTGAACATGGAAAAAAGCTCCCTGATTCCTTTACAGACTATCGTATTCCTCGGAGCAGTGATAAACACCATAGCTGCCCATGTGTTCCTGTGTCCGGAAAGGGTCACAAAAATCAGAGACAAAGTAGGGAAGCTACAAGGTCTCGAGACTGCCTCTGCAAGAGAAGTCATGAGTCTCCTGGGTTCGTTGACATCAACTATAGGGTTGGTAAAATGGGCCCAGTGGAGGTTTTGTCCGATCCAGAATTGCTTCCTTCTCCAGTTCGACAGAGTGGGAACAGATTAAGAGCAAAGAATCTCTCTGCCCCTGCTCGTGAGGAAAGGGTTGAACTGGTGGAAGGACAAGAAGAATTTGTCAGCAGGCTTCCTGTTGGAGGAACCTCCTTGGATGGTTATTACAACAGATGCCAGTTCTTTTGGATGGGGTGCCCATTTCAATTCCACATGTACTCAAGGGAAGTGGACCCGAGAAGACAGTCAGCTACACTCAAATCTAAGAGAACTGAGAGCTGTTTCCAAGGCCATCTTGGTATTTCTACTAAGGATCTTAAACTCTTTGGTACTGATCAAATGGACAACCGTGCGGTTGCTTCATACGTGAACAACCAAGGGGGCACAAGAAGCAGATTACTCTTGAAGGAACTAGCTCCCTTGATGACGATCGCCATAACCAATCTCCAGGTTCGGAGAACGTGACTGCAGACTTCTTCAGCAGAAAGAAAATTCTTCCAGGAGAATGGAAACTTCACCCCTTCACCCGGCAGTCTTTGCATGGATTGCCCATCGGTGGGGCATGCCCCAGATCGACCTGATGGCGTCCTTCTAGAATCATCAGGTGGAGAATTACTTCTCCCTCCACCCGGACAGTCAGGCACTGGGCCAGGATGCTCTCTCTCTTCCTTGGTCATTCGATCTGAGGTATGCATTCCCTCCCCTACCCATGATATCCAGGTTCCTGCAGAAGGTGTGGTCGGAAGGAAAGAAGGTTATTGCCATAATTCCGGTTTGGCCTTGGAGGCTGTGGTTTCCCCTACTATCTATGATGAGCCAGGAACAACCCTGGCCTCTTCCCTTTATGGAGGATCTTCTAACGCAGGGCCCAATATTCCATCCTCATCTGGAATGCCTCAAATTGGGGGTATGGGTCTTGAAAAAGAAAGACTTCAATAATTAGGGCTCTTAGATGCTGTGGTTAATACCCTTTTGCATTCAAAGAAAGCTTCTACTTCCTCATGCTACCTTAGGATCTGGGATGTGTTCCGGGAATGGGCTTTGGCCAAAAATATTGACTTCCTGCATCCTCATAATACTGAGATCTTGGAGTTCCTGCAAAAAGGTCTGGATAAGGGCCTTAGCCTCAGCACTCTTAAAGTTCAGTCTTTGGCTCTTTCAGCTTTGTGCAAAATCTCATGAACTTCGGATCCTTTGATCTCCAGGTTCTTCAAGGCAGCTTTCAGGTTGAGACCTCCTTCCAGATCTACTACCCCTCTTTGGGACCTTCAGCTGGTTCTCAATTATCTAACTGAGTATCTGTTCCTCTTGAGAGTTTGGATGCTACCTGCTGACGTACAAAACTTTGTTTTTGGTGGCAATTACTTCTGGAAGAAGAATTTCGGATATTAAAGCATTTTCTACCTTTTCTTGTTTACTATTCTATCATGATAGGGTGTGCCTGAAACCAAAACCTAAGTTTCTTCCTAAGGTGGTCTCTCAGTTTCATCTCTCTCAAGAAGTGGTCCTTCTATCATTCTACCCCAATCCTTCTTCGCAAGAGGAGGTTAGGTGGCAATGTTTGGATGTCATGAACTGCCTGTCTATGTACCTTAAGCGTTCTGAGTCTTACAGAAACACTGACCAACTCTTCGTTTTACCTTCAGGAGCCAGGAGAGGTGAGGCGGCCTCTTTATCTACATTGAAACGTTGGATTTCGCTAGTGATCAGGAAAGCATATATCTCTAAAGATCAATCTCCTCCAATGAAGATAAGAACTCATTCTACCAGAGCATTGTCGACTTCATAGGCTAATTGGCCAGAGGTTTCATACGATTATATTTGCAGGGCAGCCACCTGGTCTTTCCAAATGACGTTCATGAAACACTACAAACTGGATGTGGACTCTCCTTCCACCTCCTTTGGGAAGAGTGTCCTGTCTACGGTTTCTTTATCCCGTTGATATTAAATTTCTTTGCAGCATAAGAGTCAGTTTGGTGTACTTTCGGTTTGGTTTTCCCTCCCTTTAATTCTGTGAGCTTGGGTATTACCCATAAGTGATTCTGCCATGATTAGCCAGGAATGGAGAACATTTATGACAAACTTCCCGTAATTTTCTTTTCCTGGCTATTTCTCATGGCAGCATCAGGGTTCCCGCCCATTCTTTTATTTTTCAGCTTTACAATTGGACTGAGGTGTAAGGGGAGGAGGGACTCGTTATACCTATCAGTCTAATCTAATTCTTGTCATGTGACTGCTAAGGAAGGAGCTACCCATAAGTGATGCTGCCATGAGAAATAGCCAGGAAAAGAAAATTACGGTAAGTTTGTCATAAATTTTCTCTATTTTCGATCGTTGTCCATTTGAAGTGTAGGGAGGTATAATTTATGCTAAAGAAAAAAAGATAAAGCAGCAGTAGTCAATTAATCCAATAACACTGGCAAAATACATTCACCTAACACCCATTAGTCTGCCAGGGGTATCTTTTTGTCTGAAAATTAATTTTCATAAATCCGTTTCATCATAATGCAAAGAGATAATTATTTTCATGTGACCATGTCAGTTTGCCTAGAATTATTACTTGATAATAATGTCAGTTTTTGAGACTGGAGGTTGCCATTTTTAATTGATTCACAACAAGGCAGAAGAGACCATGTGATGTGAAAAAACAGTCTCATTCTGTGATTTGCATAGTATCTTAAAGTTTCTCAATGTGCAGGAATTTATTTTATTACAACCTGAAAATGCTGCACATGGATGTTGATTTTCTTTTTTTGTTTGTAATATGAGACCCTAAAGGACCACTATAGTCACCCAGACCACTTCAGCTCAATGAAGTGGTCTGGGTTCCAGGTCCCCCAGGTTTTAACCCTGCAGCTGTAAATATAGCAGTTTTAGAGAAACTGTTATATTTACATTGCAGGGTTAATCCAGCATCTAGTGGTGCTCCCGCAGTGCAGAACGTCCATAGTAAAGCATTTGCACGCTACTCTGGCCACGCATGCGGCTCCATTCAGCTGATGATGTCGGAGGGGGAGGAGAGGGAACCTGGTGATGGATTAAGATAGGTGGGAGGGGGGCCTTGAGGGTGGGAGGACCTAAGGACTTTATAGTGCCAAAAAACAAGTTTGTTTTCCTGGCACTATAGTTGTCCTTTGTCACGACTATCATCATGCCTTCCACATTTATTGTGTATGTGGTCCTGGTTGGGTTTGAACCTGGGTCTCCTGCATCCCAGCCATATACCTTATCTTGGGCTCCACGCATCTTTGGCTACTTCTGCTGGTTCCTGATATCTAGTAGCCTGAACCTGTATGCCTGGACTTTACTCACCTGTTCCTGATGTCTGCTGATTCCAGCCTATCTAAACCTCGCCTTGGCTATTGATCCTTGTCAGATTGCTTGTTCCTGTTTTGCTATTCATCTGACTCTGGTTTTGATCTTCTGCTCATCCTTTGTTCTTGCCTGTCTGTTGCCTGTCCTGACCCTTGGTTCCGTCACTGACTACGTTTTATTGGATATCCCTTGTCTGTACCTCGTTCTTGGAAGCACTGGTGATTATCAGCCCCAGTGCACTGGTTCACAGTCTTGGGGATTTCTACCTTGAGTTCCCTTGGTCTGTGTATAATTGCAAAGGGTGCTTTAACTGTGCGTATTGACTCCACTCTCAAGGTAAGATCCCCGATACTCATATATTTTGGCCTGTTTGCTGAACATGGTCACCAGAAAATAAAACTGGTGTTACTGCTTTGTTATGACCAAACATTTTTCACTAGTCAGCACATGCTGTAATTGTGAGGAAACTCCCCGACCCCCGCAAAAACGTAACAGCTTAGACTAGAAAAGGCACCCAGAAAAACAGAGACTGCAATGTTATTTATGAGTAAATTGCATCATGTCTGAGACATATGACCGACTTTTGCTTTTTCATCATAAATCCATTCCTAGCAACCCCCAACCAAAAAGAGGCCCAGGTGCCTACTAATGAGTGCAGAAAGATGTAGCTAGCTAGCACAACCTGACCAGGCTTGCAATGCATTTGCTATACACACTGTTCTAGTGACTTATTGAGCACTATGTGACTGTAAATAAAAATAAACAAGAAAACATACACACACGCTCAATGTAAATCAGGCAATAAATTGGAAAGGAGTTGGAAAAATGCCCAAATCATGCAGTTTGAATAAATCTATATCCAGATAATATTCAAATTAGTGGATAATGCATTATTAGTAGAATCTGTTCAACCGTTGTGTCGCAGGTTCAAATCCCGGCAGGGTTGACTCAGCCCGTCATCCTTCCGAGGTAGATAAAATGAGTACCCAAAATGGCAGTCAGATATCTCCTTGGATCATAGAAATTATATCCCTGGATGTTATGCTTTTGGAAGTATTAATCCAATTGCTGTCTGTATGGACTCTGATAAAACCACCTTTTCAGGCAGAGAATTCCATATCCTTATTGCCTTAGATCAACTCTCCTTTCTTCCAGTCTAAACCTTACCATTATATAAATAGTGACAGTGCCATATTTGAAGTTATATGCAGCACAATTTGGCGGTATTGCTGTGGGTGCAGAGTTAATACACCATGGCCTGATATTAATACAGCAGGTGTGCAGTTTATAAATATAAGTTTGACTATTAAAAATTAGAATAAATAACCACCATCGCCCAACTATGGCAACAAGTCGCAACCATGGTGTCCAAGATCTTACACTCTGACATCCCGCTTAACCCATGGAAATGGCTTCTGTCAAAACCGCACACCAACACACCCAGAGCACAAAACAAACTGAATCACACTAGCAACTAGAAGGACCATCACAAAAAAATTGGGAAGCCCAGAAACACCATCCGTAGACGTGGTACACCGGAAAATAATAGATTCAATCAAAATGGACAAAATGGCCTCAATGATGCATGATACGACCAAACACTTACATAAAATATGGGACCCATGGTTCTATGAATTCCCAATCTCCGCATAACACACACAGGAATTAACCATGTACATTAAAACCAACCAATCACCACAACTACACCGCACCTCATTTCCCCACCCCCTTTTTTTTTTCTTCTCTCTTCTTCCTTCCAACTCCAAATCCCAGCCCAGACTTGAAACACAACATAAGCCCACCACAGCTTCCGACCAGCCTATCGGTAGGAGACCTCACTCCACGAGTCTCCCACCCCATAACTAAAGACCCACGCACTATCAATAACCTGGGCCACAATGACAAAGGGGGCTACCATACCTCACCACAGCTTAGAGTTCCCCCACCCACCCACCTCTACTACCCAACAGAAAACCACCGTGACCACGAAATCATAACACACGAGAACCATTCGTATACACACTTACAAGCTATGCAAAGAAACACAAGTGAAGAACCACGACACTATTAGACCAATGGACCAACAAATGGCTTAGCAAAACCAACCGCAAATTAAAACAACTTACACACCGCAAAAGACACACTCAGAAGCACGGACATAAACCAGAAGCCAATGGCACCCAGACAGGGGAACGATACCCCTGATATACTCTAGCCCCGAACATCCAACCTGACCTAGCTTGGGACGCCGACCATGGTCTACGACAGCAACACAATACCCGAACCACAACCAAATACGCAGACCACACGGCAATACTAAACGCAGCACCTGACTACCCATTGTCCGACCATCCTACGGAAACACACGGCTTTAACAGGGACAAACTGCAGAGAAACTCCTCATGCCCTCCTTTCACTTGTAGCAGTAGTATGATTTCACCATCCTGCTACCCATTTCACCCAAACCCGTTATTAAATATGAATTGTGCAAACCAACAATCTTGTATGACATGTATTAATCTGTGTACCCATTGTATCAATAAGAATGTGACCTTATTGTTACTTGATATGTTTCTGAAACGTAAATCCTTGTACCTGTTATACCAACAAGATGACTAATCTATTGTTACTCTTTATGCACAAATAAAATAATTGAAAACATTTTTTTTTAGAATAAATAAATCCAATACAAATAATAATCAAAGCAATCCTCATGGCTCACCAACAATCTAGGTTTTGTCAGCATCTCTATTGGAATAAAAAAAAAAAAGGAAATACATAAATCCTGGATTGTTGGTGGGTCATGAGGACTGGTTTGGGAACCACTGATTTAGACCCTTCAGTCCAGGTGGCAGTAGAAAAGGAGGATACCTTATCGGAAGAACAGTGGTATTTATTTGTTTCTGGTTCTTTCCCCAGGAAAAGGTTTGGAATTAGACAGCCAATCACAATACAGCATTTAATAAATTTCATAGTAATGTTTGTAGGCCAGTATTGTGAATTCATAGGATGCACAAACAGCACTCAAATATGATATTATTTTACGAATGATGTTAGGAGGTGTAACGTTCACATGTATCTGTTTATGGTTTACAGTAAAACTGCTTCTCTATGTACACCCATCAGACATATCAGAAGGAGAACTTGTATATTTTATACAGTGGTATCATTTTATATGAAGGAACTAGGAAGTGCAGCTGATGTAGTCCTCTGAGGGACAGATTAAGAAGCTGTCTGCAGTTGCACCTATGAGGCACAGGCTAGGTAACAGGGCCTAACCTCGTGGGGTAGAAGGGGTTCACTAGGCCCACGCAGCGGTGACAGCATTTTAATGCCCTTTCTGTTGTTTACTCTGTTACCAGTGACATCTTTCCTGAGTACCATCACCAGTGGTAAGCCCTTCTTTTTGCTGGGGAGATTAGCTGGGCTGGGATGTGAATGTGGCGATATGAACTTGTGCTGGTGTAGGCAACCTTTGACTCTACAGAGGTTTTTGGCCTACATCTCCCATAATGCTCTTACAGCATAAAATACTGGCAAAGCATCAGGGGGGATGTAGTCCACAACATCTGTAGTGCCTATGCCTGAATTAGTTTGGGAATGGATGTGGTTGAAGGAAGATTATTATGGAGAAGGACGTCAGTGTGGAGAGATGAACTAGGTGAGGAATTTGGATGGTGGAAGATAAAATGGGAAAGGGATTTGATTATTGAGAAATATACTGGGGATTGACATGACTATTTGGAAATGCTATATAAATGGGTATAGACAGTGAAGACTGCCACGGCTGATCTAGATGAAGGGTTAAAAAAAAAATATATATATATTTTTGAGGGGGGAAATGAACTATCTGAGAAATATAACTCTGGGGAGATACTGAGGGATGAATGTGGCTTGATAAAGACAAACGGGGGGATGATGTGGACATAGGGAGATAATATAAGGGGTGTGAGGAGATGTACTGGGGCAGATGTGCTGATGGGGCTACAGGGATTGTTGTTAAAGAAAGCAGAGAGAATGAAAACATAAACATAATAGAATCTTAAAATCACATAAGTAAAGAGAGAAGTAACTAAAAGGAATGGTGGAGCTAGCTAGGAAGGTGGGATTATTACCTGAAACAATATTCCTGATAGTAGATTTGCACAATTTTATAAAATGTTTGCCACCAGAATAGACAGTTTCCAACAGCTGCAGAAATTACAATTTTGGAGTGCAGAAATTACACCTACTCTCCAAAATTGTTTAACAGAAAACAGGATAATGTAGCCCCCAGAATTGAGTGCAGCTTAGTGGAAAGGGACTTAACAGAGCTAGGAGGCGGGCTTAGGTGGAAAGTGGTTTTTAATTGGAGCAATTTAGCTAGTTGGCTGAAACAGTATAAATAGGTAGCCATTTTGGATCCTCTCGTTTTAATTTACTCACAGGGCCAAATCTGTCCCTCTCGCCCTCCCTAAGAGGTTTGGGGGTTTGCAAGGGTTATTCCCCCCTATGTCACAGCAGCGGAGTTAGTGAGCTAAAGTTTAGGAGGAAAACAGGCCCTTGGTTAAGTACAGGGTAGTTATTATGTTGGGTAAGAAGGGATTGATATTGTTCATGTTTAAGTTTGGTAGGTTTCAAGCTCGTCAGTAGCTCAGAACCTGGTGGTGTAGGGGTATCCAGGGACGCCTCTACCATGGTTATCAAAAATTGGCACTTTATGTATTTTGGTTATGACGTTGATTGTTTGTTATAAATGTTATGTTTATTGCTGAAAATATGGGTCATTGCCTTTTGTATGACAGAGGGATATGTTATATTATATGTGGGGGACAATGACTTTAATTATTTATGTCCTCGTGTTACTTTATAATTTATATATATTTAATAAAGCTGTGGACTTATTGATCCATATAAGATTGGTGTTCGTGTTTTATTTTGTAGATGATAAGGTGGAGTCTTTTATTCCACCAGCCCATATGGTAACGATACACCTGTCATGCCCACAGCCACCTAGCACCACAATTACTACAAAGATCTGTAGTATAGTGCTTAGAGAGTCCCTCTAACTTCTCCTTCAATATACCCAAAAAGCATCCTTATACATACGTTATAAAACAGAGTCCTGTGTAAACAATATATGTTTTTCAATGTAAAAGTTGTTGCATTTCCAGGGTTAATATTTTCAAGGGTTTCAGAATGTTTTTAAATTAACCAACACATTCATTAAAATGAGAAGCTCAGACATGCTCACAAGCTTTAGAAATAGCCGAGCAATGTGAAATAAAACTGGTATACTCCAGTGAGAAGCAAACATGTCCCAAGTCACGTAGTATTCATTCAACATTTCGCAACTAACATGGAACAAGAATTCTGTGTCATAAAGCCTTCTACCTCCAAACAATGATTTATAGCACATAATTCAATTACCTGCTTAACACACCCATCCATAACTTGTGTGTTCATATTTATTGAGGGTTTTATCAATTGAGGGTGTGTGAGTGTCACAAAGTTAGGGGTGAGTGTGACAGGGTATGAGGGTGAATGTGAGAGTTGGGGGGTGGGTGAGTGTGACAGGAAGAAGGGGTTGAATGAGACAGGTGGAGAATGTGACAAGGTAAGTGTGGCAGGGTGGTGAGTATGACAAAGTTGGGGGTGAGTGTGACAGGGTATGAGGGTGAGCATGAGAGTTGGGGTGGGTGGGTGAGTGTGACAGGAAGAAGGGGTTGAATGAAACATTTGGAGAATGTGGCAGGGTGGTGAGTATGACAAAGTTGGGAGTGAGTGTGATAGAGTGAGGAGGAGTGACTGTGGCATGGTGAGTGAGGAATTGACAAGTGTGTGGTTGAGTTACAGTATGTGAAGAGCTGGGCTAAACACACAGACCATTAATACTTTTTATCTACAAGTGCCCCTCCCGAGATCAGGCTCTGGATCCGCCACTGGTCAGACTGCCTCACAGAGCACTGAAACCATGAGGAACCATGGGAAACCAGGGAATGATTTCTAAAGAGCTGTGAAGGGGAGGGGGTGGCTATCTGAGAGGGAGCTTATGGGTATCCGGATGTGGTGGCAACAACCATCTTCATCTGTTGCACATGCACACACAGTTCCCTCTAGTTAAGCCTCAGGTAGGGACAATCCCTACTTTGGGCCCAATTTCTTCTTTTCTGTCCTATGTCCTCCTTTTCTACAAATACCATATTGTTATTGTGTCTCAGTGTATAACAAAGCTCTACACCAATTATACTCACTGTACTGTGTCTCTAAACTACAATCAATGTGCTTAGAGAGCAAATCCCAAGATGAAAAAGGGGTGAAGATGCTTTCTGGGGTGGGAACCTAACATCGCTGCTCCCACTGCTGCAGCCCTTTCACATGGCTTCATAAGAGGTTTAGGGGTCAGAAGGAGTCTCAACAACCAATGTTGACAATTAACAATTAAGCACGATTGCACTATACCACCCATTCCATTTTGCTGCCGTAAGTATCGCCTTGTTAATTGAATGGACTAAATGTCCCTGACTTGAAATGCCCTTTAAGGTGAACATGCAAATAGAAAATGCAAAATAGAGGACTGCATTGAAACCAGGCCTTTCCTAGAGAGAAATCTAACCATCTTAAAGGGACAATGTAAGCATCAAAGCAGCTACATCTTAATAAAGTTGTTTTGGTGCAAAGATATTTTTCCTGCACAAATGTAAGCATTGCTGCTTGTTACATCCAGTATGTCACTAAGGACGCCTCTAGTAGCTGTCATTTAAACAGCTGGTAGAGGCAAGACTTTGTGAAGTCCCTGAACGTTGTGAATGCTTGTCATGTAGAAGTATTGGATTCAATGATTCTCTAAGAGAATTATCCAATCCCTATGAGAATTATCTAATCGCTTCAAATTATCCAATCACTCAACGATTGCTGCGTATGTACTGTAGGGCCCAAGTGCTTCTCTATGAGAAACAGTTAATTAGCCTGAGATTAACTTTTTTCTTTTTTCTTACTTTTACAGGGAGTACAATAATTGTAATATGCAGAAGACTAACTTTATAAACAAATATATTTATAACATTAGAGTGTTCCTTGAAGACAGTTGAATATATTTTGTTGCATGAAGTGACAGACAGCGATTCTAGTAGGAGAAGGAGCACAATTCTCGTCATTCTGTGATGACTTTTGGCTAGATGGACAGGATTGGAGTTGTAGTGGGGTAATAACTTCATGGTTGGATAGATGGACGGACAGACAGATTGATTTGGCTGCCATGTATTGTAATGCTGCCAGGGGTAGCAAATAGTTTTGTAAGAAACTTACCCACTGCTATATAACCCTGATACCAAGGTCACACAGGCCTCTTACAGCTATCAGTTGAATTCTGTTAGCAGTGAAAAGCTTAACTTTGGTTATTGAATAGTGTCACGGAAGCCATGACTTATCCTTCCAAGTATATTTGTTCCGTGAACTCTCCTTTACTTCCTTTGTCCCACTACCCCTTGTTCACTACCCAAAGGACATCATCCGGGAGCCAGAGTGCCAAGACGCTATCAGCAGGAGTAATCTAGGTTCACCCTAGAGCTCCGGCTCGGCCTCACAACTCTGCTTTCGGCCCTTTCCCAACCACCCAGGACTACACTTTTTGGAAACGGGGAGGTGGCATCCCGGTCTGACAGGAAGTGCTCTCTTAGTAAG
Source organism: Pelobates cultripes (assembly GCA_933207985.1). Taxonomy (NCBI): domain Eukaryota; kingdom Metazoa; phylum Chordata; class Amphibia; order Anura; family Pelobatidae; genus Pelobates; species Pelobates cultripes. Next base: position 35,994,096 of record OW240921.1, on the reverse strand, counting down.
GCCACGCTACACACAGTCAGGAGGAGAGTAGCACAGCTCTCCCCTCCTGCCAGACACAAGCGGACATGGGCCAGTGCAGCTGTGGACCAGCCCAGAAGGTATCCAGGCAGCCCACGGTCACAGGGGTCATGCCTGCAGCCGGGCCCCCTGGAGTGATTGGTACGCCACTGCTTGTTCCCAATACGACCTGTTGCGTCCACTATATTGGGGGAATTTCTACACGGATCTGGAGAGTTATAACGCTACTAAGCACATTTGAAACTAGGACCAGCGGACGAGTGAAGGAATGGCGACAAGAGCCTAGGAACCCTTGACAAATCGTAAATCTTTCATTGAAGTTGGTCTACTGGAAAATTGCTACTCAGCAAGCTTAGAAATATCCCAAACAAAACAAGATAAGGTTGCGCCTAAAATATACAATAAAACATATAAAGATTGTATATAATAAATAGTATAAAATAGTAAAAATGTAATATAAAATATAAATGAATTGTAAAATAAATAGTTGGCAGTAGTCCAAAACACTTATCATAAGTCCGTAATGGTAGATGCCACGTATAAGAACAGGGATTCTAAGACGTAGAGTGGAGTGTGTCTTCACAGTAGTGTGCTAGAAATCCAGTAGAGCAAATGTGGAGAGAAGACAAAAAGGAACTCCAATGGCACAGTAAATAGACGAATAAAATAGTATGTAAAATAAGAATAATCTTACTCACACTTTTCAGAGCTAAAACCTAGCTCTGATATAGCGCATGTGAAGTGGAATGATCCCCACTCAAGGATATGCGGAGTAATTTGATTGACGAGTATCTGGCTCAGATTAGGCGTCCGAGTTGGTGTTATTCGACCCAGGAAAGAAAAATAAAATATATAGTGCTCTCTGTATAGTAGTTAAAAGGTATAAAAAGTATATAATATACTACTCACAGTATATAGAGCAGACTTGTACTGCTCGGTGTAGGCGCTTGGGTGGTATAATCCCCACCTAAGGATTCTTTAGACTTCTCGTCAGATAGGCAGTATATGTATAGTCAGGTGAAAGCAAATAAAGAAAATGGCTATAAAATATCTTATGCCAAACTTAATTTCTTTATTATAAAGTAATAAAATAATAAAAATTATATCTAAACGCGTTTCGCCTCAAGGGCTTCTTCAAGTAGATAATAGTAAAAATGAGCTCTTTTTTACTATTATCTACTTGAAGAAGCCCTTGAGGCGAAACGCGTTTAGATATCATTTTTATTATTTTATTACTTTATAATAAAGAAATTAAGTTTGGCATAAGATATTTTATAGACATTTTCTTTATTTGCTTTCACCTGACTATACAGATACTGCCTATCTGACGAGAAGTCTAAAGAATCCTTAGGTGGGGATTATACCACCCAAGCGCCTACACCGAGCAGTACAAGTCTGCTCTATATACTGTGAGTAGTATATTATATACTTTTTATACCTTTTAACTACTATACAGAGAGCACTATATATTTTATTTTTCTTTCCTGGGTCGAATAACACCAACTCGGACGCCTAATCTGAGCCAGATACTCATCAATCAAATTACTCCGCATATGCTTGAGTGGGGATCATTCCACTTCACGTGCGCTATATCAGAGCTAGGTTTTAGCTCTGAAAAGTGTGAGTAAGATTATTCTTATTTTACATACTATTTTATTCGTCTATTTACTGTGCCATTGGAATTCCTTTTTGTCTTCTCTCCACATATGCTCTACTGGATTTCAAGCACATTACTGTGAAGACACACTCCACTCTACGTCTTAGAATCTCTGTTCTTATACGTGGCATCTACCATTACGGACTTATGATAAGTGTTTTGGACTACTGCCAACTATTTATTTTACAATTCATTTATATTTTATATTAAATTTTTACTATTTTATACTATTTATTATATACTATCTTTATATGTTTTATTGTATATTTTAGGCGCAACCTTATCTTGTTTTGTTTTGTATTTCTTCTTATCATTAGGGGACTATAGGGGACTCCCCTTTGAGGTTTGCAGCCTTTCTACTATTATTATTTTCTTGTGTGGCAGCCTAGCGCTGATTTCTCCTTTTCCATTTCTTATAGAAATATCCCAACCCTGAATTCAGCCCTGTATACCCACGTTAGACTTTTCCCTACCTCCCAGCCACATTGTAGCCTTACAACCATACCAGAACCATATTAATCCCCAAAATGCCACATTTTAACTATTTAACAACTTTAGAGTTGACACATAGCCATATTTAGGTTTATTATAACCCCATAAGCGGAAACTTTTTGATCATATTATCCCCAAATCCATAAACATTCTACCAGTAGCACACTTTCCACTTTACTGATAAACATATGTTCCCTGTAATCAGTGGCGTACACCTGACCCATGGGGCCCCGGTGCGAAAATTGATCCGTGGCCCGCCCCCCCCCCCCCGGGCCGGGCCGCAACACATGGCGGTGGGCACCTGGTCGCAGGGGTTACAGGGCTGCGACCCCTGTATGTACGCCAGTGCATGCAGATGCACACACACTTAAAGGACCACTCTAGGCAACCAGACCACTTCAGTTTAATGAAGTGGTCTGGGAGCCAGGTCCAGCTAGGGTTAACCCATTTTTTTCATAAACATAGCAGTTTCAAAGAAACTGCTATGTTTATGAATGGGTTACGCCTTCCCCTATTTTCTCTAGCGGCTGTCTCATTGACAGCCGCTAGAGGCGCTTGCGTGCTTCTCACTGTGATTTTCACAGTGAGCGCACGCCAGCGTCCATAGGAAAGCATTATGAATGCTTTCCTATGTGACCGGCTGAATGCGCGCGCAGCTCTTGCGGCGCGTGCGCATACAGCCGACGGGGAGGAGAATAGGAGGAGAGCTCTCCATCCAGAGCTGGAAAAAGGTACGTTTTACCCCTTTTCCCCTTTCCAGAGCCGGGCGGGAGGGGGTCCCTGAGGGTGGGGGCACCCTCAGGGCACTATAGTGCCAGGAAAACGAGTGTTTTCCTGGCACTATTGTGGTCCTTTAAAGGACCACTACAGACACCCAGATCACATCAGCTCAATGAAGTTGTCTGGGTGTCAGGTCCCTCTAGTTTTAACCCTGCAGCTGAAAACATAGCAGCTATGTTTCACTGAGGGTTAATCCAGCCTCTAGTGGCTGTCTCATTGACAGCCGCTAGAGGAGCACACTGAACGTCCATAGGAAAGCATTGAGTAATGCTTTCCTATGGGCGGTTTGAATGCGTGCGCGGTCGCATTCGGAGCTGAGAGGTTGAGGGATCCTCAGCGCCAAGGGAGTCCGGCGCTGGAGAAAGGTAAGTGCTGAAGACACACACACACACTTACAGACGCATACACACTAGCTAACAGACACACAAATTTACTGACAGACACAGTCAGCGACAGACATACATACACACACACTCACTTACAAAACATACACTTTCATTGACAAACACACTCACTAACAGACATCAAACAGACTCACTAACACACACACACTCAGTAAGACACACACACTAACACTCACTCTAACACACACTAACACTCACACTAACACTCACTAGCAGACACACACGCTAACACTGACTGTAACACACACACACACTAACACTCACTAGCAGACACACACACTAACACTCACTGTAACACACACAAACTAACACTCACTAGCAGACACACACACACTCACTGTAACACACACACACACACTAACACTAACACTCACTAGCAGACACACACACACTAACACTCACACATTTTTTTTTTTTATTTAATCCCCCCAGCCTCCTTACCTTTTGGAGTGCTGGGGGGATTCCCTGGGGTCCAGTGGTGTTGCTGTGCTCCTGGGCGGGTGGCCGGTCGGGCAGGCGGGCGCGCGAGGGAGCACTCAGTGCTTCCTCTTCAGCTCCCTCGCGCGCCGCGTAGGGAATGCCGGCGCCGGAAGATGACGTCATCTTCTGGCTCCGGTATCAGTGCGGTGCGCGAGGGAGCTGAATAGGAAGCACTGAGTGCTCCCTCGCGCGCCCGACCGGCCACCCGCCCGCAGGGCCAGCCTTGGGGGGCCTTGGGGTGGTCGGCTCCTGGTCCCCCCAGGGGAAGAGGCTGGCCCAGTGGCTACATACCGGGTCACAGGGGCGACCGGGCCCCCTGGTGGGCCGGGCCCTGTCGCAGCCGCGACCCCTGCGACCCTGGTATGTACGCCACTGCCTGTAATACTAACCTATCTTTAAAGACATATAAGCGACACTTCATCTGCTGTGGATATGAATCTCATGCATCTGGCCGAGTATCACAGACATTGGTGGAATGAAGATTACCTATCACTGATTTAAATAAATAAGTAGCACATAGTTCTCAGAATACTGTGCTCCAATGTCCTATTGTTTCACCTTAGTTATACATCACTTGTTGCCATTGGAAACCGAGTGGTGTTAGTGATACATATTAGGTTTCAAGCTTAACAAATTGGTTGTAATATCCAAATGAGTTTCTAAAGCGTAAGAATATCCAGCGTGTTCACATCTCTTAGGGTTGTTAAACTAAACAGTTTCAGATAAAAATCATGCCCTCAATGTAATCCTATCTATCAACCAGGCTTTTTTTATTTTAATCATTTTTACTCTTTGTCTTTGAAGATTTTCCATGTTGTTTCCCAAATGGTTAAAATGTAGGTGCTAGATATAATAATAATGACTAGAAAACTCCATCTGCTTGAAACCTCATGCATACAAAAGAATGCACACTGATTACATTTTTTTTTTCATTGTTATTTTATTTGTTTTTATGTATAATTGATTGTATTATAAATTTCTGTTTTTTTAAATATTCAGTTTTCAATTCATTATAACTCAATATTTTGTGAATAATTTGCAAGGTGTACGTCTCTATATTCAACTGCCATAATAAAAATCGTCACAGTAGCACTGTCTCTGTGATGTAATTCTCATTCTCAATCACAGTGAATGTGAATAAGAAAATATATTTATACTCTCCAAGAAAATATATATATATATATATATATATATATATATATAAAGATGTTTATAGTCAACAACTAGCCCTGAACTGGCCATCAGAAAAAACAGGCAAATGTCAGTGGGCCATCATTGCCATAAGTGGGGAAACCCAAATATCTCCCCAAATGGTCCATGCAGGGTCAACTCTTTCAAAGCACTGGCTTATATAGGGTGCTATTAACGATAGGTTAGTGGATGTAAAGAACTCACCTCAAGACTATAATCTACTAAGCAACCCCCTGTGCATTTCCACTCCCCTATGTAATGTATCACCCACCACCCCTTGTTCGATACCCAGGAGACGTTATCCGGGAGTCGCAGTGCCCAGACGCTGTCAAGCGGGAGTAACCTATGTTCGCTCTGGAACTGCAGCTCAGCCACAACCAACGCCAAACCACAGTCATTTTGTATTGCGGTTTTCACCACCTTCCCAACTACCCAGGATGGTACTTTTCCATGGACGTTTGCCATGAACTCCTGGAGGAGGGTGGAAGTTGGCCTCCTGCCCACCGACAATGGTCCAGATCGGAGACCCCGTTCGGGAGTTACCCTGCTCTAAGAAAAGATCCTGAGAGAGGGAGAGACAAGGAATCGATTAAAGAAAGCTGTCCAACTCAACTTTACTCCAGAAATCCTGAAAAGCATACAAGGAACACCTGGAAGAAAGATGGGGACATCCTATTGAGAGTCCCTCTACATTACCCTTGAGAGCCATATGTTATTATTTGGCTCCAGGCTTGTGAGTACTTGATACCCATAATATTTGTATATTGTTTATACTGGCAATATTGCACTATATTATTTTGTCTTTTTTAGATACATCAGACGTGTGATCCACCTATTGTATATATTCTTTGTAAAATCAATGTTCATTTATGTTGTATTAAGAAAATATCAGATTGTTATAGTATTGCTTTTCACTATGACTAAATTACTGAAGTACAAGTAGTATATCTCAAAAACTAGAGCTAATAAATAAAGTATGAAGTCATATTTGTATTTCTTGACCCAAAATTAGTAAAGTGTGACTATTTGTAGTAAGTAACCAGTGTATTTAGTGAATAATCGTCATAGGTAAATCGTCTTCCCTTGTACATTTATTGGATTTGTCGGTACAAAATGCCAAGTCATGTTAGCTTCACAAACAGTGTCTTTCCCCTTCTCATGTTGAATTTTTTGTTGAGTCACAGTTACCTTACTAGAATCAAGAAATAGAACATAGTACACACTGTTTGTGTTAAGATGATGTAAGCGCAGACATTTCTATTTTGGTATTATATAGTAAGGCAGGACTGGTTTAACTCCTTTACGTCACAATGTAGTCCTTAAAGTGAACCTTACCTGTTATGACTGGTTCACAGATAACAGCTCCTAAATGAAGATATCATTTATCATAAAGGTAAATATCTGATTTAATTACTTTACTTACTTTTATGTTAATACTTACGTCCTCTTCACCAGTGCCACCACTGCTATGAATATTGCTTTCAGTCACTACCACATCACGTGCCCCACTGCCATGCTATTACTTACCCAAATTCTTACCCAAGCTGGGCAGTCCTCCCCATGGTGTTGACATGCTGATATCAATGCCTGCGCCTGTGCAGTGTCAATATTGCATCTTACATGATGTCATCACAACAGCTACAGTTAATGCACAATATTTTCTGTGAAGAAGCCTGCATGATGGTTCTCCAGTTTTACCCTGTCAGCAGATTGTTGAACTGATTGACAGTTTTCAAAGTTTCTTTTCACACTATGGGACGAATGGTATGTATTTTGCGTCACTGAACTGAAGTTACTGCTGATGCTGAGACAATTTGTCTTTCTAATCACAGCCAAGTATCCGCTACCTGTTGGGACTAAAATTAGTGCATTTAAGTATAATAAGCACCTCAAACTGAGCCTTAAAAGACTAAGCTTTAAAAGCCTGGAGTTCCATTGGGCATGCCCTTGCCATATAAGCACTGTAGGTCTGGAGTGCTTTCATATGAGGGCTCCTTATCTTCACTTATTACTGGAACAATCCAGAAATAATTTACTTGTAAACCCATCGGCCCGAGGAGGGGGATGTTTAAGACAAGTTGGCAGTTAGTCCTCAGATGCTCTAGCAGGGGCGAATGGAGAACACAATATTGGGAGGGGCACTATAAGATTATTTAATTTCAGAGTGAGATATATGCTATATACATTTATTATGCATATGGACATGCATGCACAGACATCTAATTTCACTGACACACAAACAAGCTCAATGGCAAACACACACAAGCTCACTGACAAACTCTCTGACACACTGACTGGGAAGACTTTATCAAGACAATGTTCATATTAGGAGATGCACCTGTACTCAAGCAGCATTGCCAGAGCAGGATTAACCACAATGCTACCCTAGGCATTAAAGCTAAACATTTGAGAAGGATTCAGTCTGTACAAACAGGTGCACAATTAGCATTTAGATTAGAAAGATAAAATGTTGGTATTTTAAATAGGACCGCTATACAACGTTCATGGTACTGAACCTAGAATATTTATTTTTAGGGATTTAAAAGTATATACCGTATTTATCGGCGTATAACACGCACCTCATTTTAAGAAGGAAATTTCAGGGAAAAAAAACTTAAATGACCACTATAGTGGTCCTTTAAGTTTTTTTTCCCTGAAATTTCCTTCTTAAAATGAGGTGTGTGTTATACACCCTCAGGGACCCCCTCCCACCGGGCTCTGGAGAGAGGAAGGGGTTAAACACTTACCTTTCTCCAGCGCCGGACGGGGAGCTGTACTCCTCCTTGCTCGCGACGTCATCGGTTGAATGCGCACGCGAGGCAGGAGCCGCGCGCGCATTCAGCCGGTCGCATAGGAAAGCATTTACAATGCTTTCCTATGGACGCTTGCGTGCTCTCACTGTGATTTTCACAGTGAGAAGCACGCAAGCGCCTCTAGCGGCTGTCAATGAGACAGCCACTAGAGGCTCTGGAGGCTGGATTAACCCTCAATATAAACATAGCAGTTTCTCTGAAACTGCTATGTTTATAAAAAAAAGGGTTAATCCTAGAGGGACCTGGCACCCAGACCACTTCATTAAGCTGAAGTGGTCTGGGTGCCTAGAGTGGTCCTTTAAATTTCAAATAAAGAACTTCTTACCCCCTTTCTTACTCCCCCCTCCCCCTCTTGCCCCTTTCTTACTCCCCCTCTTCTTACCCCCCTTTCTTACTCCCTCCCCCTCTTGTTACCCCCTCTTCTTACCCCCCTCCCACCCCCTCCCCCCTTTCTTACTCCCCTCCCCCCTCTCTTACTCCCCACTCCCCCTTCTTACTCCCTCCTCCCCTCTATTCACCCCTTCTTACCCTCTCCCCTCTATTCACCCCTTCTTGCCCCCCTTCTTACCCCCTCCCTGTGGCGTGGCGACAGCTCTGCTGTCAGCGGTGGCGGCGGCGGGGTGATAGGAAGGTGCGCTCAGTGTGCACCTTCCTGTCAGTCGACGGGTACAGGAAACAGAAACTCCCATTTCGCCCGGAACAGGGTTTCTGTTGGTCGGCAAACAAGGAGGCACACTGGCGTGCACTCCGGCTTAACCTAGAATACCAACTGCAGCCGCCTGAGCGCTCTTGACAGAGCGCTCAGGCGGCTGCAGTATTTAAAGGGCCAGCGTATAACACGCACCCACAATTTCTCCCCTATTTTCAGGGAGAAAAAGTGCGTGTTATACGCCGATAAATACGGTATACATATAAATGACCATGCAAATATTAAATTTCACTTCTGTCTCAGAAGTAAAGCAGAAACAAAACACTGTGAAATAAAGAAGTGATTCCTCGTGATTGTCAGCTGGTGTCCTTAACCCTTTCATGATGTTCTATGTCGTGTGTTACTGTGCTGTGCTTGAGGTGGAGATACCATCTAGTCAAAGTGAAATGATGATGTACTTAACCAGGGGAGGGCTGGCAGCCTTAGGCCTGGGGGGCAAAATCAGTCAAGTGGCCCATTGCACCACCAAATCAGTTCACCATCCATGCCCACCTTTTCCTGGTTTTATAACGGATATTGATGTTATGCTAATCAGTAGCTCTTTGCCATACCTGCTCCTTCACGGCTCTGACTTTCAATGTTGTCAGAGCGCAGACTGAGAATCTCTGAGCCTGTGCTCTGACTCACTAACTGAGCGCCGGAACCACGAGGGAGAGAATATAATCTGACTGCACCTACTGCTGGTGCGCACCAGTGGACACCCAGTGAATCGTTTAAATTGAATATGCTGGTGTCCCCAACTTGTGAGCTGTGTTGGCCGCCGGGCGCCTCTGTTGTCATGGCACCCTGCGTGATCGCACAGCGTGCACACCCCAATGGCTGGCCCTGCTGACACACACTGATGTTACTACTTAGACATCCCTCAATATTAATACAGACATCAGAGTAAACACCAATAAACTGTGGAAACAGAGCTGAACCCCCCAAATTTATAAAGATTTGCTTAGTGGATTTGTTGTAAGATTAAATCATGCCTCCTCCTCTCTCCCATGCGCTGCTCTGTAGGCTGGGAGGAAGTGAAGAGCAATCACAATCTCCCAGCACAGCGGCACCTGTGGCTGCATGGGGAACAGCTGTTTAATGTAATGCTTGCAGGACGGCCAGCTGCCGCAGAACCTCTTTGTTCCCGTCTCTGCAAAGGGCTCCAGGCACTGCTTGTTGTGAGTGTGAGCCACAGTAAATTATGGGCAGAGGGCACTTGCACTGTAAAGATGGATCTGGGCAGGAGGAGAGTGCTGTGCAATCAGTGCACTCCCCTCCTGTGGGTCAACAGTAGACTGGTGCACCTGCCCAGGATCAGAGCCGGTGCAAGGATTTTTGCCGCCCTAGGCAAAAGAAAAATTTGCCGCCCTCCCCATATGACATCACAATGCCCCACCTATATGATCTGCCATATGAACTAATGCCAGTGCTGCACACAGTGTGTGTTTACATTAAAAAGTCTGCAGGGACCGGCTATAGACACCAGAACCACTTCATTAAGCTGAAGTAGTTCTGGGGACTATAGTGTCCCTTTAATGTGAGGTAAATTATAGATTAGTGTCACTAATAATATACTAGATTGCCTACTTACAACCAGATGAGGAAGAGGATGGGCTGCAGTTTGGCTCCACTGGTTTGGTGTAGAACAGGATCTCTGGAGGCTGTAACTGTGGTCACATAATTCAAAATTCTAGTAGAATGGGAAGCAGCTCCATTTTTTGGGGACCTCTTACACAGCTCAAGGTCTGGGCCCCAGGGACTGACGGTGAGTATGCCCATAAGGCCCACCTATAAGTTCACCTACATGTTCCACCCATGAGTTTGCTCACAGGAAGTGGAGTGTGTAGGGGATGTGTTATGTGTTATTGTAGAGGATCTAATGTGTGTGCTTATGGTATGTAGTGTATAGGGATACCAGTTTGTGTAGGTGATGCAGTGTATTTGTTTGTAGTGGAAGCAGTGTGTGTTTGTGTATAAGGGATGTATTGTGTGTTTCTGGTTGTGTGTAAAGGATGCATTGTGTGAATCTGTGTTTGTATGCATAAGGGATACAAGTTGTGTGTCTGTAAGTGTGTGCATTGAGTGTGTGTAAGAAATGCTTTGTGTAATGGATGCATTGTGTGTTTCTCTGTGTGTAAGGGAAGCATGTTGTGTTTCTGTGTATGTATAGGGATGCATTGTGTGTGTGTGTGTGCGCGTAGTGTGAAAGAGCTCCCTGTCCTACCCCCTGTCCTATAGAGCTCTCCCCTGCCCCTTAGTGGTCTCTCCTCCCCCATCCCCTAGCAGTCCCTTCTCACACCCACCCACCCTCCCTGTGCTCTTCTCATCCCCCCCCCCAAACCTCTGATGTTCTTTTCACCCCCCCTCCATGTGTTCTCCTCACTCCCACCCTGCGTTCTTCCCACCTCCCATTCCAAGTGTTCTCCTCACTTTGCCCTATGTGTTCTCCTCACTCCCCCGTGTTCTCCTCACTCCCCCGTGTTCTCCTCACCCTCCACCCTCCCTGTGTTCTTCTCACTCCCCCACCCTCCCTGTTCTTCTCACTCCCCCCACCTGTGTTCTTCTCACCTCCCCCCTCCATGTGTTCTCCTCATCTCCCCTTCTCCTCCCTCCTCCCTGCATTCTTCTTACTCTCCCCCCTCCTCCCTGTGTTCTTCTTACTCCGCCCTCCCTGTGTTCTCCTTACCCCGTGTTCTTCTTACTCCCCCCAGTTCTTCTTACTCCCCCCGTTCTTCTTAATCCCCCTGTTCTTCTTAATCCCCTCCCCCGTTCTTCTTAATCTCCCCAACCCCCCTGTTCTTCTTAATCTCCCCACCCCTTCTTCTTAATCCCCGTTCTTCTTAATCCCTCTCCCCCATTCTTCTTAATCCCCCTATCCTCCCCCCTGTTTTTTTAAACCCCACCCCCTGTTCTTCTTACTCTCCCCTTCCCTGTAGCGTGGCCAAGCTCCTCTCCGGTCCGCGGAGCCCGGCTGGAGTGATAGGAAGGTGCACACTCAGTGTGCACTTACTGTCAGTCCAGCTGGGTACAGGAAACCGAAACTCCTGTTCCTCGCGGAGTTTCTGTTTCCTGTAACCGGCCGGAGTGTGCACCTTCCTATCACTCCGGCTGGGCACCGCGGAACGGAGAGGAGCTCGGCCACGCTACAGGGAAGGGAAGGGGAGAAGCTGTGCTGCAGCCGCCAGAGGCTCTTAACAGAGCGCTCAGGCGGCTGCAGCATTAGGACTGGCCCTGCAGCGGCCGGTTTTAAAATGATTTGGGGTGGCCTGGGGGGCAATTGCCTCCCTGCCCCCCGGCCCAGCCCGCCCCTGTACTCAACCACAGGGCCGGCGCGTCCATAAGGCGATATTTCAGTGACCGGCAGGAGAGAAGCTCTCCCTCCTGCTAGGCCACCATCTCGACCCCCGGCGTGGCGTGCGGCAGTGCTGTGATCAGGCGCGGCGAGGGAGCTCTAATCTCCACCCTCTGCTCCCTCGCGCGCTGCCTACTGATGCCGCGGGAGCCGGAATATGACGGCATCAGTAGGCAGCCCGCGGCATCAGTAGGCAGCCCGCGAGGCAGCAGAGGGTGGAGATTAGAGCTCCCTCGCCGCGCCTAATCACAGCACTGCCGCACGCCTCCCAGCAGCCCCAGCCCTCAGGGACCGATCCATCATCCACACCAGCTCTCCAGGTAGGGAGGCTGGGTGGAAAATGTGTATTTATAAAATTATTAGTGAATGTATGTGATGTGTGTCTGTGAGTGACAGTGTGTGTGTCTGTGTGTGTGTGTCTGTGAGTGACAGTGTGTGTGTGTGTGTCTCTGAGTGACCGTGTGTGTGTGTCTCTGAGTGACAGTGTGTGTGTGTGTGTCTGAGTGACTGAGTATGTGTGTGAGTGAGTGATTGTATGAGTGTATGTGTCTCAGTGACTGTGTGCATCTGTGTGTGTGTCTGTGAATGACAGCGTGTGTGACTGAGTGTGTGTGTCTGAGTGACTGAGTGTGTGTGTGTCTGAGTGACTGAGTGTGTGTGTGTCTGAGTGACTGTGTGCGTCTGTGTGTGTGTCTGTGAATGACAGCGTGTGTGACTGAGTGTGTGTGTGTCTGAGTGACTGAGTGTGTGTGTGTGTCTGAGTGACTGAGTGTGTGTGTGTCTGAGTGACTGAGTGTGTGTGTGTGAGTGATTGTATGAGTGTGTGTATGAGTGACTAAGCGTGTGTCTGTGAGTGACTGTGTGTGTGAGTTGAGTGTGTCTGTGTGTCTGTGAGTGATTGTATGAGTGTGTGCATGTGAGTGTATGAGTGTCTCAGTGTATGATGAGTGTGTTTGTCAGTGCATGAGTGTGTGTCTGTCAAATCAGTGAGAGTATGTTGGTCATTGAGTCTGTGTGTGACTATCAGTGTGTCTGTCAATGAGTGTCAATCAGTGTGGGTCTGTCAGTGTCAATGAATGAGTGTGTCAGATCAATGAGTCTGTGTCTGTTAGCGACGTCTGTGTGTTTGTCATTGAGTGTGTGACTGTCAGTGTGTACAGAGTGTAGTGGAGCAGGGCGCGGTACAGGAGCTTCTGTTTCCTGTACCTGGCCAGACTGACAGGAGGTGCTCACAGAGAGAGCACTCCCTGTCAGTCCGGCCGGGTACAGGAAACTGAAGCTCCTTTAGGGGATCTGCTCCACTCGGCAATGCAACAATAGAGGTAGGAGGCACACCAGGAAGCGGAGTGTGACCACTAAAGGGGTGTGGGGTGCACCAAGGGACAGGGAGGGAATGGGAGAGAAACACCAAGAGACAGGGAAAAAAGGGGGGAGGGGAGAAGAACACTAAGGGACAGGGAAGGGAAGGGACCACTAATGGTTGGGGAGGGGAGAGGGGCTGGTTAAGAGGCACATAGGTGAAGATTTTTTGGGGGGTGGGGAGGGGGGGCGGAAAAATGCATCTTCGCCTATGTACCTAAAAATCCAAGCACCGGCCCTGCTCAACCATCACAGAGTTATTGGGCAAACTGCCTGCTCTGTGACTTCGCTGTCACTATTAAGAGCCAGTAGCTTGTAGTGGCTGCAAATTACCACCAACTTTACAAACTTGTTGCAAAATGTTTGCAGCCTATTGCCTATAACAGCTGCCGATACAGATACCAACCACTTGCTTGTTAGCAGCTTTCTGGTAAAGCACAGAAACACACAATTGAGCATCTCGTGTGGGCTGTTAGCACCAGGCAACTAATAGCTGACCAGCAAAGAGCAGCATCAGAGTAGACACAAGACTTTTTTGTTTTAAGGATTTAAGGGGACACTTCACCGCCAATTTACAAAATAAACCAAAACACTGTTTAGTAGATATACCCAATTTTTTTCCATTGGTGGGTATATAAAAACAGATTGAAAAAGCTGCAGTTCTCTTGTCTGCTGCCTTTACAAGCCCTCCCATTCTTCCCCAGCCCAGATTTACTGTGCATATCCAATCACTGACTTCCCAATGCAGCTCAATGAGATTTTTTGCAAGGCAGATGCTATGAGCAATTGCTGCCTCTTGAGCTTAGCTCCACAGAGCTAACCAAACCAGGAAATAACATAACTTGTCTCCTTACAAGCCAAGGCGATGTAACAAGGTTAAATTATAAAAGTGTCAATTTATACAGAAATCTGCACTTGTAGCAACTGATTGTAAACAAGCACTATGTCAGCTGTGTTTTCAATTGCTTGAAAAAACATGTTAAAGGTGCTCAAATAAACTCATGGTATTAACAACAATCACAATTTAGAATTTAGTGAGGAACCCTCGTGATACAGTTGCACTCTGCTCTATTTCTTACTGTGTTTGTCTGAAAAAAATGTCAAGTCATGCTAGCCTCATAAACAGTGTCATTCCCCATTGTATAATTTTGTGCTGAGTCACGCTTACCTTAGTAGGACCAAGAAATACACACTGTGTGAAAAGATGATGTCAGTGAAGACATTTCTATTTTAGAATTATTTGGTAAGTTGGGACTGATTAATTAAATTCCTTTCCACTCAGAAAGATGTACAGTACTTCATGATACAAAGTGATCTGGCTCACTTTGCCAGATCCCAGCTCCAATATAATATATTATCTAATTTATTATAAAGATAAATTATATATTTAAAGGAACACTACAAGTACCATAATCACTAGAACATGAAGTGTAGTTATGGCGCCAGGAGAACCATGGGGTCTGCCAGGTGCTGCTGCAAAACCTGAGTAGGAGCTTACTACTCTTGAGGAATTGCACTTAAAGTTCTAAAAATGTTTAACTACATACAGCGGGGGACACCAGGGCACTTCTGGCACCATAACCACTGTAAATTTAAAAAACATCTTTTGTGTCGCTTTCGCACCCACTTACCTCTTTGTGTGTATCTCCTGATTTTTCTTGTGTGTTTCTCTTAATCCCATTTTCAACCTTGTGTCTCTTAAACCCTTTTATTTTATTCTGTATCTCTTAACCCCCCTTACCTCATGACTGTTTCTTAAACCTCTTACTATTTTTGTCCCCCACATATACATACACAGTATTATGCATGCATACACAGATATGCAATCATGCATGTACTCATATACAACCATGGACACATATACCTAGACAAACAGTTGCATACATATACACAGTTGTACAGTCACATGCACACACGTAGTCAAGCAAACATACACAGTCACAGGCACTCAGTCACATGCAGATAGTCACATACACACGCACAGAGTAAGATAGACACAATAGTCAGGTACGTACAGACAGACACAAACGCTATATTACACACAGTTACACAAGCAGACACACACACACACACACACACACACACAGCCTTTAACACATCATATGCAGCCATAAACTTCACACAAATATACAACACACAGTTACCAAAACCTACCTAACACATACATACCAACACCACAAGCAACACATATAGCCTGTTCATAGACAAAACACGACAAGGAGATTGTTCATGCACACCTTTCATCACACAATCTTCAAACGCACACTTTGTAATTCGCATGTGCACAATCTTATAGTCATATTGCAGCCCACACACACAGTTAGCTAGCATGAAAAAGACAAACGGAACATGTAAATAATGGGTAAATTACAGTAGATTTGCAAGATAAAGAGACTGACTGTATATTTGGGATATATGGGTGGACGGGGAACACACTACCTACATGCTGTTCCCTGTCTCTCTACCTTGCAATTGGATCAATTTTCTAAGCAGGACTATCTTCCACCATGGTGGTGACATGCTTGTTCAGTGGTAGCTTATTCTTGCTAGAAGAGTGTTGTATTGCAACTATAGTCCATGCATAGGTATTAGCTGTGATGGAGTGCAGGAGTAGTGTTAGCACAATTATGAGAGGTATGGGTGATTACTGCTGATTCTGAGACCGAACATTAACTGACTGAAATTTAAGTGCCCGAGCTTCCAGTTTTGGGCAGGCCCTGTCATCCCTGGCTGGCATTATGTCTAAATTGCCCCTTACCCATATTTACTATCACAACTGTCCACCGGGGCCTGAGTATTATATTTATTTTAGTTAAAGGGTTACTCCAACCACCATGACCACTTCTGCTTGAAACACTGCATATTCTAATATATTGGCACTTGAGTGCTGGTGGCTACTCAGATTTCAGTTTCGGGCTATTAAATGTCAATTCTATGCATAAAATACATCCGCAGTCAGTGTGCACTGCAATGGCAATGGGCGTATTGGGCTCTGCCTGCAAAGGGAAGCCTGGATGTCTCCTCCCTTTCTCCCACCCTTCTTTCGTGGAGCCATTCCCACCTCCCAGTAATTGCATTATTTTTTTAAACAATCTCTCCTCCCACTCCCTCTCTGATTCAGAGTGCGCACATGCGTTCTGAGCTGGTTAAACGGTAAAATTACAGGCTTCTCAGATGCTGTGATGTCATAAGGGGGCATGGGAAGGGGTGACCTAAAGAATAATGTTCAATAGTGCATTATTCATTAAGATTAAAAAGGCAATTTAAAGGGTTGGAGTAACCCTTTAACTGGATCACTTTAAATTAATGAGCCAGGAAGCAGGTGCGTGCTCTTCTCAGGAGCTTTTGTTACTATATTTGTTCCCTCCTGTAGAACTCTGGCTAAACCTCCGGTATAACAACAAGGTGCACTGCACTGCAGATTTGGACTCTGGCTTATGAACTTTCCTCAACCTCAGTTACTTGGCAATGTGGCTTTCCTGGCTGCCCCAGACTACGACACAGAATTCTAGTACAGACCGAAACTCGGTATTTAGCTGGAATTAATTTAATGTGAGGAACATCAAAAGCTAAACATTTTTGCTTGCAAGTGTGTTGCTCAAAAGCCACCCAGAGCTTGATCCCAAAAATAATTTGACACCGACACATACACACAAGCAAAGACAAGCACATACAGGCACAGACAAGCACACACAGTCCCAGATATGCACAGACAGGTACACATAGACAGGCACACACAGGCTCATGCCGGCACAGGCAAGTACAAACAGGAAAAGACAGACACAGCCAGGCAAACACATATATTCATATACACAACAAAAAACAGGCAGATAAAGTTTCAGCTTGCTCTTTATCTGCCAGGCTGTATTGTTCTCCCTGCTCGCTCCTAGTCTCCTCAGTGAGGCTAAGCTGGGACTGTAAGCCAAGCTGTACTAGAGACACACATGGAATATGACACTCTTTGTGTCTCTATAACTGTGCTGCTTCAGATGACTCCTAGACCAAGCTGGGACAGAGCGCAGAGGAGGAGACAAAAATATTTAAAACTATAGGGTTCACATTTGGTCCAGAACCTCTCCTCTCCCAGCAAAACCCCTGGATGCATCAGCTTTGTGCTGACAATGAAAACTTTCTATGATTGGATTGACTGTATTAGTGGAAAACAAGATTTGTTGAGTGGCTGAGGTGCTGATCCATGCCTCTATCTTCTCTCGCCTTGACTGCTGCAATCCACTCTCGTCTTACCCAACTTTGGCGGTGTTCCCAATATTCCCTTGTTACAGTCTATAACGAATGCAGCAGTGAGGCTTATCTTCCTGTCCAACCTAACCTCCCACACCTCCCCCACTGTCAGACCTTACATTGGCTTTCATAAGATTTAGGACTGAATTTAAAATTCTGTTACTTGTTTACAAATCTCTACATGTCGCTGCTCCAACCTACCTATCTTCCCTAATACACAAGTATGTCCCTTCCAGGCCCCTACACTCTGCCGAATACTTGTGTCTATCCTCTCTCATACTGTCACCTCTAATGCTTACTTTCAAGACTTCTCTAGGGCTGCACTGTTCCTACAGAACTCCCTTCCCTGCTCCGTTAGACTATCACCCAGTCTTCATTCGTTAAAAAAAAAAATCATTAAAAACTCTCTTCTTCAGGAAAGCATATCAATTAAATAGCTTTCCCTCTTTGCATCTTGCTTCCTTTCCTGCAACTATGTCATCGAAAAAAACAACCATAAAAATACACTAAGCCCTCACTGAAAACTATTCTAGCAACCTAGTGTTCCACCCTACCCTTTACCTTTTGTATCACTGTACCCCACTCCGTCTAGAATGTAAGTTCATTGAGCAGGGCCCTCAACCCCTCTGTTCCTGTGCGTCTAACTCATCTGGTTACAAATATTTATCTGTTAGTCCACCGATTGCACAGTGCTACAGAATTTGTTGGTGCTTTGTTAATAATAATAATAATACAGTGACAATGGCTGCCTTCAGTCAGCCCAGCCATATATGTCTGATCTGTAGATCTGTAACACTGTTACCCACATGACAATGTTAACAGCTTTTTCTAACAGGGAGTGTATTAAGATATTGGTCAGATTTTCCAGGTTTAATCAAAGCCACCAAAACATTTATTGAATATTCATCAGTCTATTTTATTGAAAAACATGGACATGTACGTTATACTGAATGTATCCGAAGAGTATTCCTAGTGATTTGACAGAGAGTAACAACTAGAGAAATTAAATAGTCTCATTTCAGACTGCGGAAGTTTATAAACCCTTGATAATATCACAGCCTGGCCAACCAAAGATACTGAAGTACACTGGGAACCATTCTCCGAGTCTGGAGAACATTGTGATTGTAGGCCATCAGACCATGCCAAACCTAAACAGTATTGTACCAGAAAATGACCGGCACAATTCTCGCTTGCTGTCTCACTCATGCTGCATTGTGCATGTTGAATTGTTGACTTGATTTGTGTTCATTTAAAAAAGTATATTGTGTAACTTATATTTCTTTCATGTTCTCTGGTAAAAACTAATTCAGTTGAAAAAAAGAAAGTGGTGGACCCTTCTTAACTTGCTGTGGAAGATAGTTTGTTGTGATTAAACAGTTATCATTTTTTACCCAGGTTTTCATGTATTGAACCAAACATGTGGTTTATGTGTCGTGTGCATGTTCTAATCCAGTAAATGAAATGTGACACTGTCATTGAACCTATGTAACGAGTGCAAAACAATCACAAGTTTGCTGATATAATTTAACCGATTGCACAATAAGGACATGGAAAATACATTAACATTTATTAAGGAAGAAACTAGCCCTCTCTTCCAACCTGGCTTCATCTGACACTGAGCTGATTGGATGAGGACATAGATTGTAATGTAAAGGGAGGGGAAGACAACACCCACAGATCTGGTGTCACACACTATAAATACTGTCCTCTTTTGTGCTGTGATCAATCCTTCTCTGACTCTGAGTAGAGTTCTTGCTTCAACAGTGTTTGAACGGAACCCTCTCTGAGTCTTCAGCTCTTTTTAAAAAAATCCTCTTCTATCATTACTTATTTTTTCGAATCTTTTTGCGCCACCAATACACCAAAACACCGAAATGGCATCCCAGGTGCGTCAGAACTTCAGCAGCGACTGCGAAGCTGCCATTAACCGCATGGTCAACTTGGAGCTGTATGCATCCTATGTGTACCTCTCCATGGTGAGTATACAGCAGCTCAGTTCATCTTACAGGGTGCTTTGTTCTTACAAACATAATACTTGTTGACTTAATTTTGTGCATGTCAGATGGTACACATCAGGCAACTACAGGGTTAAATGATGCTCAGTTTACCTACTTCAGCATTGGCAAATTTTAAAACTTGATTGAACAATGTATTATGGGTAGTATTAAAAATCATCAAAGTTTAAACAAGTAATCTCAAGAATCATGGTAGCGATACTGTTAAGCTGAAAAATGATTAAAAATCTTCACAATAGTACACAGCATTATAGGGTGGAGAAGTGCAGTATTCTGTTCCCTAGAGTGAGGTTGTGCAATAGTTTTACAGTGTATCGGGTGACTTAATTTGGATACTGGCAACGGAGTGGACAACAACTTCAATCACTCACAGCCAGACATTGCTTCTTGAGTGCAGGAGTATCTCCTAACATGAATATTACCCTTGTCAGAATATTAAACGTGTCTAATATAGATAGTTCCAATTTCTATTCCATTATCGTGAATTCCCACAATTGTCCTTATCTTATCACTAAACACCTTACATTGTGCTTGTTTATGGCCCTGGTTAAGAACAGCTTGATGTTGATACATACTGCAAAAATAATCGAGTTTTATTGACCCCAACATCTTGATCCCAAGAGGGATCTGATGGCCATTTTGGGATCGAGTAGGACATTTTTCCTAGTTGTTGCAAATAAAGAAGCCCTTCAAACAGGTTTTTTTTTTGCCTTCTCTTGCATCAACAGCAAAAACAGATGTGAGTCGGTCTGAACTTGATGGACCCTCACCCTAGTCTCTTTTCAGCCTATGTAACTATGCATAAATTTCAGCTAATTGAAAACGGGATTGCAAAGTTCAGACAAAACAGAACCAAATTGAAGTTATAGGCCAGTTCGAGGATAATTCCAAATCAGCTATTTTGCCTAAATTTTGCAATAAGGTTGATCATTTTTTATAACTTAGCATTTAGTGCATTATGCCGTGATACTTGTGTTCTTTTATAAGAACATTTGATGCCAAATGATATAGATTGAAGCAAATGTTTTGTTACCGTATCCATATATCCGCCTTTATAAAGTGTGCATTTAATTAAATCCTGCCTACAGCTTAGTAAACATTTCAGTTGCCAGGTAAGCCAACAGGCAAAACATTCTATAAAAATAAGGAGGAAGAATTGTTATGGGCAAATGCAAATATTACAAGTTTTAGAATGAAATGTTGTATTTCTTAAACTGTGTACTTTGTCTTTAAGAGATATTGCAAACTGACAAGGTGTTAGAAATGGAACATATTGTTTTTCATAGATGTTTCTTTAAGCAATAACCTCTTACCTATCTTCAGTGCATAATATGTTTGCGCCATCTTGTCCTAGACGAATTACAATAACAATAATGCGTAAACAGGCTTCAAGGCTATGCTACAACTCTTTCAGTACACAATATACTGTGGTAACCTTAAGTAGATAAGGATGTTCAGACTTTAAGATGCCATCTTGACCTAAGTCAGGAAAATTTCCATTACGTATACACCCTTTAGTTATGGACTTGTATTTTTGCCAAGTTAAGTGAGGTCCTAAAATGAACAAAGTAAAAAAGTTACTTTTTCATATATGAACTACGGTGACCCTAAAATGACGACACCTAAGGTATAAATAGGTGTACTTTTAAATGTTAAGAAACAGAGGAGAGACTTGGAGACAGACGCTGCTCCATCTTAAAATGACAGAGAGGCTGACATGATGACATGTTCAGAAGGGTATGTTAACCTATTAATGATATTTGCAAGCATTTAGTTTAATCTTATAAACTCTGCTATAATGGATTTTATATGTCTATATTTATATTTTATTTGATAAATATCTAAAAAGATAAAATTTTATTGCTTCCAAGACAATCCTTATTTTATATTGTATTCTCAATTATTTATATATGTTAAATAGAGGATCTCTTACTGACTATATAAAATTATGGCTAAGATATCTGTATGGTTAGCCCTACTAGGTTCTATGCTTTAAGACATTATAGTGGTAAATAAGGGAACCAGCCGTGGTTACAGAATGACTCCTCTGTCTGTGTGTAAACAAGGAGGGGTGTATTTCTGTATATGAGTTTCTGCACACATACTGTTTGTTAGGCATGTGCGTTTTTATAGCATGAGTATTCAGTAATCTTATGTTGAGGTCCTGGGGGTTTATTTACTAATCATTGAACTCTAGTCAAGCTACTACTGCCTCTCTGAATGAAGACCAAAATAACAATCTGCTAATTTAGTCTGTAGTTTAAAAGTTGGATATCAAGTGACCATAACTTACTGTTTCATTAACGCTTGTAGTCTTCTATCCTCTATCAGAATTAGATTGCTTCCTCTTACTTGTTCTGTTTTATATACGGGTATTATGTTTAACATCCTGTTTCCATCCTATTATCTTCCAGTCCTATTACTTTGACCGTGATGACGTTGCCCTTGAACATGTGGCCAAGTTCTTCAAGGAGCAAAGCCACGAGGAACGGGAGCACGCTGAGAAATTTCTGAAATATCAGAACAAGCGCGGTGGTCGTATCGTTCTTCAGGATGTGAAGGTGCGCATAGGGTGCAAGCTCGCTTACATCTGAATTTCTATCCTGCAGTGTGGGACACTTTTTTTTAGACTAGTATGGGGTCCTCTGACGTTTGCTTTGCTTGGGTATGAAGGACGCATACATCTTACTTTGTGAAATTATACATATATATATAAAAAGAGAGAGTGCTATGCCGCCAACGAGGTCACTGCAAGTAATTATACTCTTTGATAAGAAATTGTTAAATACTAATATAAAAAAACTGTTTATGTGTACTACAACTTAGCGCTCCACTATTGTATATGAGTCTATCACTTATATCACTTGTATAGTATTGTTGGTGTGTGGGAAGGAGGGTATACCCTCATGTGTGTTTTAGATATGCTATTACATTTTTGTCACTACCTCGAGCTCTTATTATTAATATGGAGGTAAAAGATATCAGTTTATTTGTAATTTCCTGCTAGAATTTAAGAATCTCCTTTTCCCACCAGAAACCAGAGCGTGATGAATGGGGCAACACCCTGGAAGCCATGCAGGCTGCGCTGGATCTGGAGAAGACTGTGAACCAGGCTCTCCTGGACCTGCACAAGCTGGCATCTGACAAGACTGACCCTCATGTGAGTTTTAAACATTTTCCTTATAGACTTTAGCTGTTTTTCACAGAAGAGATCGGTGTACTGTAAAATATACACATAATATTTACATTATACCTCTATTTGGCAGTACACTGTTTGTAGATATTTACATCATTTTGGTTCTTCTGAATATTTTTTCCTGAAACAACTGCATGGACAAAATTTATCCAAACTGAAACGTCCCATGGAAGAAACCAGATTTGCCCCCCCAAATTTTATTTTGGATGAATTGACAAACCTTTTTTTTTTTGATACACAAGACTAGCTATCAGTGCCTTCTTATACGCTTAAAGGTGGCCAGAGAAGACATTACTATCTACATAGTCATCAGTCCCAACTGTCCAGGCCTTGGCTGTGTTATCTTGAATTTGATGACCTGCACCACCCATCCAGAGTTTGGTCCTTAGTGTTCCTGCTTCCACAATCACCTTAGTGCAAGCGCATCAATCAAGAGTTTGCACCAAATAACCTCAGCGCTGGCAGCCCATGCCAGAGAGCTTCAGGTGTGCTCTTGTGCATGGGCAGCCCAGAGTGGGGTCACCCGTATGTACTGTTAGCCTGGCGCACACACATTCTAGACTGGCATGTCCACATTTGGTTGGGCCTGCTCTATACCCCTCCATCCCAGATACAAATCAGCAAATGTTCTGAGTTGTGATATAGTTTCTTTTGGTATTCATATGAACCGTTTTATTTTCATAAAAAAGAAAATTGCCAGGCATGGTCATACGATGGGAGGAAAATGAAACAACGACACGACACTGATTAATACATCTGAATGATTGCTGTCATTGCTATCTACTCATATTATGATCCGCACATATCCTCTCCAGAGTTGGCAAACGCCTATCGTAAAATAAGAATAGGGTTGGCATTAATGGAGCGGAACGGTACGCGATTATTCCTATCTGGTAGGGCAATTATTTAGCTAGTACTCAAGCCCAGCTGGGATCTCATGCCTAGGATGGATAAGGAGCTCATAGATCACATGATACCCACATTACTGACAGATGTCAACAGTGTGGCAAGGCTGGAGTTTATTCAGTGTGACCAACAGAAATGTACTTTAATTGACTTTTATATTAGCCTTGAAAGGGATTGAAAAAGACTTATCTTTTTGTTGTGTGAATATATTGTTTATAGTTATATAAAAAAAAAAAAATCCTCAGTAGACGGCAAGTGCCGATAGCTCAAATATGAATGGGCTTATAATGTGATTGTAAAGCTGTATGTTGTATGATATTATTATTACACTGGCTTTTGCATAAGCCCAAAGTCGTTAATAACTTGATACGTCTATTGAGCAAAAATAAAGAATTAAAAAAAATAAAAAATAAAAAAATTGCATTAAGTCCAACCTATTCTTTTTCACTTATGTTTTATTTTATGTTCCTCCTTATCTATACAGCTCCAAGACTTCCTGGAGTCAGAATACCTGGAAGAACAAGTGAAGGGTATTAAGAAGCTTGGAGACTACATCACCAATCTGAAACGCCTTGGGGTGCCACAAAACGGCATGGGCGAGTACCTGTTTGACAAGCACACCCTGGGAGAGAGCAGCTAAAATCTCCAAAGGAAAACCAAGCCAGCAATTTTTCTATCATAATCACCTTTTTATTATCTGAATGGAATAAATGAAATGATCTACCAATAATCCTTATACAGGGTTCTTGGGTTCCAAATCCTTTGCTGCTGTGCTTGTCAACATGTTTCAATAAAAGTATTTTTCAGCATTCCAAATTTTAGTGGTGTCCATTAATTTGAAGGTCAGGCATATTATGTGCATCCCATCCCGGGTAAAAATAAACTTTTTTGCAGCCGAACACAGTTTTCCTTAGCATTTGGATTAAGGGCAATGTTCGGATCACATGTAAGTGCTCCAGTTCTTTTTGGTTGATATGTTTTCTTCCCTATTCAGATTTGTACCTGGGTATTTTCTACTTAAAGCATGTCATTTGACATACAGATTGTATGTATTTTAAAATATACTCAAGTGTAACATCTGCATATAATAAGGAGGCAAAAAAATACCTGCTGAATATTTAGCAGTTCTGATCGTGCCCCTGAAAAATACTTTTGAATAAGTTTTTTAAATTATTTTATAATTGTTGAATACATTTATCAATTTTTTCAATATTAAAATTATATTTGATATCTATATATATATATATATATATTTTTTTTTTTTAAATTTGACAATTTTAATTTAGACATGTAGATACATTACAATTGCGAATACCTTCTTCGTGATTGAACACATGATAAAATGTTTCGGTTACAATTGGATTAGGTATTTCAGTGCTGCTTACTGATGTTAGGTACATAAATTATGCACATTACATGTCTCAAGCAATTTGAGGGGAGGATAGTATTGAAGGGGGGTATAGATAAGGAGTGGAAACCCTCAAAATGGGACATCCTAAACGCTCCAATGCTGGACAACACTCTTCTGGCAAGACCCCTGCAGGAAAAACTGGGGCTTTGACTAAATTTTTCAGAGACACAGCTGAGCATGCTCCTGACCCGGTAGGCCCCAACCTGGCCCCGGACTTGTCTCCGACTTGCTCTGCTCCGCTGAGGGTCTGAGTTCTCCTCTCATTCGACGGACCCAGATATCAGGGAGATACTCAAAGCACTCCCCTCCAAACAAGACTTGGCCCTCATGCTACACAGATTAGAGGCTTTGTTCCAGACCAAACTAGACATTATAGGGGCAGTCTTCAAGCAGACGAAACACAGAGTGTCCTCCCTAGAAGAAGACAGGGACACGATGCAAGCGCAGATTAGAGCACTCCAAGACACGGTGTCAGTGCAAAACAATTAGCGATCGCTGGACGACCTGGACAACAGGGGACGGCGAAACAACTTGAGGGTGAAGGGCCTTCCAGAATCAGACAGAGAACACCTCCCCACTATACTGCAGGACCTCTTCAACCTTATACTGGGCCGCACCACGGACACACCAATAGCCTTTGACAGGGCCCATAGAGCCTTACGTCCACGGGGTTCACCATCTGAAATGCCCAGAGATGTGATCTGCAGATTGCATTACTATGAATGCAAGAACAGCATTATGGAGGCCCTCCGTCGTTCCCAGCAACCCCTCCTATACCATGAGGCTCCGATCACAATATATCCCGATCTGTCATGGATGACCTTACAGGCCCGCAGAGTACTGAAACCCATAACAGACCAGCTCCAGGCTTGGAATTTGCAGAATCGCTGGGGCTTCCCACTCTCGCTCACAGCCACATATAACGGGGTCTCACATACTATCTCATTGATCCACGACGTCCCGGTGTTCCTAAGGGAAATGGACTTACCTGACCTCCAGCTCCCAGATTGGTACGGCATTGTTCAGCCGCCTAACACAACACGGCTACCGCAAAGGAACCACTGGCAACAAACGCCCAAGAAACGGAGAACAGACCGGTCGGCGACACCACTAGATGGTCCAGCACATACCTCAACCCATTACTAACTGCTCGGAAACTACAACTACGACACCAAGTAACTACTGGACTGCCGCGGACTCTCACCACCCCCCTAACCCTGACTTGATTGCTGATGATACCTCCCATGCTGGTGGTGACTGTGCTGACTACAAAAGTCTACCAGATATGCTGCCTCAGCTCGGATAGAAGCGCCTGAAGAGATCCCTAAGACAACATGACAGCCCTGGGCGAAGAGACCCCACACTAGCTGGTCACGCAAGTAGTGCTATTACTAGGGACATTGAATTTGCCCCAGGGCCTACCCCTGCACACCCCTCCATGACTCCACCCCCCCACCACCATATACACCCCTAGCTAAACTACCCTCTAAGCACGGAAACGTGCAGGTGATCCAAGACCCAATCTGAGGGATGTAGTGACTACGGCCACATAGGCTCCTAAGCCCACTACCCACTAAGTCCCACTCATTGGACATGGTGTTCCAAACTCAATGTGTTTATACCAATGTATGCCTAAACGACTGTCTACTTGTCCCCCCCATACTCACCTTGTCCCCTCCCTCCCCCGCCTTACATACCGCTCTCCTTGCCTAGCATGCCATAGCTCGATATGAGCCTACTCAGCATCTGTTGTATGTGCCTGCCATGTGGGCATCGCCCCCCGAGATGAAATGTAGTTTTGTCCCGGGGGCGCTGCTCCCAATGTTATCAAAATGCGATGTAGGTTGTGTTATGTATGACCTATGAGGAATGTTATGGGAAGGTATACCTTGACCTGACAAGATACTGACCAGTATGTGATACAGGTACCGATCCTGCAGGCACTGTACCCTGAGATAAAATATGCTTATGTTAACCAGTTAGTTCAAACCACACTGTGAAATGTGATGTTTCAACACTTTCAGAGACATGCTCCCGGTTCTTCCACTCTCCTCCCCCCCCCCCTTTTCCACAATCAGTGACACGGGTAATGACTATGAAAAAATACTATACTCTAGACCCCAAGCAACGCTGTAAATTTAACCCTGGATGAGGGGTCCCTAATAGCTCCACACGGAAGGTTCGCAGTGCTGCATGGACCTCTTGTAGGGTGTCCTTCCCACTCCTTTCCCTCACTTCCCCTCCTCTCCCCCCCACCCCCAATTTCCCACTAGGGACACTAGACATTCCTTAACAAACACACACACACAAAAAAACAGCATAGATATAAATATCTCTATATAACTGAGCACATTAAACCCTGCAATGCGGAGCAAACCCCCCCCCCCCAAAAAAAAAAATGACATTCCCAGAAGTCTCACCCCATAGTGCACACTGGACCATATCTGTTTTCAATGAAACATCCACTTTCAGCACTCTACAATAGACCTAACCAAAGCCCACAACACCCTCTCCCGCTTCCTCGCACAAGTCCAAGTGGCCCATAATAGCCCACCCAGAAACCCCTAGGTTGTGGCTGATGGGGCAACTACACTGACCTGCCTGCCCTTTATTAAATGGCCCAGATACTCCGAGTCGCAGCTGCACCTCTAGATGGTAATTGTACTACGCCACCTATGGCAAAGTATATGAAGCTGGAGCCCAGCACCGAATGGACATACATTCCACTTCACTGTTTACACGGCTCACATCCACTCATGCTCATCCACTGATGAAAAGCGGATGCACCACTGACGTACTCCCACTTTTCCATCTCCTACAGCCAAACACCAGCGATCCCCCCCACCCACACCTGACACACAATACTGAGCAACCGTGCTAAAGGATATCACCCGCACTGTGCCACTAGACAATGGGGATCTTACTAGATACCGCTCCCACGCTATCAGGTACAGAATGGAGGCACTGACTGATGTTGCTCCACTAAACTGAACATCCCCAGTTTGGAAATGTCAGACATACGCACAGCTACACGATCTCGGCATCCCCTCCTCCTACAACCCTAACTGGCGAGTCACCCAACGACCTACTGCACGCCCCACCTGGGGGCACACCTCCCACAACCCGACATGATCATGTACCCTAGCGCCCCCCACCTGTCCGTGGCAGGACATAGACGCTACCTACAAAATCCCATGCAAAGGCGACGCCCCACACCATTACATCCGAATTTAGTTTTACTGGATTGGCTCCAGGTGACGAACGCATACAGACTCGCGCACGTTCCACACTTATATGGGGAACCAGATGGTTCCTACCCCTGCTCGTCAACAACACGATGGGTAAGCAGACCAATCGGCTCCAAACATAGGTCTTAGTGACCTATCTACGGTGAGCACTAGGTACCCCAGTGGTCAGAATTAACCACTTCAGGTACGCCACCAAAGGATACCCCCGGCTGTCTACACATCTTGCCGCACTTAACCACACGTGCATGGCAACGGCAGACAGCACTCCTCTTTGTACATAGTTTAGGTTTATAAATATCACCCCCACCTTTTCCCCTCCAGGACAAGTCCCATACACCCCCTTTTCTTTATTCCCCATAAACGACAACTGCTACATCAACCCTGGACAGGCAGACTGAAGCAGGAAAAATGCCACAGTCGCACACCCCAATGGCCAACGTACGCATAGTTACACTCAACATCAGAGGCCTAAACGCCCCTGAAAAGCGTTCCATGGCTCTTAATGAACTACACACACTTAAGGCGGACATAGCCTTCCTGCAAGAAACACACTTCAAAAAAGGGGAAGCTCCCACCCTCAGAAACAGTAGGTTCCCAACCAGCTACTTTAACAACTTCACTGACACTAAGGCGAGAGGGGTAGCGATCCTGCTCTCAGCACATGTGCCCTACGTACTCCTCCCATAAATCAGATGATGCCGAGAGACTGCTCATGGTCAAAGGCAAAAACTCCTAGATAATGCACAACTATACGACTGTTGGCGCACCACACACCCAACGACCAAGGATTTTTCGTTCTACTCATCCACCACACACACATACTCTAGACTGGACATGCTCTTCCTCCCACACAGATTTCTCCACTTAATACAATCCACCAACTATGGTTCGATCACATGGTCAGACCCTTATCTTTAGCTCTGCACATACCCACCATCCCACAAAAGTAATTCCAATGGAAACTCAACGACCTTCTTCTCAATAATCCGAAAGTAGTCTCACAGCTCGGTGACTCTATAAACAACTACTTCACTATCAACACTACCCCCTCCTCACCTCCGCCTATCACGTGGGAAGCACATAAATGCGTAATAAGGGGAGAGATAATAGCTCTGGCAGCAAGACAAAAAAAGATCAGAGAGGCCAAACTTCGTACTCTTACGGAAGAAATAAGGGCACTAGAAACCATACATAAATCAGACACACGCCTGAGCACCTACACAGCCCTTCAGGCCAAACGGTCAGCCCTACAGGACTTACTAATTGCCAAAATTAAATGCACAGTTATGTTAACGAAGCACTCATACTACGCCCACGGAGGCAAATGTGGTCGCCTGCTAGCAAACTCCCTTAAACAACAAAGGCAGTCGACATTCATCTCCAAAATCAAAACCCCCTCAGGAGCTATGTCATATAAACTTCCAGACATACTGACAGCCTTCCACGACTTCTACACCAAGCTTTACAACCTGAGAGACTCCCCTCCTCCGCTCAAAGACATTGAACACTTCCTGACTAATAGGGTACACCAGACTATCCCCGCAAATGCCCTTCCAACACTGGAAGAACCAATAACTTCTGACGAAGTTGCCTTAGCTATACGGCACCTCAAACTGGGGAAGAGCCCAGGGCCCGATGGCTTTAAAGCCAAATACTACATGACGTTCACAACCTCTTTATCTGAACCCTTCGCTCATTTAACTCCCTCGCTCATTCTGCTACCTTCCCTACGGCATCTTTGGAGGCCCACATAGCCCTCATACCCAAACCTGGTAAAGACCCGACCAACTGCGGTAGTTATCGCCCAATCTCCCTAATAAATCTAGATGTGAAAATATTTACGAAAATACTGGCCACCTGCTTGAAACCACTGCTACAAACCTTGATACACCCCGACCAAGCGGGATTCATCCCTAACAGAGAAGCAAAGCATAACACAACAAAAATTTTAAATCTGATGTACCTGGCAAAGCACCAGCAGACCGAGAGCCTCTTTTCACATGGGCCGATAAATCCATTACGTAGGAATTCACCTATCAGCGGACCTATCCTCCATATACGCCCTGAACTATGACCCGTTGTACCAAGCCATCTCGAAAGACCTACAAGCCTGGCATAAGTTCTCTTGGCTCTGTAGAATCAATATTCTTAAAATTAACTCTCTTCCTAAGATACTCTACCTCTTCCAAACCCTGCCCATAGCTATACCCAAGTCCTTCTTCACTAAGCTCAGGCAACTTTTCACCACCTTTATCTGGGCACAGAAACAACCTAGAATCCCATATGAGGTTCTCACCAGACACAGATCCTGCGGAGGATTGGGCCTCCCACACATAAAACGATACTACAAGGCAGCCATTCTTACCAGAATATACGACTGGACCGCACACTCACCGATGCGACAATGGGTAGCCTAGTACCTCTCTATACACTCCCATGGCAGAGAAGCACTCCCTCAAAAAAAGTAAAGTTTGCCACCCCCCCATGTGACATCACAATGCCCCACCCATATGATCTGCCATGTTAACTAACGCCAATGCTGCAGTGTCGCCGTGTTTACAGTAAAAGGCCTGCAGGGACAGGCTATGGACACCAGAACCACTACATTAAACTGAAGTGGTTCTGGGGACTAGAGATTAGTGCCACGAATAATATACTAGATTGTCTACATACAACCAGATGAGGATGATGATGGGCTCTAGCTGCAGTCTGGTTCCACTTGTTCTGGTGTAGAACAGGCTCTCTGGAGGCTGTTTGTAACTGTGGTCACAAAAATCAATGTTCTGGGAGAACGGGAAGCAGCTCCATTTTTCTAAGGCCCTTTACACAGCTCAAGGTCTGGGTCCCAGGGTCCACCTTCATGTTCCACCAATGAGTTTGTTCACAGGGGGTGGAGTAGGGGTATGTCCTGATATGTGTGTAAGAAATGCATTGTGTGAATCTGTGTTTGTATGTGTAAGGGCTGCAAGGTGTGTTTCTGTGTATGTACGGGATGCAGTGTGTGCGTCTGTAAGGGGTGCATTGAGTGTGTGTAAGGGGTGCATTGAGTGTGTGTAAGGAATGCATTGTGTGTTTCTGTGTGTGTAAGGGATGCATTGTGTGTAAGGGTTGCATTGCTTGTGTGTGTGTGTGTGTAATGCATTGTGTGTTTTTCTGTGTGCAAGGGGTGCATTGTCTTTGTGTGTAAGGGGTGCATTGTGTGTGTGTGTGATGGATGTCAATCTCTTCTCCCCCCTCTCCCTCCCTTGTCCCTCTCTTCTCCCCCTTGTCCTCTCTTCTCCCCCCTCCCTCTCCCTTGTCACTCTCTTCTCCCCTGCTTGTCCCTCTCTTCTCCCCCCTCCCTTGTCACTCTCTTCTCCCCCGTTGTCACTCTCTTCTCCCCTCCCCACTCTCATTCTCCCTCCCTCCCCCGTCAATTCCCCTCCCTGTCAATTTCTTCCCACCCACCCTGTGAATTTCTTTCCCTTCCCTTTCAATTTATTCCCTCCCTTTCAATTTATTCCCCCCTCCCTGTCAATTTATTCCCCCCACCCTCCCTTTCAATTTATCCCCCTGTCAATTTATTCCCCCCCCTTTCAATTTATTCCCCCCCTTTATCCCTTTCAATTTATCCCCCCTCCTGTCAATTTATTCCCCACCCCTTTCAATTTATTCCCTACCCTCCATTTCAATGTATTCCCCTTTATATTTATTCCCCCACCCTCCTGTAAATTTATTCCCCTTCCTGTCAATTCCCCTCCTGTCAATTCCCCTTCACTGTCAGATTCCCCCTTCCTGTCAATTCCACCTGTCAATTCCCCCCTTCCTGTCAATTCCACCCCGTCAATTCCCCCCCCTTCCTGTCAATTCCCCCAATTCTCCCCCCTCCCCCCCACCTCTGTTGTAGCGTGACCGAGCCCTCTATGGTCCGTGTGCTCAGTGTGCACTTCCTGTTAGTCCGGCCGGGTACAGAAGACAGATGCTCCCTGTACCCGTGGACCATACAGGGCTCGGCCACGCTACAGTGAGGGAGTGACAGAAGGGAGCGCTGAGCACTGAGCGCTGAGCGCTTCCCTCCTGTCAGCCCCTCTCCTCATGCTGCACCTGGGCGGGCAAAGCTGCAGCCGCCTGAGGCTCTCTACAGAGCGCTCGGGCGGCTGCAGCATGAGGGGGGCCGGTGCTCCTGGTGGCGCCCCTTCCCATGGGGCGCCCTAGGTGGCTGCCTAGTCTGCCTAACCGGTAGCGCCGGCCCTGTGCCCACCCCACCATCTTCCCTACACTCAGGACATGGACAAACATGCGAGAGACTTGGAATATTTATCCCCACCCATCCCCCCATCCCCCCTTTTCCCATCATGTACAACCCACTCTTCCCTCCAGGAATGCAACCTGGGTCATATCAACAATACAATAACATACTTGATGCTCCCTACCTGACGCTAGGCTCGGTGGTCGAAAGTGACTCTATACGGACACTGGTTAGTCTGGTGGGCCCTGAGGCTCCGCACACACTACAAGTATTTCGCTATGCACAGCTGACCCATTTTCTAATGGCCAACGCAACCTTACTCAAGGGTCCGCGCACCCTATCCGATTTTGAGACACAATGCCTGACCCGTAACATCAAAACGAAACAGTTATCGACCTTCTACAAAATCCTGCAGGCCGACCATGGTGCCCAGCTACCCCCCTTCACTGACACCTGGTCAACAGATCTGAATATACAGATCACGACACCACAATGGCGGACTGCCCTGTCACAAATACACACAGCATCCATATGCACTAAGGTACAAGAAGGTGGATACAAGAGAATATCCAGGTGGCATTATTCCCCGGCCAAAATCCACAACATCTTCCCAGGCATGCCAGATGTCTGCTGGAAATGTTCCCAGCCACAGGCGTCCCACGCAAAAGTACTGGACTAACATTGTCAAAATGATCAATACTGTGATGGGTACCCAACTACAGCATACCCCACACACTCTGCTCTTCCTGCTCCTACCTACCTCAACCCCTAAGACACAGAAAGCCCTCCTGACACATCTCCTTACTGCAGCCAATCTGCTCATCCCTGTAAAATGGAAAAATCCTGAACTCCCCACAATCAGGGAATGGGTAGCTAAAGTAGACTCGATCAAAACCATGGAAGAGATTCACGCCTCCATCTCCCACAGATACACACTTTTCAGGGAAACATGGGAGCATGGGTGAGATTCTTAGCCGAGGAATCAGTTTGATTCCCCGTAGTCCACACCCTCTCATACAGAGATTCCATACGGAAAGGGACTCCTGAAACACGAGTAAGCAATGAGACACATCTAACGCACACAACCACCTGTAATGACCAGACTGAGCGGCCTACACTACTACACAGACCACTGGATACTCTCCAACTTAGCTGCGTGCTACATATACTGACACAGGACTACCACCTCAGTTGACTATCGCTGGTCTAGAAATGACACATTTGCAAACATGTGGATAGGGGAGGACAACTCACAACACTAAACCACATAGTAACACTATACTACATAAAAATCACAGCGAAAATCAGGAACACCCTCCCCGAGTTAACGACAGGTCCAGGTTAAGGACAATGTCCAGTCTTAGTCTAGACCTCAGTGCTAGTCTCAATTTGTTGTTTCAATTTCAAGAGCTATGTTAACAAATGTATGTTTCCTGCAAAGTTCTACCTACTTTATATTGTATATACTCTAAACTGTACCTATTTTTTTCTCGTATGTACCCTTTCGATATGACTGTGATTATTCTTGAAAACCCAATAAAAGCTTTAAAAAAAAAAAAAAATATCAATGAAAAATAGAGCTGTGGTGACTTGGTAAACTCCATTATTTCTGTAAATCTGTATGTACACTGTGGGTCAGCTCTTTGATGATAAGTTGGCCATATATCCAGCAGGTATACCAACTATCAAGAAGTAGTTTAGTACCATTACCTAATCTTACTTATATGGACATTCCACCATAAAAAGTTACTTACAACCGGTACATTTCTAGAAACAAAATAATGTTTAAATTATCTGCATATGGAGATCAGATTTGCCTAGCAAAGCAGTTAACAGCCAAAATATTTATATCTCTATAATTTTTACTGGCAAAATGAATGCGCTGACTGAATTTTGTGTTTCTGTGGAAACCCACATTTGTATTGTCCCTGTTTTAATGAAGTTCATCCTGTTGCCATTGTATATAACGCCCACAAAGCATTTCTGTTTTCCCTCTGTGCATGCTGGTGTCAATATACAAGAATATTCTACAAGATTAAGAACACAAACCGTGTATTATCGGAGGCCTTTGGTAGTAAATACTGTATTATTCTGTTAAGCCTAGTAGCTACTACTTTGGCATATGGTTTATACTCTCTGTAGCCTACTTTTGAAACTGGTATGCCATAATGGTGGAAATGTTATGACCAAGGCTGCCATACTCTTCCAAAGGTGACATAGATCCACAAAATCACTTTGTCAAGTTTCCAACTTTGAAATGATCAAACATCTCAAAATACAAAACATAGTGTGTCACAATGGTGGAATTTGCTCAGCCGTGTGTAGTGAATGGAGGTAAAGGGCTCTAACAGCTCTAAAAAGTGCTGGGGCTCCCATGTGTAAATAGGGATTTAATCCTGCTCACACCAAAACCGCAGGGCATTCCATACAGTCCTAAAGGCATTAAAGCCCATGCTGTGCAGGATGGCGAGGAACCATCATAATGTCGAGAAAGGGTTAAAGATACATTACTGTGAATATTATTTGTGTGGAGCTCTGTTATACACTCAGACATAACAATATTGAGCTCCAAGAATAGAGGGACATTAGCATAGAAAAGAGGCACAGAGGGATTTGGGCAAAAAAATAGGGACTGTCACTCAGGGCCATCTTTAATAATGGTTGGACCCTGGGCAAGCTTTCGCTTGGGCCCTATGAACCCTGCCCCCTACTCCCTTGCATGTAATCATGTCCTCCACCGCAACGTAGTGGCGGAACTAAAGTAGAGAGGGCCCTGGTGCAGGACTTTTAAGGGGTCTCCACCATTGCAAGGGGGGCCAAAAGGTAGATCCCCATCTATCATGCAACTCCAACAATGCTTTAACAGCTGGGGCTCTAACATTTCCCCATGTTAGCAATGTTGTATTTAGCACTGATCACTGAGTTTGTGTGTTTGAATGTAAGCATGTTTTTGTATTGAGTATATTTGTGTGAATGTAGGGGTGTGTTTGTATGTGGTGTTGGCGTTTGAATACATGCATGCATTTATGTGTAGTGTTCATTTTTGAATGCATTTCATTTATTTCATTTTTGTTATATTCCATTTTAAAACAGAGTTGTGTTTGTATGCAGTGTTAACATTTCAATGCAGGAGTGTGTTTGTATGCAATGTTGAAGTGCTGAGATACACTGCCACACACTGATACACATGCAGATATACAGACACACACACTTATGCAGATACACAGACACAGAGATACACACACTGACTACATATAGATACACAGATACACACAATGACAACATACAGATACACATTTACACACACACTGACACACACGCAAATACACAGATACACACACTGACACACATACAGACACACAGATACACACACTGACACACATACAGACACACAGATAAACACTTGACGTACATGCAGATACACACACTGACACGCATGCAGATACACAGATACAGAGATACACACACTAACTATATACAGATGCACACACTGACACCTACACACACAGATACACACACAATGACAACATACAGGTACACTGATACACACACTGACAACACAGACACATATTGACACATATACTAACAGATAAACTGACACACAGACGCATATACTGACACACACACACACACACACACAGACACGTACACTGACAGACATTGTAACACACCCTCAGACACACACATGCAGACACACATACACATACATTGACAGAAATACTTACACACACACATACACTGACCGGCATGCTGACATACACACTGACACACACACTCAGACACACATGCAAAATCTACACTTTGATATTCACACTCCAGATTCTTACCTTTTGCAGGAGGGTGGCTTCCCTCTGGTCCAGTGTGCTGGCTGAGGTGGCTGGGAGTTTCCTGGCCTGGATCCCTCCGCACTACTACCTCCATGCATTAGCTGGGAGGAAGTGACAGGCCATCACTTCCTCTCATGCTGCTGAAAAGCAAGGGGCCTGGTCACGCTGTTAAAGGGCCAGAGCTCCTGACTGGGCCCCTGCTGATAAATGAACAAGGAATAGAGCAGTGTTAAACAAACTAAGAACACTGGGATGGAAGGCAACACACATGATAATAGGGGAATCCCTCCAACTCCCAAGAAAACTAGAATAAGTCAAACAACAATACACAGGTAGTGCCAAGAAAAATACTCCAAACACAATAGTATGTAATAATAAGAGCAATAAAAGCAAAAAGAACAATAAAAAACCCACAGGATATAAAAATATTCCACAATAAAACTTGAAATAATAAAAACAAAATTATACGCACAGTCTCAAAGGTGGCAATAGATCTTCTAATCCTGATATGGGACATTCTTGGTAGCTTTGTTTAATAAAGGAAGCAAAAACAGAGGCAAACCAATAGTGCAATATGGTAGTACGTGGTAGGACAAACAACACTTAGATAAGATGTCAATTTACATATGGTAGAGCTATAATCAGCTCTAGGTAAAACCGCATGCAGTGGTATACAATGCCCACTTGCAGGATATCCCTCTGGTTTTGGTACACAGTAGAATGATGGTAAATCACATGACAAAAAAAGCAGCCACTAGTGGTCTCTATATTGATAGGTAAGTATTAATAAGGTAAATACAAATAAACTTACAATAGAGTGAGCAGACTAACCACTCTATGTATCAAGCCTGAGTGGTATAATCCCCACCAAGGATTTCTTTGGTTGGTTGTCCACAGTAGGTAATGGGTCCAGATGTCAGGTAATAGTATAAAAATAAATAATAACAAGTACTAAAAATATATGGCTAAAAGGCAGGTAGCGAGGTAGCCAAAATACTATATTTAAGAACAGCATAAAAACCACAACACGTTTCTCCCCTAAAAACCACCAATTGAGAAAGCCCTAAGGGGAGAAGAAATCCTTGGTGGGGATTATACCACCCACGCTTGATAAATATAGCGGTTAGTCTGCTCACTCTGTTGTAAGTATATTTTTATTCACCTTATTGATACTTACCTATCTATATATAGAGCACTATTAGCTGCTTTTTTGTCATTCCATATGATCTACCTCATCGTTGTCCAGTTGTAATTTACCATCATTCTATTGTGTACCAAAATCAGAGGGATATCCTGCAAGTGGGCATTTTATACCACTGCATGCTGTTTTACCTAGAGCTGATTATAGCTCTACCATATGTGAGTTGACATCTTATCTAAGTGTTGTTTGTCCTACTACGTACTACCATATTGCACTATTGGTTTGTCTCTGTTTTTGCTTCCTTTTCATATCCTGATATTAAGCGAAGCTACCAAGAAAGTCCATTATAAGGATTAGAAGATCTATTGCCACCTTTGAGACTGTGCTGTACCATTTAGTATTTTTTATTCTTTCAAGTTTTATTGTGTACTCTTCTTAAATCCTGTGGGGTTTTTATTGCTCGTATTTATTTTATTGCTCTTATTATTATATACTATTGTGTTTGGAGTATTTTACTTGGCACCCTGCTGACAAATGCCCACCGGGTGCCACAAAGTGCACGGGCCATTCAATGGGCCCCATTAGTGTGCTGGTCCGCTGCCTGCAACAATTTATTTTAAGATTAGTGATCCTTAATTAAATTGTTGTGGATAGAAGGCAAACGGGGCAGCTGCTTTGGGCCCCCCAGGAGTATCTGGGCCCAGGGCAGCTGCCCCGTTTGCCCCGTGTTAAAAAAGGCCCTGCTGTCCCTTCTAAACAGGGACACTTGAAAGCAGGCCCAGACTGGCCATCCAGCACATTCCTTGAGACAAGGTACTTCCCCAGGGCTCCCCCTCCTCCCAGGGCCAACATAAGGAAGAGGGGCAGGGTAGTAAACTGTTCAGTGTTTAAAAAAATAATAATTTATTTAGAAATGTAAGGGTTTTTATTTATCTCATGCCCCCATTAGTAAATATGTTTTTTTTACCCTCACACCCAGCATTAATGTCCCCTCTCACAACCTGCAGCCCCATCAGCCCCATGTCCCCTCTCACAACATGCAGCCCCATGTCCACCACTCACAAACAGCAGCCCATGCCCCCTCTCACATCCAGCAGCTCCTTGTCCCTTCTAACATCCTGCAGCCTCGTCTCCCCTTTCACATCCTGCAGCCGCATGTCTCCTTTCACATTCTGTAGCTTCTTGCCCCTCATTGTCCCGTCTCACATCTTGTAGCCCCATGTCCCCTCTCACATCCTGCATCTCATTGTCCTGTCTCACATCTTGTATCCTCATGTCCCCTCTCACATCTTGTAGCCCCATGTCCCCTCTCACATGCTGCAGCCTCATGTCCCCTCTCACATCTTGTAGCCCCATGTCCCCTCTCACATCCTGCAGCCTCATGTCCTCTCTCACTTCCTGCAGCCTCATGTCCTCTCTCACATCTTGTAGCCCCATGTCCCCTCTCACATCCTGTAGACTCTTGTCCCCACTCACCCTCCAGCAGCCCCATACCTCCTCTCACATCTAGCATCTCCTTGTCATTGTGGGAGCGGAATGTATGAGGATACGCACAGGGCGATCAGGAAAAACAAAGGGATTTGAATGGAGGGAAGAAAAAAGTGGAGGATCTGGGTTAGAGACATGGGGAGAGGTGGTGTGTTAGAGACTGGGGATTGAGGATATAAAAGTCATACAGTGAAAATGAGAAAAAGACACCACTAATTTCTTTGTTTTGTTTGTACTCTTTTTGTACATTTGATGTATGTATCTCCATATACAATTTGTCTTGTATGTATTCAATATAAAAGTGCTGCATATATTGATGTAAGAATATAAAACCTTTAATAAAAAATATTTGAAAAGAAAAACACACCACAGCACACATAGTGCTCAAATACAATAATGAATGCACATACAGTGACATGCAGTAAAATACACGCCTGTATACACACACTCTAGCATGTCTTACAAATACATTTCCTGCATTTATTCAAACATTCCACACAGATATTTACTGAAACTATGCTTGCACACATTAATATTACACACAGATTGCATTTGAATTCACACACATCGCCAAATATCTTCCTGCATTAGAAATGTATTAACACAAACATATACCCACCATCCACACACTCAATACGAGTGAGTGTATGTCTGTCAGTGAGTGAGTGTCTTCCAGTGTGTGTCTGTCAGTGAGTGAGTGACATGAGGGGGCGGCAAAATGGATCTTTGCCTAGGGCGACAGAAATCCTTGCACCTGCCCTGCTGACACAATATGAAAATAAACACATGCATCCACATATATGTTACCCAATCAAACATGCATTAAGACACATATCTCCACACCTTATGCACACATACAGTACAATACACATAGAAGTTTATTTACCAAATAAACAATGTAGAAATCTGACACGGGGAACACACATTGTAGACTAAACTAACCAAATGGGAAAAATCTGCCAATACTCAGGTATTTTCCCAGCTAGGCTAATTCGGCCAAAAAGTTTTAGTTCCCTGTCAATCATCCAATATTTATTGCTAGCCAGCTACAGTGTTTATTCACTAACAAGAAAACAAAATCGTAAAATTCAGGC
Source organism: Pelobates cultripes (assembly GCA_933207985.1). NCBI lineage: Eukaryota > Metazoa > Chordata > Amphibia > Anura > Pelobatidae > Pelobates > Pelobates cultripes. The sequence goes on along the minus strand of OW240921.1, from coordinate 35,954,063 downwards.
TAAAATAGTTAAACTGTAACTAGTGGAGAACTTTTCAAAATCAGTAATTTAGTTTTCGATTTACTGTAATGCAATGTTTAGTGAATAAATCATATATTTGTGTATGTACCGGACTATGTTTGCCCAGGTGCCTAGATTCCTGTCTGTCCGCCCCTGGTGTATTTTTATTAAAACAGGTCAAGCACGTTGCGGTTGTAGCCTGAAGCACGCCTCCATGTTCAGTCTAGAATTAATTATTTACACATGTCTCCTCCTGTCCTATCACTGCCTCAGAGAATAACACACCGATGTAGCTCCCTCATTGTCCCTCACCCACTTCCCTCATTGTGTTATTTAACAAAAATGCCTAATCATGCTAGTCCCACTGACTTGTATCCAGTCTTTTGTTGAGTCATGTTTATCCTGTCTAAGTCAGTCGGGAGAGGAATTTACCATAAATAGTGATTTAAAAACATGGATGTTTTAGGTCAAAATAATGTAAATAGAAGAAATTCTACAAGCCACTATTTTGGCCTAACATTTGTAAATATCTTATAAATGATTCACAACTCCCATTTAAGTAAATAAGCCCTTGCATTGTTAAGGGTCATACACAGTAGCAGATGGTCACTCCAGCAATGGTAACCAGTAGCAGGGCGTTGTTCCTATAGGCACTATGGGGCTTTACCTGACAGGACCTTGGCTCTGACAGATGGGGCTAAAACAAGTGACTCAAACTGATGGTTAATTTAAATACACACAGTATGTTTTCAATTGGAATAACATGTTAAACATGCTAAAATAAACTCATGGTATTAACAACAATCACAATTTAGAATTTAGTGAGGAACCCTCGTGAAACAGTTGCACTCTGCTCTAGTTCTTTTACTGTATTTGTCTGAAAAAAATGTCAGGTCATGCTAGCCTCATAAACAGTGTCGTTCCCCATTGTATAATTTTGTGCTGAGTCACATTTACCTTAGTAGGACCAAGAAATACACACTGTGTGAAAAGATAATGTCAGTGAAGACATTTCTATTTTAGAATTATTCGTTGAAGTCAGACCGATTAATTTAATTTCTAGGCAGAAATATGTAGTTAGCCAAATAGTCAATGCCTTCTGAAAAAGCCTTTTCCAATTAACGAGTCAGAGGCCGGAGCAGTGGAAGTATAGGATCAAGTTTTTATTGCAACAGACAGAGAAGCAAAGAAAAACTGATTGTGGGGCAGAGAGCTTGACATTTTTTATATATACAAGTTATCAGTTACAAACAAAGGAATACAAACACAATATTCTACAATTTCTCACAATATAATACAAATACCCTTTGTTAGCGCTTATCTTGCAGGAAGTTACCAACAGCGATAGTTTCTCTCAAATTATACAAACAATTTAAACTGCTGAGCTAACACTTTTGTCTATTAACCCTTCTATTACCATACAGCAAGCTTATCCAATATATCAGTTGGATCATACTGGTTTGCATTGCAGCGTTATATAACTATATGGATATTTGCCACAGTAACATACTTCATATGGTCTTTCATGGGAACCTTAAACTTATTTATGAGAGGCTCCAAAATAATATAATATCTAATTTATCATAAAGATACATCATGTATTTAAGGAACACTACAAATACCATAACCACTAAAGAATTCTATAGTATGGTTATGGTGCCAGTAGTACCTTGGTTCCCCAAGTTGTAAGAAGTTTATTTTAGAATGGCTTGACTTCTCATCTAGGGTCTGTCAGATGCTGCTCAGCAACTTCCGTAGGAGCTTTTCACTCTCCGGCAAAAGTAGTTTATGTAGTGGTTATGGTGCATGGATTGTTTCTTTTTTTTCAATTTGACAATTTTTATTTAGTGCTTCAACATAACAGTGTAGGAGTCATACATGGTACAAGAAAATAGTTACTCAACATTAGAATCAAGGTATACCAACAACATAGGATTGATCATCATTCAAGTGCAGACATATATGTGTCTGGGTATGACCCAGGAGTCAAAATAGAGTGTGGGTCGCTAGTATAATTGTCTGATGATACTAAGGTTTCGGTTGGCTGTGGGATATTCCTCCTTTCATATGTATATATATATATATATATATATATATTTAATTTTATTTATTTATTATTATTTATTTTATAATTATATTATGCTTAGTAACAAATCATTATTTTTATCCCTGGGTGGCGCAGCCATTATCTATCATACTGTCTGTTGATGTCTCTCCTTTATTAGGCAAGTAGCCTGTTTTTCCAGCTGTCTCTTGCGGCTATGGCTATATGTCTTAGGTGGTGCTTGGGAAGTTTCATGGTTTCATAATCTAGGTTAGTAGAGATCTAGTGGTGAAGAAAGAGTTGTGATAGTACTTCTGTGGACTTCCATGCTCTAGCTACTAACGTGTTGGCCACTATGAGAATATGGAAGAGGAGCATGGCGTCTGGCTTAGCAAAGTCTGTTAGGGTCAGGAATACTAGACTTAAGGCAGACGTTAGGGTAATTGGGCGCGGCAGGGTCTTGGTGACAGTTTGTTCAACCATTTGCAAATATGGCTTAATTTTCGCGCAAGACCACCGTTTGTAGTACATCGTCTTTGTTTCGATCATGTACCTCCAGCACTTGTTTGATGTGTTGGGGTAGATTCGGTAGCCTATCTGGAACCATGTACCACCTATACTGTAGTTACCGCATAAGTTCCATGTGGGAAGCACACCTTGACTGGCTCCTATGGGCCAAAAAGGCCTTAGACTATTGCTTGTCGTCAAAAGTGTGACCTAGGTCTTTGTGCCATGCTGTAATGTATCTGTCTGTGTTCGTCTCTAGATTCCTGTTCAGTATCGTGAAGCATAAGGAGAATGTTTTCTTGGGAGTGGTTCGGGATTGGCAGGCTTTTTCAAATTTTGTGGTGGTCTGGGATGGTTTTTTAGCCTGGATATTGGACAGTAGGGATTTTATTTGAAGGTAAGAGAACTGGGCATCGATTGTTCCTTCAGTTAGTCTAAAATCTGTCAAGTTAATATTCACCTGCTCTCCATTGCGCAAATAAATCAATCTCCAGTACCAAGGAGGCTCAGGGGGTTCCCAGCCTCTGTATTGGCTGGCAGAAGACCAAAATACTTCCCTGACTGTCCTTGCACTTTCTCAGTGCTGCATGGGAGAGTGTGGGTTTGCCTTCTGGTTGGAGCAGATAACTGTCAGTGCTCCCTTGAGGTCCGGGAGACCGGGATCATAAGGAGAGTTAAAATCTATGTGCCCCAACCCAGAAGAGTAGCTAGGCCACTTGGCACCCAGGGCAGAAATCTATGTTGGCAACAGATGCGCGCGTGCACACACATACTTAACAGTCACACACTGAAAGTAAATTTGGGATAAATGCTGGGAAGGAGGTAAACTGTTTTTTTTCCATGGGTGGTTTATTTTCTAGCACGTTCCCTACATGCTGTCTCTACCTTGCAATTGTCACTGATTGGAGAAATTTCCTAAGCAGGGCAATCTTCCATCGTTGTGGTGACATGCTCATTCAGTGGAAGCACATCTGAAATGTCAATACAATACTTTCATGCTAAAAGAGTAATCACAGCAACTACAACCAATGCATAGTATTAGCTGTGATGGAGTGCAGGAGGACCACTTGGAGGAGTGTTAACACAGTTTTCGGAGGAATGAGATATTGCTTTTGTTCCAGTTAAGTGTAATTACTGCTGATGCTGAGATCGGTCTATCTAACCATAAACAAGCTTCTCCAACCATATGGGGCTATGCAATGTAATACAAGGACCATACAAACTGAACCTCGACTGACTGAAATTTAAGTACCTGATACATCTGTAGCTTGAGAAAGACTGCATTGGGAGTCAAAACGTTGCAGTGTTCCGCATGTTCTCATAAAGGTGCCTGAAGATATTGGAGTGCCTGGACCCTTTTTCTAATACTAGTATAAAATATATCTGTTGTCAGCCCAAACTGCACACCGGCAATGGGTGTATTAAGTTCTGCGTGCAAAGGAAGAATGGATGTCTCCTCGCTCCTTCCCACCTTTCTTTTGTGGAGCCCTCCCCACCTCCCAATCAATGCAGTTTTTTTGTTTTTTTTATTATATTTTCTCCTCCCTCCCTGTTTCCCTCTCCACTCCTTCTCCCCATTAGAGTGTGTGCATGCGTTCTGAGCAGGTTAAATGGTCAAATCATAGGTTTCTCCATGAGAAGCTTGTGATTATACATTACATGAATGATGTGGCGTCATGAGGGTGCCAAAGGTTTTGCCTGGCAAAGGAATCCATTTCTAGCGAAAGTATGCCCAATAAGGCATTATTCATTAAGTTTAAAAAGGCAATTTAGATGGTTGGAGTAACCCTCTAACTGGATTGCTTTTTAGTTAATGAGCCAGGGTGCCCCTAGTTACAATATTTGTTCCTTCCTATTGAGCTCTGGCTAAACCTTTAACATAACAACAAGGTGCGCTGCATTGAAGATTTGGACTCTGGCTTATGAACATTCATTAACCTCAGTTATTTGGCAAAGTGCCATTCCTGGCTGCCCCTGACTACAGACACAGCATTCTATTACAGACCAAAGCTTGGTATTTTGTCTGGAATTAGCTCAAAGTGAGGAACACCATAATCTAAACGTTTATAGATAGAGGGAAGGAATTAGATTTGCAGTCAAAGAGAGGGAATGCCAGCAGGTGTGTTGCTTGGGTAAAAAAAAACCATTGCTTTACATCGAAAATAATTTTTCACCGACAAATTACACACAGACACAGACATACACACACAGGCACAGACAGGCACACAGTCCCATATATGCATAGGCACGTACACACAGACAAGCAAAAACAGGAACATACAGACACATGCAGGTTCACACAGTCATAGAGAGACAAAGACAGACACACATGATCAAACACATCCATATACATATACAAAAATGATGGCCCAGTAATTTGGAGGTTGTTTAAGAGGAAGACAGACTCAGCCCTCTAAAACAGGGCTTCCCAAACTTTTATGGGCTGAGACTCACCTTTCAAAATGCTAATTTTTCTAGACCCACTTGCTTTTAATGCATATTTTAGAAAGTGAACACCATGGCAATAAGCTTTGGAGGCATACAATTGGCACACCATAGGAATCCGCTTTAGATGCACACAATTGACACACCATGACAATTACTTTTAGAGAAATAAAATTGGCACACCATGGCAAACAGCTTTATAAGCATACACAGGGGCGGACTGACCGGTCGGGCACTTCGTTTCATGCTGTAGCCGCCGGACCGG
>OW240921.1:35889404-35948702 GCA_933207985.1 Pelobates cultripes | reverse complement strand
TCATATCTCGGCATCCAACTACCCGCCTCAATTAATACAATACCCCAAGTTAATCATATCCCACTTCTGCAAAAATTAGACACCCAGCTTAAACAATGGGAAGGCACATCATGGCTGGGACGCATCAATACGGTGAAGATGATGACCTTAGCGAACATCTTATACCTCTTCAGAACCCTGCTTATACAGATCCCGAACACATTACTAAAAAGATTCCAATCCACTATAAATGCACACATATGGAGGAGGAAGTCCCCCCGCGTCTCCCAAAACCTTCTCTGGAGACCCTTTTCGAAAGGAGGCCTGAGCGTACCCAACATACAGCTATACTACCGAGCCTCAATAATGGCACAGGGCATAACGATACTGGAACGAGCAACACCTCCCATATGGCTGGCGCTGGAAAACACCTGTCTGACACAGGGAACAGTGGAAGAAGCACTTTGGGCTAGCTTCAACCGTCTACCAATACATCCCGCTATGTTACCTCCTACGGAACTAATGCTCCGTACCTGGTCACAGGCAGTCCAAAAAATAGGAGCAAACAGAGACCTCTTGTATACAGCTCCCCTACAGACGCTAACACTCCACACGACAGATATGTGCCTAGATACATGGACCCGCCAAGGCATCTCCCATGTAAATACATTATTCGATACTGCTGGCTTAATACCCTTTCAATTACCGGCCGGTGGTCCACGTTCGTTTGCCGAACATGTTGCGGTCGCCATTTTAAAGTCGTTGAACGCTCAGCGGTAGATCCTCTGGAACTATTTTCGGATACTTATTCAGCCGCACACCGCTGACGCGTACCATGTTCCCCTTCATACGGCTAATAACTTTTCTACTATACATGATAGACCGACCCCAGGTAGCTGCAGTTACTCTTTTCGGATTCAATTTCCCGAACAACCGGTGAATTTAATCTTTACTCAATGATATTGAGAACTGTGTTCGTGGGATCTGAGTGCTTTTCGGCTATATTGTGCGCTCAGATCCAAGCTATCTGGGGGTATGTGGAACCTAGAGTCTACGTTCAGCGAAATATAAGTTATGGATTTTAATACTGTTTTGTTGAAATATAAAAAGGACATGTTTTTCTCTACCTGGAGATAATTAGGTTCTCTTCAACCACTTAAGTTAATTATCTCCAGGATAGAGAGGAGGGGTTGCACTGTTACTGTGGGTGTGTTTAATCATTGTACTGTAAACTGATTGGTTCTGTATATTTTGTCACAGTCTTCCACAAGGTCCCATGTGGGAGTTCCCTTGCTGAGAGACCATCATAAAAGGGCTAAGTTTGGCCATCAATAAATCAGATCGTTTTACCCTTTCATGAAGTCTCGACTCATGTTTGGGGGAATTGGGAGTTATAATCACTACTTTGTTACTATTCTGCTGGGAATTCGGGAGAAGCTGCAAGGATCGGCACTACAGAGTTAATAGGATCCTTTACAGTAGGTTATACTGAACGTATCCAAAAAGTATTCCTAATGGATTGCCAGAAGGTAAAGACTAGGGAGAGCAAAGTCAGTCTTATTTTAGACTGCAGTCATTTGTAAAGACTTCACAATCTGACAGCCTGGTCAACTCCTGATACTAAAGTACACTGGGAACCACCTCAATGGGACAGTCCAGTACCGGAGAACATTGTCATTGTAGGTCACCAGACCATGCCAAACCTAAACAATTGTCTTGGCTTTACTTTGTAAGTGAAGATTTAGGAAGCAGGTTGTCCATGTCTGATGCAGACACACTAATGGCTGATGAACCCAATGCAGGTCAGGCAGATCCAGGCACAGCAGCTACCAGGGAAAATCTGGCTCGACTTTGATGCCACAATATCACGGTCCTTCCTCTGTTTCTTTTTATCTCAATATCTGCCCAGCGTGCGTTATCGAAGGAAGAGACAGCTTGATGAATGGACTGTCTCCAAGTCTCGCTATCTGAGGTTAGAGCAGACCAGTGACAATGGTCAATGTGACAGGCATGAAGTGGCAAATGACCTGCACAATTCTTGCCTGCTGTCTCACTCATGCACTGTGCCAATAGATTTCCCAATACAACTCCTGTTTTATTCCAGGGAAGAATGGTGTGAGGATGCAGTCCTTCTCCCCTAGCCAACACTCCCATACTAGTGGCCTGGGGTCTATTACCCACCACCACCACCACCACCACCACCACCCCCAACACCCCTTCCTTGCCAGTTCCTAATACCAGTATGTGAATCTATACTAATACAAAAAAATTCTTTAATTGTTGACTTGATTTGTGTTCATTTAAAGTAAATTTTTTAATTTATATTTGTTTCGTATTTTCTGGCAGAAACAAACCCAGCTTAACTACAGAACTGTAACTGTAATAATATAATAATTTGTTGCAATTAAACAGTTATTTTTTACCCAGGTTTTCATGTATCTAACCACACGTGTGGTTTATGTGTCGTGTGCATGTTTTAATCCAGTAAATGAAACGTGACACTGTCATTGAACCTATGTAATGAGTGCAAAACAATCACAAGTTTGCTGATATAATTTAACCGATTGCACAATAAGGACATGGAAAATACATTAACATTTATTAAGGAAGAAACTAGCCCTCTCTTCCAACCTGGCTTCATCTGACACTGAGCTGATTGGATGAGGACATAGATTGTAATGTAAAGGGAGGGGAAGACACCACCCACAGATCTGGTGTCATACACTATAAATACTGTCCTCTTTTGTGCTGTGATCAATCCTTCTCTGACTCTGAGTAGAGTTCTTGCTTCAACAGTGTTTGAACGGAGCCCTCTCTGAGTCTTCAGCTCTTTTTAAAAAAATCCTCTTCTATTATTACTTATTTTTTCGAATCTTTTTGCGCCACCAATCCACCAAAACACCGAAATGGCATCCCAGGTGCGTCAGAACTTCAGCAGCGACTGCGAAGCTGCCATCAACCGCATGGTCAACTTGGAGCTGTATGCATCCTATGTGTACCTCTCCATGGTGAGTATACAGCAGCTCAGTACACTTTGCTGGATGTCTTTTTCTTACAAACGTAATACTTATTGTCTTAATTTTGTGCATGTCATATGGTACACATCAGGCAACTAGAGGGTTAAATGATGCTCAGTTTACCTACTTCAATCCTGGCAAATATTAAAACTTGATTGGATTGATTGGTCAATATATTACGGGTAGTAATCAAAATCGTCAAAGTTTAAAACAGTAAAACCAAACTTAAAAATCTATCACATATCATTTTACAGTGGAGAAGTGCAGTATTCTTTAACTAGAGTGAGGTTGTGCAATAGATTTACGGCTTATCCCCTGACTTAATTTGGACTACAACTTCCATCAGTCGCAGCCAGGCATTGCTTCATGAGCGCAGGTGCATCTCCTAATACAAATATTACCCTAATAAGAATATTAAATGTGTCTGTTATTGTTTAGCTTTTTATCATCCTGATAACTGTAGCACTGAAACATGAACATAAATATTACCCTAATCAGAAGAACCTGCTAAACCTAAGGGCAATGTTAAAAAAAAAAAAAAAATGGGTCTGTAATACTGCAGTATTCTGATGAATTCAAAGCAGTGACATAAGGGTGTTGCTCAAATGATTTAAATAATTTTGAATTGATATTTTTAGTGGGTACCAATAAAAAATGTTAATATATTCATTTTATTCATATTAAACGTGTCTAATATGGCTTGGTCATAAATTGTTTTGATTTTTATTATCTCAAAAACCTGAGCCATTAAACGTGTTAGAATATCACCTATAAATATTTTGTCCTTAAGGTTATAATTCCTGTTGAATAGGAAAAGCCTCTCCTCCAGTATTTTTTGCGTAGCACACAGACATATTTTAAAATTAAATTTTCTACCAATTTCTAGTTCATTATCAGGACCTTGCACAGTTGTGCTTATCTTATCACCAAATACATTACTTTGTACTTGGGCCCAGATAGAAGGGGTAAATGCAGAACAGCCTGGTGGTAAACATTTGTGACAAAGTCTGAACTTGATGGACCCTAGTCTCTTTTCAGCCTACATGTAACCATGTAACAAAATTGAAAACTGGATTGCAAAGTTTTGACGAAACAGATCCAAGTTGTCGTTATAGCCGAGTTCGAAGATAATTCCAAATCAGCTATTTTGCTTTTTTGTTATACCTTGGCGTTTACGGTATTATGCTGTGGTCCTTGTGTTCTTTTATAAAGACATTTGATGCCATATGATTTAGAGGGTAGCAGGTTTTTATTTTTTTTTAAACATTGATTTACATATATCCTCCTTTATAAATTGTATATTTAATTAAAACCTTCCTGCAGTTTAGTAAACATTTCTGTTGCCAGGCAATCAAACAGGCAAAACATTCTACAAAAAAAATGAGGAAGAATGACTCCTCTGTGTGTGTGTAAACAAGGAAGAGTGTATTTCTGGATATGAGTTTCTGCGCACATACTGTTTGTTAGGCATGTGTGTTTGTATAGCATGAGTATTCAGTAATCTTATGTTGAGGTCCTGGGGGTTTATTTACTAACCAGTGAGCTCTAGTGAAGCTACTACTGCCTCTCTGAATGAAGACCAATAGCACCGTCTGCTAATTTATTCTGTATTTTTAAAAATTGGATGTCAAGTGACCATAACTTACTGTTTCATAGAACGCTTGGAGTCTTCTATCCTCTATCAGAATTAGATTGCCCCCTCTTGCTTGTTCTGTATTATAATACAGGTATTATGTCTAACATCCTGTTTCCATCCTATTCTCTTCCAGTCCTATTACTTTGACCGTGATGATGTTGCCCTTGAACATGTGGCCAAGGAATTCAAAGAGCGCAGCCATGAGGAACGGGAGCACGCTGAGAAGTTTCTGAAATATCAGAACAAGCGTGGTGGTCGTATTGTCCTTCAGAATGTGAAGGTGTGTACAAGGTGTAGTCTTGCTAACATCTGAATTTCTGTCCTGTACTAAGTACAAATTGTGTAATTCCAGTGGATGCATTGGGGGGAAAAAAACCTAGTCAAATATGTTTTGTACTCTTTTTGATGATATTCAAATAATGCTTTGGCTGGCACAAACCTCTATAATGTGCTCTCTCTCAGTCCTTGTGAATTAATGAAGATGAATGACAGAAATTGTCCTATTGTGATTCTATGTAGGGGACTGGCAAAAATATCTGCTCACTTGTGATTAGGTACTGAGATACAGCATGGCGATACTCCATCGGGTAGCTGCTACAAGTGCACTGGGGACATTATTATTGTTAGAGTAGTATGGAATCCTCTGAAGTTTTCTTTGCTAGGGAATGAGTGATGAAACATATTTTATATATATATAAATAAATATAAAGAGAGAGAGAGAGAGAGAGAGTGAGAGTTAGTACTATGCTACTAGCTAGACCTTAAAAGTCAATCATTAAGGCAAGTAATTATACTCTTTGAGAATAAATAGTTATATAATAATAATAATAATAATTATATATATATATATATATATATATCTCAATGTATTTGTAGTTTCCTTCAACAATTTTAAGAATCTCCTTTTCCCACCAGAAACCAGAGCGTGATGAATGGGGTAACACCCTGGACGCCATGCAGGCAGCGCTGGATCTGGAGAAGACTGTGAACCAGGCTCTCCTGGACCTGCACAAGCTGGCAACTGACAAGAATGACCCTCATGTAAGTGTTAAACATTTTTGCTTGCAGCGTCGCTTTTATCGACCTTTTTAAAAATAAATGGTATTAAGTCCAACATATTCTTTCTCACTTTTTTATTTTATGGTTCTCTTTCTAAATGTAATTTTTCTCTATTGTCTTATAGCTCCAAGACTTCCTAGAGTCAGAATACCTGGAAGAACAAGTGAAGGATATTAAGAAGCTTGGAGACTACATCACCAACTTGAAACGCCTTGGGGTGCCACAGAACGGCATGGGCGAGTACCTGTTCGACAAGTACACCCTGGGAGAGAGCAGCTAAGATCTCCAAAGGAAAACCAAGCCAGCAATCGTAATCACCTTTTTATTATCTGAATGGAATAAATGAAATTATCTACTATCAATCCCTATACAGGGTTCTTGGGTTCAAAATCCTGCATTTGCTGCTGTGCTTGTCAACGTGTTTCAATAAAAGTTTTTTTCAGCATTCCAAATTTTAGATGTGTTTATTAATTTGAAGGTCAAAAATAAATAAATATCCTAATAGTTGTACAGGCATATTGTGTACGTGCATCGCATCCCAGGTGAATAAGATGAATATAAATATTAATAGTAACCTTGTTCAATATATAATACATTTTTTGCATCAGAACACAGTGTTCTTTAACATTTGGATTAGGGGAAATGTTTGGATCACTTGTAAATGCCCTAGTTATTTTTGGTTGATGTGTATTCTTCCCTATTTGGATTTGTACCTATGTATTTCCTACTAAAACAAATAGTTTGACATACAGATTATATGTATTTTAAAATATACTCAAAGGGTAACATCTGCTTACAATAAGGAGGCAAATTAAATATCCGCTCATTATTTAGCAGTTCTTATTGTAGCTTTGAATAATATTTTTGGTTAAGCTTTTCAAATGATTAAATAATTGTGGATTACCATGCCAAATGCTTTTTAAGAAAATATATTAAAATATCAAAAATATATTACAGATAAAAAATATATCATATATATAAAAAATCTATATATAATTTTTAAAGTTTATTAAAAACGTATAAATCATTTGCTTATTAAAAAAAATTTGCATTGAGACCTTAACCCACAATGCCATACAAAATATACAAATAAGAGCAATCATCACTGTGATTATTTTAGATTTTCTACCCAAATGTACATCACTTTAACAGAGACTTCCTCCTTACTTCTTTTCTAGCAATAAGCAACTGTTTTGACTATTTGGGAGATGTACACAATAAAGATATATACAACACAGATGATAAATAACATGTGAAGGATGGTGTAGCGGAGAGGTAGTATCCACAGTATCTCTGCTGGGTAACAGGAACAGCATGCAATAAACCTGGTAGCGTTGTAGAAATCCTTCTTTCCCAAGAACTAGACGACACATAGGCTGGGAGTCAAATGAGCTTTTAATCACAGGTCACAGTATTTATGGAGTTCCCCATGTAAGGGGTTTCCCTACTGACATTACAGGGGCTGTACAGTAGGGGACTACATGGGGAATTTAACAACCCGGACATTTCTCCCATCATACACTGCTGCACGAGAGGGATACTCCCACTAGAATATCCAGTTAAGTGGATTATCCCTCTGTGCAGCAGAACCGGCATTTTACTTAAAAATACATAACTTTGGCATTATTTACCTTATTTAAACGAATGAACGTTTGGTAGATAGCTGGGGTCTGAGCGCACATTTCGTGCAATTACCGTTCAGATCCCAGCATAACTAACCGAACACCGCACGAATCACATGTTATTTTACATTCGCATTCAAAGTGCTAATTGTCCATAGGGGAACAAACTACAGAATGCCCGGTGCTCCCGAACGGCCTGGAAGTCCAGTGGTATTCGTGCCATCGGGTAGCCAATTTTAGTTCCAGGCGCTCGACGACCAAATACCGCTGGGCTAACAAAGGATCCAAGATGGCCGACCACTGCGTGGTCGGTAGCTGAACGGCGGCCACCCTGAATCTTTATAATTACGGAATGAAAAATTGTTGCAACACTTAATGGGAGCCACACGACCTCCTGTGTGTGGGCTCCCATTCGGTAGCTAATTCGTTTCATGAACAAGGGTGAAATTCCCTGTTCGTGAAACCGCTGTATGAATGCTGGTGGCTTTCTTGCCGCCAGCATACGAATGCTCTCGTTCGCACAACACGCTTATACAGATATTCCCTTGGTTCTTACAGTCTTTTAAAGGTATAGTAACAGGCACATGAAAATACATTCTTAAGTGGCTTGTTTTGCTACAGATGGCAAATAGGACTGGGACCAAATGAACTGTGTTCAGGTGCAAACAATTAAATTGGTTAACCACTGGTTAATTTAGGGGTCCTGGGGACACAATGTCTTTTAACTTCAGGGTGTCCAAGAATGTCCCTATAATCCACATGATTATGTAATATTATTGGATAAGTTTTCCCAATGATTAAATATTGTTGGATACACTTTTATAATTATTTGATATTAAATATCAGTATCTAAAAAAAATGTTATGTTATATGTTTTTATGAAATTTTAAATATGTTGAAAAAATTATTTTAAAAGTTTATTGAAAAATATTTAATCATTTGAAAAGCTTATCCAAAAATATTAAATCAAGGTTCATAGGTCCTTTAAGAATTAATGAACACAGTCACCTTCCTGATTTTGTTACAACAATTATTGCATAAAAATAGATGTTGAAATTCTTTTTTTTTTTTTTGTACTTTAATTCCGGTTTCCTATAACTGTGATGATAAAACCCACAAAAAAGCAAAACAGGAAATGTGAGGCTAGCAATAAGTAACGAAAATATGACAAAAGAACACACTAGTCTTTGAAAATCATTTTAGCTGAATATAATAGGTGCTTCATAGCATTCAAAATATAGATGATCAGAAATTGAATGATTTGCAAATTAATTTGATAGTTTAGTTATCTAAAATGATTTCATATATGTGTGTACGTATTTTATATCAAATTTACCAACAATGTCAAATCGGACAGGAATCACAATTTTGGGCCCATATCCAAGGGTTTTTCTTTGGTGTTTACTTTCCAAAGAAATAAATAGGTTTTAACAGTTTAGGAACTAATGTAGTGAGAGCCCTGGTGCAAAATTTGTTTTAGGCCACCTTCAAAAGCAAGGGTGGCAAAAGTTAGATCCACATGAGACATACAACTGCAACAATGCTATAGCAGCTAGGGATCTACCATTAGCTCATGTATTTGTAAGCAGGGTTTGTGCGTTTTAATGTAATCATGTTTTTGTCAGGAGTATGTGTGTTTGCATGTAGGGGTGTATTTTTATTTTTATATATAGTTTTGCCTTTTGAATGCAGTAATGTACTTCTCTGTAATGCTTGTGTGTGTTTGAATGCAGCGTTGTGTGTGTATGTATTGTTAGCTTTTAAATGCAGGTGTGCTTTTGTGTCTAGTGTTGGTGTTTTAATGAAAAGGTGTCTGTATATACAGGTGGTCCTCACTTTATGACCTACCTGTTTTACGACGGCTCGCACTTACGACCAGCTCTTTAGTGTGGGGGTTCAAGGGATTCCCCACGTTAAGAGCTGGTCTGTTTTCGGGGAATTTTCCCCAAACATAGATGAGAGGGATTCCCTGCCTGGTCTATGTTCGAGGAATTTTCCCCGAACATAGAAAATACACCAGAGCAGGAAATCCCTCTAATCTATGGTCAGGGAACATTCCCCAAACACAGATTTGAGGGATTCCCTGCTCTGCTGCGCTTGTCTATGTTCGTGGAAATTTCCCCCGAACATAGATCTGCACGCATCCTTACTTACCAACCAATTTGTTTTACGACCAGGTCGTAAAAACAGAACCCGGTCGGTAAGTGAGGAGTATCTGTATATATAATTGGCATTTTAATACAGGGGTATGTTTGTTATGTTTCCATTTAAATGCAGAGGTGTTTTTGTATGTAGTGTTGGTTTTTAAATGCATCTGTACATTTGTGTGTAGTATTGGTGTTTGAATGAAGGGATGTGCCTGTATATCATTTTGAAGTTTGACTGCAGGGGTGTGTTTATATGTAATGTTTGTGTTTGATTGCAAGGATGTTTGCACATACCCTGCCACATACAAACATATTTACACAGATACACATTGACACATACATGCATATTTACACATCCTCTGACTATAGCCCGTTTTCCCCACTATAGCCCCTGTCACCCCACTATAACCACTATCTACCCACAATAGTGCCATTTCCCTTGCTATAGCCTTATCCCCTCACTATAGCTACTATCCTCCTCAATACTATCCTCCCCTTATAGAACCTATCCATCACACCATAGCCACTAATCTCCCCACAAAGGCTTCTATCCCCCCAGCCATAGCCCCTATCCACTACATATATAGGGTGTATTGAGGATACTGACATTGGGGCAGCAAATAGAGTAAATCCAGCCCTGGGGGCAGTCCTGATTTTTAGGGCCTGTCCTACCTTAGTTCCCTGCTGTCCCACTTTTGGGGACACCAGCAAACTATCCCCAACAAACACACTGACACATAAATACACAGATACACACATGTGTTATAACTGTTACATTCTCACCCTCCTGTTAACAAACCTTTTATGCGCAGGTTGGTGCTTTCTCAGAGTCCTGTAGTCAGAGGCTGACAATAGCCTGGGGCTAGCCAGAGTTGGGTCTCTCCTTGTTCCCCTCCTTCTGTAGTGGCTCCTCTCTCCTGCGCGGTGCTCTGTGTGTAGCTGGGAGAAAGTGACTGGCACTAGGCTAATTCAGGCATTCCATTAATAGTAGTAAGAAATAGAGAACCAGAATAGCACATTAAAAGTCAATTTACAGCAAAAATAGGAGTAAGAGCAAAGATGCAAAATGTGGTGTTTCAAGTCTCAATTTATATAACCATGTGTAAAAAAAAAAAATACAAATAAATCTGCACTACAAGCTTTCTTTACATAGTAACTGGATTTCACATAAATAACATATGAAGGATGGCAATTAGGACTGGGACCAAATGAACTGTGTTCAGGTGCAAACAATTAAATTGGTTAACCACTGGTTAATTTAGGGGTCCTGGGGACACAATGTTTTTTAACTTCAGGGTGTCTACCTACCCGAGACTGTCCCTATAATCTATACAGGGCGCCACAATCACCAGATAAATAAACGAAAAAGATGAAGATAATATTGTTTATTTAATAATGTGCACCAACAATGTGCAAATAGTAAAAAATATATTCACATAAAAAGCCTCAATAGGCTGAAAGACCCATAGGTATAGCAGCTCTTATATAACATGAAAAAGTGCTAAATGCTAAAGTGCAGACAGTCATATAAAGTGGCAGAGTGCAACTCCCATCACTTCAAGCTGGTAAACATAAACAATGTCCACAACTAGTCACATAGACAAAAATCATGTGAAACAGAAACTGCTGATACCAAAGTAGAAGGGTCCCCAATGCTGCTCAACGCGTTTCGTCCTTGAGACTTCGTCAGGAGCTTCTTGATCTTCCCTCTTTCTTCTCTCTTTTAAATCCGCCGGTCTGCCGGTTCTTTCGTGACCACGCATGCGCCCGTCACGCGCACCGTCATACGTCATGACGCACGCGTGAACGTACTGCGCATGCGCGGCCACGTTGGAACGCAAATAACTTTATTGTTCAATGTGCATAGTAGCAACTGAACGTCCTACAACAAGAACGTTCATAATACTGCTGAGACTATCGGCTGATTGAATAAACGTTGCTTCATAGGGAAGGGAAGAAGGGAAAAGGGGGAGAAAAAAATTATTAAACCAAAAAATGTGTATATATATAAATATAGACCAAAAATCATTATAATGAAAAAAATAAAAATATATATAAATATAAAAAGAGGTGCATATAGCACAAATAGAGAAATTGTATATTGAAAAATATATCGAACAGGAGGGGAATAAAAAATAGTATAAAGCACATTTATTCTTAAATAAATAGAATACTTATTTTTGACACTCATTTTTAACATCAATAAAATAAAATACAATACAATAGATGCAGTATCTAAGGAACAGGTTACACATATAAAAATCCTACATCATGATGATAGAAAAACAGATACTGCATACATAAGAGGATATTATGTCCATAAACATAAATATAAATGAATATGTAAACATAAATAAAATGGGGACATCCATAATAATTCATAGATAACAGAGGTAAAGATGTTGAACTTTTTTTAAAAAATTACAAAAAATATAAAAAACGTCTTGTAAAACATCATTTAAAAAACATATTAAAAAAAAAAAAAAAAATCTTTAATCAATAAAGGATAAAATATCTAAATCTGTATTAAGACCCAAGGGAACAGATGATTTCATTTTATAAATCCATTCAGTTTCTCTTTTTGCTAGCATCTTTTCTGTATCTCCCCCTCTCCAATGTGGTATAACTTTATCAATCCCTATACATATAAAATCTTTAAAATCAAACACATTGCATTCATTACAATGTCTAGGAACACTATGTTTCGTATTCTTATTTTTAATCCCGTTAAAGTGTTCAAGTAATCTTATATGAAGTTTCCTAATTGTGCGTCCTATATACTGGGCGCCACATTTACATTGTAACATATAAACAACAAATTGACTTTGACAATTGATAAAGTGCTTAATCTTAAAAGTTTCTTTGGTTACTGAACTACAAAATTCTATTACCTTATTTTTCTGAAACTTACACGTAGTACATCTCCCACATTTAAAAAAACCTTTAGGTTTTTCGGATAAAAAATTGATACCACTTTTGTCAACTTCCTTCTTAGGTAAAATGCTAGGGGCTAAAATACTTCTGAGGTTATTAGGCCTCTTATATAATACCTTGGGTCTCTCCGGTAAAATATTCTTTAAAAATCTATCTTGTAATAAAATAGGCCAATTTTTACGGATCGTTTTCTCTATTAAGTTGGCTTTATTATTAAATTTAGTTAAAAAAGCGAATTCAAACTTATTACTGTCAACTTTCTTTTTACTCTTACGTTGAATATCAATTAAAAGATCTTTCCTTCGTAAACTTTCTACCCTCTTTTGTGTATTACATAGAAGTTCACTAGGATAATTTCTATCAGCAAATTTCTTATTTAAAACCTGAACTTGCTCTCTAAAATCATCTTTTTCTGTACAGTTTCTAAAAATCCTCATATGCTGTCCTTTGGGAATATTGGTTAACCAATTACGATGATGACAGCTAGAGAACTCTATAAACCCATTGCCATCCGTAGGTTTGAAAAAGGTTTTACTAAAAACGTTTCCTTCTTTAATGAATAAGGTTAGATCTAAAAAATTGATAGATGTTTCATTAATATCAGATGTGAAATTAAGACCATAACTGTTGGAATTAATATACATTAAGAACTCATCAAGGCAACTTCTACTTCCTTTCCAGATAAACAGAACATCATCTATATAACGCCTCCATTGCACCAGGTTCGCACCAAATGGGTTGTTATGCCATATATTATTCCACTCCCAATCTGCCACAAAAATGTTGGCATAACTTGGTGCGAACCTGGTGCCCATCGCTGTTCCACATATTTGTAGGTAATACTGTCCTTCAAACCAAAAATAGTTATGAAATAAAATGAACCTAATAAGATCCAAAATGAAAATAGCTTGATCTGGATTCATCTGGGGGTCATTGAACAACATGTTTTGTATTGCCTTCAATCCTTTTTCATGGTCTATCACAGTATATAGAGATGTTACATCAATAGTGACCCAAAGATACTCATCTTTCCACTCTAGACCTTCAAATTCCCTAATAATCTGGGTGGAATCCTTAGTGTAAGATCCAGTTGTAATAACATATTTTTGTAAATAAAAATCTATATATTGGGATATATTACTCGTAAGTGAGCCAATCCCACTAATAATAGGTCTCCCTGGTGGAGAAACCAAACATTTATGTACCTTTGGCAAATAATAAAAAACAGCCGTTTTAGGTGAATTAATAAAGAGATATTGAAATTCATCTTTATCAATTATTCCTTTTTCCATACCTGACTGTAATATCTTGCATAATTCTCCCTTAAAACTAAAGGTAGGATTGTTGGCCAAGGTTTTATAAGTGTTGGAATCTCCTAATATTCTCTGGGATTCTTTTAGATAATCATCTCTATTTAAAATCACAATACTGCCACCTTTATCAGCTTGTCTTATTACTATCCCTTTATTTTCTTTAAGTGCTTTCAAAGCTTGTTTTTCTTTCTTTGTCAAGTTCTCTTTGCCTCTATTCTTAGAAAAATTCTCAAATTCGCTCATTATCATTTCACTAAAAACCGGTATATGGTCTCCTTTTTCCCATGTTGGGAAAAACTTTGATTTATTTTTAAAACCTGAATGAATAACCTTAATACAGATTTAGATATTTTATCCTTTATTGATTAAGGATTTTTTTTTTTAATATGTTTTTTAAATGATGTTTTAAAAGACGTTTTTTATATTTTTTGTAATTTTTTTAAAAAAAGTTCAACAGTATCTGTTTTTCTATCATCATGATGTAGGATTTTTATATGTGTAACCTGTTCCTTAGATACTGCATCTATTGTATTTTATTTTATTGATGTTAAAAATGAGTGTCAAAAATGAGTATTCTATTTATTTAAGAATAAATGTGCTTTATACTATTTTTTATTCCCCTCCTGTTCGCTATATTTTTCAATATACAATTTCTCTATTTGTGCTATATGCACCTCTTTTTATATTTATATATATTTTTATTTTTTTCATTATAATGATTTTTGGTCTATATTTATATATATACACATTTTTTGGTTTAATAATTTTTTTCTCCCCCTTTTCCCTTCTTCCCTTCCCTATGAAGCAACGTTTATTCAATCAGCCGATAGTCTCAGCAGTGTTATGAATGTTCTTGTTGTAGGACGTTCAGTTGCTACTATGCACATTGAACAATAAAGTTATTTGCGTTCCAACGTGGCCGCGCATGCGCAGTACATTCACGCGTGCGTCATGACGTATGACGGTGCGCGTGACGGGCGCATGCGTGGTCACGAAAGAACCGGCAGACCGGCGGATTTAAAAGAGAGAAGAAAGAGGGAAGATCAAGAAGCTCCTGACGAAGTCTCAAGGACGAAACGCGTTGAGCAGCATTGGGGACCCTTCTACTTTGGTATCAGCAGTTTCTGTTTCACATGATTTTTGTCTATGTGACTAGTTGTGGACATTGTTTATGTTTACCAGCTTGAAGTGATGGGAGTTGCACTCTGCCACTTTATATTACTGTCTGCACTTTAGCATTTAGCACTTTTTCATGTTATATAAGAGCTGATATACCTATGGGTCTTTCAGCCTATTGAGGCTTTTTATGTGAATATATTTTTTACTATTTGCACATTGTTGGTGCACATTATTAAATAAACAATATTATCTTCATCTTTTTCGTTTATTTATCTGGTGATTGTGGCGCCCTGTATATATTTTTTGTTTCTATTGTATGTTTTAAGGTTTGAGTGACCTTTTACAGTGGCTTGCCTGCATACAGATACCACTACACTTCACCCAACCCTGTATTTGTCCCTATAATCCACATGATTATATAATATTATTGGATAAATTTTCCCAATGATTAAATATTTTTGGATACACTTTTATAATTATTTGATATTATATATCAGTATCTAAAAAAAAAAAATTATGTTATATGTTTTTATGAAATTTATGCTTTAAAGGGGAACTGTCACCTTTCAAGATTTTTAATATTATGTATATATATTATAACACACATGTATTTCTGAGGTGTGAAAATAACATGAAATGCAAAAATGCACACATATTTTATCCTGTAACTGGACGCCTGCATCTTGGCTCAGTGTCAATTACTCATATTATGTTAAAGTGAAACATGGGCATTCTCTATGTGTAGCAATAGAGGCAAAACGGTAGAAGTTCCCACAGAAAGGAGCTGCGCCACTGAAGTAGCAACATAAAAATTGCTAATCTTAGGGATACCAAAGCCACTTCGTTTTGTCGGTAGTCAGCAAGTCTGTCTAGATATTCTGGGTGGACAATTTTCTAGACGTACAGAGATAAGACAGTTTTAAGTCATCTAACACTCTGTCAGAAACTAAAATACGTGCGATATTAGGATGAAAATGTAGTTGTTTTCTATGTATTTGACGCATACAGAGAATTGTTACTTCTCAATATTCTATGTATACAAAACAGTGATATCTGTACCATGACTTTATGCGAATAAAAAAGAAAAGAAAAAAGAAAATGTAGGCCTAACCGTCATATTAATGTCTTCTTGTCCACCATTTTGGCGGCTCAATGCTCTTGCATTGGGAAGGCCTGCTGACTACTTCGGGGCGTTTGACTTTAGAGGCTCGTGCTTCTTGCTACTCCTCCTCCTGGGATGGTTTTGGTCATCCTCTGTTTCCCAGATACAGATTTGTCTCTTTGTCAGCTTTTGGCTAAGCTGGCTCTTCTTCTTTGTCTCATGTTTTTCTGTCGTGTTTCAGACATTCAAGCTTTGACGTGGAGTCCTTCTCCCCAACAGTGTCTCTTTTTTGTTGACACTTGGAATGAAGTCTATTTGTCATCTGTCTGATGCCCTTGCTTCCCTGATATACCATGCCTCTGTGTGGCTCGCTGTCTCTGGAGTTATAAATCTGTGACCTCAGCTCATGAACCCTGTTCTTGTGGTCTATTGCCAATCTCCTACGTGTGCCCATTTCGGGTGGTCTCTGCTCCTGCAATCACTTGTTGGGCTCGGTGGCTCCTTGCCTCCTCTAGTATGTATAGTTATTTCACGTTCGGGGCTCTGGATTCCTGTGGCCAAGTTTCAGATATCATTCTTGAGGCAGATTGATATAGGAATTTGACTGTGACAGTAGTCACCATCATCAGAAGCATAAGATCGACAATTCAATTAGGTCTCTGGATGATTCCTATGATAGTCAATCTGTGTCCATTGTGGGTGCAGGCTGTGTGTGTAATGTGGTTGTTTGGGGTTAAATGTTAATGCTGTCCTGTCTTGCTAATGTTTGCAACCGCTATATACACTACCTAGCAGGGTTTTTAATTTGCATAGTTAGGTGGTTTTGCATATTGCCAATTCTGCAGGCAGGAGAGATATTGTGTGTTAATTATGTCTTCCCCACCCCTTTAAAATATGTTGTTATGTTATTAAAGGTTCCTGTGTGTTTTCTGATATGATTTGGTTAATTGTATTTTACTTTGTTTGTCACAGCAAGGTTGATGTAATGAATATGTGGGCTAGTCCCAAGTAATTGTATGTTAGTTCTTTTTGGAGCCGTGTCCTGTGTGGAATTTTAGAGATCCCAACCACAGAGTTATCGTTACCTTCTAGCCCTGGGATAAATCAAGAGCCGCAAGTGCCTTTGTAGAGGCAATAGAAATCGCATTGCAGGCAGCGCTGAATACCTCCCTGCAAGAAGGCCTGCAGGGGAATAGGCAAAGGGAACGATACCTGCCTGCAAGAAGGGCTGCAGGGGAATAGGCAAAGGGAACGATACCTGCCTGCAAGAAGGGCTGCAGCGAAATAGGCAAAGGAAATGATACCTCCCTGCAAGAAGGCCTGCAGGGGAATAGGCAAAGGGAACGATATCTGCCTGCAAGAAGGGCTGCAGGGGAATAGGCAAAGGGAACGATATCTGCCTGCAAGAAGGGCTGCAGCGGAATAGGCAAAGGAAACGATATCTGCCTGCAAGAAGGCCTGCAGGGGAATAGGCAAAGGGAACGATATCTGCCTGCAAGAAGGGCTGCAGGGGAATAGGCAAAGGGAACGATATCTGCCTGCAAGAAGGGCTGCAGGGGAATAGGCAAAGGAAACGATACCTGCCTGCAAGAAGGCCTGCAGGGGAATAGGCAAAGGGAACGATATCTGCCTGCAAGAAGGCCTGCAGGGGAATAGGCAAAGGGAACGATATCTGCCTGCAAGAAGGGCTGCAGCAGAATAGGCAAAGGAAACGATACCTGCCTGCAAGAAGGCCTGCAGGGGAATAGGCAAAGGGAACGATATCTGCCTGCAAGAAGGGCTGCAGCGGAATAGGCAAAGTAAACGATACCTGCCTGCAAGAAGGGCTACAGCGGAATAGGCAGAGGGGACGATACCTGCCTCAAAGGAGAGTTGCAGCCTGGTCATGTGGAAAAGCGTCAGAAGCTGTGGTGATTGGGGCAGAAGTGCTTCAGGTGTCCCAGTTCCAACTATGTAGTGAGTTTGGCGGAGGTACAGGGAGCTTTGTCACAATCTGAATACACCAGGTGCATCCATCAAACAGAGACGGAATTGAGGCAGGCATTTAAAGTATCGGTTACATAATATAAACGTGTCAAACTGATAAACTTTTTGTTCTCTTTTTATGTCAGTTTCGCCACACCACAACCAACTTACACAACCACTACTATAACACGGCTTATTGTCCCTGACCACAAATATATTTTTTGATAAAAAAGTTAGGGAAACCCAAATTTAAGCAGCTCTCCTTAAACGTATTGCCAGAGAAAGTAATTGAACGTCTTTGTGAAGAAAATGCTAATAAAAGGTTGGCCGTTTGTTTGGAATCAGCATATTCTACAAAGTTTAAAAATACACTTTATATTATCAGAGGCCTGTCTAGAAAGGAGTAAAGTCAGATTAAATCCAGTATTATTTTGTTAAGCCTAGTAGCTATTACTTTGACGTACAGTTTTATATCCGAATTTATGAGATTGGCTGGAAATTTGAACTTTTGCTTAGGGCTTGATGAGTTTTGATAAAATCACAATAGTTGCATTTGGCAAGAATGACTTCTTCTATAGGTTTGCCGGAAAAACAAATACAAAATATGAGAGGTTAAACGCCAAAAGGAGTAATTGGTTTTTACTTTTGCGTTATAAACAACTAAATTCCTAAACAGAGGCAAACAAACAAAAGACAAAACAATGTTGATATAATTTCACCAGACTGAGACATATACACTGTGTTTTTATTAAATATCCTATACTACATTCACTATCACCAAAATAAACTGGATAGCTTGGTTTGTTTTTTTGGACTGCCTGGCACTGGAATAGTTAATGATTACCACAATGTCATTGTGACAGTTATGAATGCCATTGGACATGACGTGGTTAACATGATTATTTGTCACCTCCCTTCTACCTAGCTGTGACTGGCTGCAGATCGCACTGAACTGATTGGATGATGACATGAGTCGCAATTGAAATGAAGGGAGGTCAGAGGTATCCAACACATTCCTAGCGTCACTGACTTTAAATACTGAGCTCCTTTGTACTGTGATCAGATCAACTCTTAACTCTGAGCAGAGTTCTTGCTTCAACAGTGTTTGAACGGAGCCCTCTCTGAATCTTCAGCTCTTATTTTTTTCCACTTACTATTCTTTTTTTCAATCCATCCTAAAGAACCACAATGGCATCCCAGCTGCGTCAGAACTACCACAGCGACTGCGAAGCTGCCATCAACCGCATGGTCAACTTGGAGCTGTATGCATCCTACGTGTACCTCTCTATGGTGAGTATAGCTTTACTCAATAATTTTATTGCAACAGGTAATTCGATAAGGTCATACAACTGCTACTATTTTAACAATATAATGTTTGTTCACTAAACAGTTGATTGTGGTGAATTATTACATACCAAATTTCAAAAAAGTAGGCTAAAATACTTGCCGGAAAATTAAGCGTAGTTGGAAATTTTTCCAGATTAAATTTTCAAATTTTCAATATCATGCTAGTACTAGATTGGTTTTCAATTCATCACAATTTACGGTTTAATTAGTAATGCCCACTCTATGACAGGTTCTATAAACTTACTACATTGTAATAGGAGAAGAGTGTTGCAAACTTTTAGTTTACAAGTTAATTGGATGAACTAATCTCAAATCTTCATTTGAATTATTAACGGTTAAATGTGAATTGTTTTAGTATAAATGATTTGAATCCTCACTATCACATTCTGAACCTCCAGGAAGATTTTTTTTTCACAGAACAGGGAAAAAACAAATAAAAAAAACTTCCATATTTGGGGTTACAAGATTGACAGTTTTAATGAAAGTTCACATATTAGGTCCAAAATAGGCAAACTGAAAATTAATTTTGAATTACAATAATGGCTTACAATTGGAAATGCACTTTTAATTCCTGACAATTTACACTGTATATGCCCTATGAGCTGGCAATCCTACCCCACCCATGGGGTTATCAGCATGTTCCAGAAGCTTTGCTCCCCAGTTATCTTATCATTTTTGTTCAGGGTGAGACTTAAACATGTATCATAATGCTTGTGAGGCCTCCTCAAGGTGTAACTGAAAAAACTGTTTTACCATGTGCTTTTAGTTCATCCTGCAAAGGATCCCACTTGAATTAAAGACGTCTAAAAACATAAATTCGCTAAGGCTAGATTTTAGCCAATGCATTACGAAAGGATTATATGACTCAATTCTGATCTAGCAAGAGAATTCAATCATATAAATGTATAGGTTAACAATTAAAGCGCCTCCCTCCCCCTGATTAGATGCTCTGTGAAATACTCACATTTACTCTGTTGGAACTTCACTGAAATTCAAACCTAGTCAAGAGATATACAACAGTACCAGTCAACAGATCTGGTACTGTTGTGAGATATGTTTCGATAACGGTTAGGGAGCCTTAATGAAGGTCCAGGCTAGCTATCACACAAACCGAGCAAATGTATGGTCACAGCCCAGAAGCTGGCTGGAGAAATCAGGGATATCCCCAGAAATCCAAGATATCCTGCACCTCTGGACAGACGAAGATGGCACCAGAAACACATGTGCAGGGTCATTGTTAGTTGCAATTATTTTGTGTAGTGTGGTCAAACGTTTAGTATTGCAATATGTGTCATGTCTTCTACTCTAGCTTGTACACTGTAATTTAGAATACAAACAATGTATCTTATTTACGCAAACTGATTTACTGCTTCGTCATACCTTCAGTGTGGAATGACCTTTGGATATTGGTTGGCTTCCCTGTATTGTTCTCTTACCACAAATATCAATGGCTTAAAGAAAAGCTGTTCCAGCTGAATCTCCTATATTTGATCTTTTCCAGTCCTATTACTTTGACCGTGATGATGTGGCTTTGGAGCACGTGGCCAAGTTCTTCAAGGAGCAGAGCCACGAGGAACGGGAGCATGCAGAAAAATTCATAAAGTATCAGAACAAGCGTGGGGGTCGTATTGTCCTTCAGGATTTGAAGGTGAGAATGGAGTGCTAGGTAAATGTACTTGACAAAGATAATTCCACTTATCATAAATCTAGTAAAAATCACAACATTACCTGTTCTGGTGATCTAGTGAAAGAGTCTAACTAGCCCAAACAATTATAGAGTTTCCTAGTGCTTGTTAATGACCAAACGTCTTATTTCAAAGGAGTAAATATAACTCTGATGAAGATGAGCATTTTGTTTAGCCATGCATATTTGAGTAGCCCGAAGCAGGAGCTGTTCCAGACAAGAACAATATAACATCCTCATGCAAAAAAAAACCCAACAACAAATTTTTGGCAAGGATGCTGGAAATTGCATGACAACAAGAGATCACATAGAGTGTAAGATGCTATATCTGACAAAATTTTACCCTGGCTTTTTGTGAGAAAGACAGTCTTTTGGGGTTCCAGGCTCACATAGATCCAGTTTTATTTGATGTCCGGTGTTAGCATGTAAAGTATCTGGATGATGGACACTGTAAGGGTTTTTCACTAAAATGAGAATTATTGGAAATTCAAGGTGAATTCAAAGTACATTTCACGATTAATCCAAGAATTGACAAAATAGGAAAAAAAACCTCAAAATCAATTCTGTTTTCAGTTTTTCTATTTTGATCGCAATTATAAATTCACTTTGAACTCCCTGCAATTCTCACTTTAGTGAATAGCCCTATGTGCGCCAAATTCTATTCTTTTAAAGGAGAAATATCTGACTGGATAAAAGTCATCAGGGTTGATGACTTCACTGGAGGAGGATTCAAATACAGGTAAATTTCAATCAAGTGAAGGAAAACACAAACCATGTGTGGAAACTATTTTTGATACTCACTCAATTCATTATTTTCCCCCTATGAGTGCTGTAGAACAGGGCTAGAACTTGGCAAGTGAAAATGTAGCCATGGCACGTATACATTTACTCCTGGTGAGTGTGACATGGATACTCCAGGCTTGCAATGAGGAGTCATTTTTAAGGGCTGTGTAGTAAGTGTAGAATTTGAAATTTTAAGCCCTTGTAGAGCATAAATACCATCACGACAACAGTGCTAGTCTAAAACTTCTGAAGTGTGCTTGAATTACCAAGATTAGTTTTATGTTTATAGGTATTGGGATGAAGTCAAAGTACACCAGTGCTCGTACTCATTTAACCCTCTTTCACTACAGAAACCAGAGCGTGATGAATGGACCAACAGCCTGGAAGCCATGCAGGCTGCTCTGCAACTGGAGAAGACCGTTAATCAAGCTCTTCTGGACCTGCACAAGCTGGCGTCTGACAAGAATGACCCTCATGTAAGTTTCAATCATTTCCTGATCGTTAACAATCTTTTACATTTTCAAAGAGTACAGTAAATAGTGGGATGTGATGAAACAAACATGAATATATTATCACTTCAGACCACTTGGCTTCCAGCATACTTAGTTCAGGATATTTATTTGAAGATATTGCAATGATCTATTTATTTTGCATCTTTCATATCTGTTTCCTTACCGTGATCTCAAATACAACAAACATAAGTCATAAGTTACATTAACATGTTTATCTTAGTGTCAGTTTCACAACTTTGCATTATATCTGCCTGTAAATTTACCAACATACTATTCCATGTTACAGCTGTGTGACTTATTGGAGTCAGAATACCTGGAAGAACAAGTCAAGGCTATGAAACAACTTGGTGACTACATCACAAACCTAAAACGTCTTGGGGTGCCCCAGAATGGCATGGGCGAGTATCTGTTTGACAAGCACACCATGGGAGAGAGCAGTTGAATAGACCTTCAAGGATGACCGAGCCAGTCAACTATGCATCTATCGTTTACCTGTATAGTGTTACAATCTAATGCTCTGAACTCTAAAACAGGGTTGGGAAACCTTCAGAACTCCAGATGTTGAGGACTACATCGTTCATAATGCCCTTACAGCCATAATGCTGTCAAAGCATCAGGGGAGATGTAGTCCACAACATCTGGAGTGCTAAAGGTTTCCTACCCCTGTCCTAGAGAGTCGTCCTGTTGGGAGTATGTACAGTGCAGATTTTTTTCCTGCTGTTTTGAATCCTGAAATTGCTGCTCTGCTTGTCAACATGTGTTCAATAAAGGTTTTGTATCATTCCAGACTGTATTGATAATGTGTATACAATTCATAAAGGCTGCCATGAACCAAAGTAACTGGTTAAACAAAGCTATACACGTGACAAATTGTAGAGCCCTGATCAATACTCATATTTAGCAAGACCAATAACAAACCTTTAAAGATGTCTGCACTGTTACATAATTGCATTAATAGTCAAGGTCGAAAAAAGACTAAAGTCCATCAAATTCAACCCTTAAGCCCAGTCTTTTATGTCCACAAGAAAGCAAACAAACAATTGTAGCCATTTCCAATTATGCCACAAAAAGGAGAAAAAAAATCCTTCTTGACTCCATAATGGCAATCAGATATCTCCCCCGTGCATCAATTATACCCTAAAGCAGGAATAGGCAACCTTCAGTACTCCAGATGTTGTGGACTACATCTCCCTTAATACTCTTTCAATCATACTGCGGGCAAAGCATCGTGGGAGGTGTAGTCCACAGCATCTGGAGTGCCGTAGGTTGCCTACCCCCTGCTTTATGTGAACGGTTTGTTGAGCCAAGAAGAACAGGAATTTCACTAACCCTAAAAATGTATTGTATTTCTGTAAATTCTAATGCACACATGATGGTCCAACACAAGTTTTTTATACCACTCCATGAGAGGTAACTCAACAGGGACTCACTGGAAATGACCTGAGAATTAAAAAAATAATTAAAATAAAATAAAAATCTGAGTAGGGCAATGTTCCCTGAATTGGCTATTATGGCCTATAATCCCATCTCACTTCCCTACAAGATATTCCCATTTTGAATTGGACATTTGCATGCTTATTTACTAAAGTGAAAATTCAAGTGAATTCAAAGTGACTTTCAAACATAAGGTCAAAATACATCAATCCATGATAGATTTATGTGGACTTCAAAACAATATAAATCCAAAAGATTCACCTCCAACCACTGAACTGTCTATTAAGATTAACCATCTCTTAATCATGTGTCTGTTTTATAGGCATTATCCCTGACCTTTGTTTGTGTAAAGCCAAAGGTTTCATCAGTGATTGTTTCCTTTCATACAGTTAAAGGGACACTGTAGTCACCAGAACAACTACAGCTTATTGAATTTGTTCTGGTGAGTAGAATCATTACCTTCAGGCTTTTTGCTGTAAAAAGTATTTTCAGAGAAAATGTAGTGTTTACATTGCAGCCTAGTGATAACTTCACGGGCCACTCCTCGGATAGCTGTTAGAGATCCTTCCTGGGTCATGGCTGCCTAAAATGCATCCAAACATTCAGTATCTCCTCCCTGAATCAATGAATCTCTATGAGAAAAGTTCATGCAGACACTGAACTTTTCTGATAGAGATTCATTGATTCAATTCATCTCTATGAGGAGATGCTGATTGGCCACGGCTGTGTTTGAATCATGCTGGCTCTGTCCCTGATCTGCCTCTTTGTCAGTCTCAGCCAATCCTATGGGGAAGCACTGTGATTGGACCAGGACTTCTGATGATGTCAGCAGACTGCTTGTTTTTCTGAGGCAAACAGCATGCAGATTTACAGCTTAAGGCTTGAATACAGTAAGATTTTGCTATATTTATGGAGGCATGAGTGGCCGGGGGGGGGGCTAGATGGTGGTTTTAACACTATAGGGTCAGGAATAAGCCCATTCAGTATGCTACGGTTTGGGAAATGGTTTGTGAACAGGTAGAGATAGGTATCAGCTGGCTCCTATGGAGAGGAGGAACAGAGGGCCAGCGTTGTAATATAGTCATTCAGGTGGTCTTAGTGGTATCTGCTACAGTTATGCATACAAAGATGTATTCCTAACACTAAAGGGTCCCTCTGCCACCCTCCATCATGCTCCCCCTCCCAGTGGAAAGTAAATGGTTAGAAAGAAAAAAAGTTAAACACTTAACTGATACCTGGGTCAGGCTTCTCCTACCTACACCAACGTCAGCCAATGGGGGAACCTAATGCATAGGCACGGCAAGTGGCATGCATGCATTAGGTCGTACCCATAGGAAAGCATTGGTTCAATGACAGTAGACGTCCTAATGCAAAGCTCTGAGTCAATGACGCTGGACATCTTAATGTAAAGCGTGAGGACGTCCAGTGTCATTTCACATAGTCAAACTCTGTGAAAGGCCAGGAAGCTTCTCTAGTGGGAGACAGCGACTGGAGGCTGTCTTAACCCTGCAATGTAAGCATTACAGTTTTTCTAAAACTCCAATGTTTGTGCAGGGGAACTGCACCCAGACCACTTCAATGAGACATAGTGGTCTGAATGCCTATTGTGTCCCTTTAAAGGAACTATAACATTAGAAATATAAATCTGTATTCCTAAAGCTATAATGTTCCTCTCCCTAATTGTATTAATGCCCTCCCATTGGGTGCATTAAAAAAGTAAAAATTAAAGATTTACTTACATTTTCCAGCACCAAGGCTTCCTCGTGCGGTTTACCTCTCCACCTCCAGCAATAAAACAGAGGAGGCTTGGCACCCTCCAGCTTGGTCCTATTCAATGCTCCTCAGGGCACTGGTGAGCACTGCGCACACATTCAGACTTCTCCATAGGTAAGCATTGGATCAATGCTTTCCTTTAGGGTTTCCATGTCACGTTACCAAAGTTTTTTCAGTCAGTGCAGCAGAGTGCATGTAGGGACTGTCATACTGACAGCCACTAGAGGTGGACCTAACCCTACAATGTAAGCATTGCAGTTTCTCAAAAACTGCACTGTTTTATATTACAGGTTTAAAAGGACAGGGACACTGCATAAAGACAACTTCATTGAAATGAAGTGGTCTGGGTGACTATAGTGTCCATTTCAGAGTGTGATTACCAAGAATGCCCACATGCTTTGGCATCAGTCTATGCAATTCAATTCCTTAGCTTACTGTGTCTTTAGTAGGTGTTGGTTGTGACAGAAGCTCCCATTTCATGGCCTTTGGACAGGTTTAAAGGTCACGTGGAAGAGTTCCAGAGAGACCCCAGTCAAGTTTCGGCGTATGTGGCTGAAGTGTTCCAGGTTCTCTGCCCAACGGTTAGGAAGCGGATTGGGTGGAGGTACTCAGTCAGAATACAGGAACTCAATCACACTGGTCCTCTCCAGTAAAAGCTGAATCCTTGTTACTATGCTATGATGCTTTGACGTAAACAGAGATATTTCCACTCGCTTCGAAATATCGGGGGAACTAGATTGTAAGGTATCCATATCGAGGGATGCTCAATCGGGGCGGATCCAGAACCAAATAATACACTGACATATACACACAGATACAAACATATACCTTCCAGCACATACATTTCAACACACACAGATACAAACCTATACATACACAGGCACACACAGATAAACACACACATACCTACACATAGATACACATACCTAGACATAGAAACACACACTGGCACACAGATACACACACATATCTACACATGCACACTGGCGCACACACACACATCCCTACACTTACAGACACGCACATACACACATCTTCATATACACACACACAAATACAAGGTAATAGAATATACAGGCAAATCTTCAGTTACTAAAGGTGTATTTATTGGAGGGTAGAACACCCCATAAAAATGCAAAAGAGCGACGTTTTGGCCCTAGAGGGACTTAATCATGCTTAAGTCCCTCTAGGGCCGAAACGTTGCACTTTTGCACTTTTATGGGGTGTTCTACCCTCCAATAAATACACCTTCTGTACCTGGAATGTTGCCTGTATATTCTATTACCTTGTATTGTTGGACAGATTAGCAGTGCCTGTCTAATGCAGAGTACCTCTGAGGCTGTGGGCCAGAGTGAAAAGCAGAACCTGAGTACAGTGGACTACGTTGTATGTGGTACACACAGATACACACACATACATACTCACAGATACACACTGACACTCACAGTTACCTACACATACACATATACACACACAGATACACACTGACACTCACAGATGCACAAACATACTCACAGATACACACTGACACTGATCCGCCTCTGTGCTCAATGGATTGAGAGGGCAACAAGGTGCTATAATCATATTGAAGCCCATTGCAACTTCCTCTACAGATAGTACCTCACTCCAAACTGACTACATAAGATTTACACTACTGATATCCAGATATCCATTATGCCGGTGTTGTCGCACAGAACACGGCACTCTATACAACATTTGATGGGATATATATATCATTGCAATCCCATCAAATGTTGTATAGATCTATTTATGCATTTTAATGTTTGACAAAAGCAAAAATAAAAAAAAAACCCAAGTAAGAACTAACTTGCCTATTTATATAACTAGTATAATACAATTCTGCAGTTTTGTCACAACCATTTGCAGAATGCATATCTCAGCAAGTTCTGATGTACATCCTCCTTCCCATAAATGGATTGCAACATTCATACAACTTATCACATCACGTGCATGCCTCTTCACTGTCATAGATCTAGCATACTTTTGCATGCCTTGCCCAATACCTTTAAATATATGTGGGCCAAATGTAATTCTCTATAGCTGGAGTAATCCTCTTCACCTTTAATAATGTTGCAGGTTTCTGAAAGTGAGTATATCTGTATAGAGCATACACGTCATCAGTGTCCCGTAAAGCAGAAACTAAATGGCAGGGGTAAAAAGAGGCAGATCATTGACACGAACCATGTCATGTCAAGGGAGTGGACCCTCAAAGAAAGGGAAAGTGTGCTGTCCAAATACTAGGCAAGTCTGCCAATCACCCAGGCCAGCCCAATGAGGGCAGCCATGAAGGGAACACTATTTCAGCTTGAACAACTAGTGCTCTGAGAGTTGTGCAAGCTTGTTTAATGATGCACTCGAGCTACGCTTTTTGGGGGCAGTTCCCTGGTGTTCCTAAAAGAAGGAGAATGTGACTGATTAAAGCTTGTTGGGCAGTCTGCAGCCACTATGAATGGTCCAGGCTAAAGGGGGGAGCCCCAGGTCCCTTGGTACACGATTCTCTGAGCATGTGCAGGAATTTAACCCTGCTCACAGAGCCTCACACCACAACCTCTTTGTAGACATTTAAATGCCTACTTTAAGAGCTGCATACAGTGCTAAAATCCAGCGCTGTAGGCAGCTCATGAGTCAGTCTGGGGACACTAAAAATGTCCCCAACTCAGAGAGGGGAGCCCCCAGTTATCTATTGCTCCCTGGTGTACATAGGAATTTTACCCTGTTCACAACAAAACTGCAGGGAGTTTCATGAGGTCCTAAAGACATTAAAGCCCATTCTTTGCAGGATGTCAAGGAACGTCCTAATGTCAGGAAGGGGTTAAAAAAAAACATTATTGTGAGTATTATTTATGTGGGGCTTGTTTATACACTCAGACACAACAATATGGAGCTCCTAGAATAGAGGGGCATTAGCATAGAAAAGAGGGACAGAGGGATATGGGCAAAAAATAAGGACTGTCCCTTCTAAATAGGGATGCTTGGGAGGTATGAAATGGGTGAGGGAAAAGCTGCATGAAGAGAGGTTATATGTAACAGAGTTATATAATGTATTCTTATTTAAACAGGTCAAGCACGTTGCGGTTTCAGCCTGAAGCACACCTTTTCTAGTTAAATCTAGATGATTCTTTACACAGGTCTCCTCCTATCACTGCCTCAGAGAATAACACACTGATGTAGCTCCCTCACCCACTTCCCTCATTGTGTTATTTAACAAAATGCCTAATCATGCTAGTCCCACAGAGAGTGGGTGGTGTCTCCACTGACGTGTATTCAGTATTTTGTTGAGTCATATTTATCCTGTCTAAGTCAGTCGGGAGAGGAATTTACCATAAATAGTGATTTAAAAACATGGATGTGGTTTATTCACTAAACAGAGTATTGTAGAGAATTTATATAAGAAACTAAAATTTAATGCCAAAATTACTGAAATTGAAAAAAAACCATCCAACTCACTATTTTGGCCTAACATTTGTAATTATGTTGTGAATCATTCACAATTCTCATTTTAGTGAATACACCCTTGTATTGCAAAGGTACATAGGTCACTCCAGCAATTCTAACCAGTAGCAGGGCGTTGTTCCTATAGGCGTTGTGGCAGGCTTAGGAAATGTTTGATCATATACTGTAACTAAACCCCCATTATTTTTTGCCTAGGTGAGGTGTTTTTAAATAAAACTATTACATTTTGAGAGACTTGAAATTGCTGTTTAGTTAATGAGTGAGTGCGCTGGATCTTGTGTATTGTGTGTGTATATATCTATATATCTCAGGCATAGAGGCGTATAAATCTCCTTTTTAGTGCAAAGTGAGGTCCGGTCACCTAAACAGCCACTTCAGGACTATAGTGTCAGGAATAGATGTTCGTATTCCAGACACTAAAGTGTTCCTTTAATTAGGTATCCTTAAATATGGCAATCGCACATATATGCAGAGAAAAGTAATTGGGGTGCTCTCTACTACTATCTTTATTTATTTTATTTATTTAGTTATTTATTTTAGTTGTATAGCTAAAGGGCCTTCCATCCTTTTAGACATACCATTCAGTTCTCATGTAGAAAAAAAAGTAGCTGACCCCCTCCTGGTATACTAGTTAATAAATCCACATACTTTTCACAGCTTTTTAAAACCATGGATACTCTGCTTGCTTTATATTGTAATGATTGTGTGTTACAAACCTAGCAAACAAAAGGTAAAGGTGCAGTCTGCAATGACAAAACTGCCACTGCAGAGGTTAATATTTTGATTACAGTATTAAATTACTTGATACATTATGTTGCAACTTTTGAATAAGCTGTGTTTGCATCACTGACTATATGGAAAGTACATTCTGTGCAATGCATAGATGATATCATTGCACAACATTCTAACCAAGTGTTCTTAGAATGAAATGTGACTCTTTATCATCCCTGTATTTACATAAGCGTGCAATCATTCACGTGTGTAGCTGCAGATTGTGTAATAACTCAGTTTATACATTATACAAGGTGGAGGAGAGAAGCCAGTAATGCATACTATTCAGGGTTAAATACACCCACCCCCCATTTTTCTCTGACTAGCAGCAGTTTGCAGTGAGCTGATTGGATGATGAACTGGGCTGTAATTTCAGGGAAGGAGTAATCCCCGCCCCTGGAGTCACTGACTATAAATACTGAGCCTCCTTTGTGTTATGATCAGATCATCCCTTAACTCTGAGTAGAGTTCTTGCTTCAACAGTGTTTGAACGGAGCCCTCTCTGAGTCCCCTGTCCTCTTTGCTTTTATATCTACAAAATAATACCTTGAGAATCTTTTAACGCCACCAATACATCGAAACTCCGCAATGGCATCCCAAGTGCGTCAAAACTACCACAGCGACTGCGAAGCTGCCCTCAACCGCATGGTCAACTTGGAGTTGTATGCATCCTATGTGTACCTCTCTATGGTGAGTATACAGCAGCTCTAATGTAATCTGTGAAAACAGGATAGTGGGGTAACCCTGTGACTGCCTGTTCTACTGTGTGTGTTAAAAGGGGGAGGGGGGGGGGAGTTTGGGTTAATCAGGGACAGGTTTGACAGCTATAGTGTTATTGGTGCAATACCAGTCTGGATTTATTAAAGATTCCTTAACTTCCTATTGGAAGACCCTTAGTAGGTCTAAATGGTTCAGGGCAGAGCAACTTGTACCCTCCCAGTGCTCTTGTAACAATACAGCTATTTTTGTAAACCTTAGAATCCTAAATTTTTAGATTCTGGTCACCCCATATTCTGTTTATACTGATCCTATTTGGATCGTTGTAGTGAAATACATTGTTTACGTACTGAGACTGTTTTGGTAATAAAATATAGAATCCACCCAGCACACTGTCTTCTGTACTCGCTTATACTGTGTATCAAAACAAGAATCAGTCTCCACCCACTGTGTGCTGTGCTCAGTATTTTTCCATTAGACTTTGCTCCTCCGATCTCCTGTATGTAATAACAGGATGGGGTGAGTATTGAATACACCAGGCCCCATCTAGATGATTCTGGCTTCTGCAGTTAAACAAACAAAACAATTCTTATTTCCCATACACCCTTGTTATATAAAACTTCATGCTTAACATATGACACTGTAAAATGAGGAAGTTGTAGTTTATTTTTATTGCTTCTTACAGGGTGTGTTTCTGTGTGACAGTCTGACGTACATGCCAATCACATGGGGGGGGGGGGATGTGCACATGTATGGGTCATTCAAATGGGAAGACTTGCCTTCCCTCAACTGCATAAATGTATGTATTGGTCATCTAATAACTGACAAAATGAGTGCTTATTTTATTTTTGTAGAGATTAAATGTTGTGTGTGTGTGTGTGTGTGTGGGTTTTTTGTTTCGGTTTTAACAAATGTAGTAATCCTAATCAAGATTACACGAATAGACACTCATTAAGAAAAATAACTTAAGAAAAAAAACAAACAGTCTGCATGGGATGGTAATAGTATGTGCTGCAAATGGAGATGTATCTGGGTGAGGAATATTAACAGAACCACTAGAAAACAAATGGAATTTAAATTGCCTAGAATGTTTGCATCTGACAATTTCCTCCCACGTGTTCCAATGGTACTGGGGTGAAACAGGCTAGATGATATCTACCTAACAATATTTTAACAATATGCAACCTGATTACTTTTCCAGTCCTACTACTTTGACCGTGATGATGTGGCTCTGGAGCATGTGGCCAAGTTCTTCAAGGAGCAGAGCCATGAGGAGCGGGAGCACGCAGAGAAATTCCTCAAATACCAAAACAAGCGTGGGGGTCGTATTGTCCTTCAGGATTTGAAGGTGAGGAAGAGGCGTTTAGTGGCCTGAACTGGATGGGTAATGGGATTTCCACTGGTATAGCATCAAACATGCAAAGGGTTTGTCTTGACCAGCTTCCCAGAAATCTGGGATCCAGGGGGTGAGTTAATGGGAGTGTAGGCATTCAAATCTGTTTGCTGCAGGAGTAGAGCTTCAAGGAAGAGAAGTATATGTTCGAACAGGGTTATCTCCAGAAGGGTATTGAACCTGAAAACACTGGTTCATGGATTGCAGGATAAAACTTGCCATGAAAGGTTAAAGGGTCTTAACATGTAGGGATCGACTGATTATTTAAAAAAAAAAAAAAAAAATGTATATATCCTATCTATCGGCTGATCGCTTGCCAATATTCTGTATATTTGCCATATTTTTCTCAGTGGTAAATGCACAAAATAGACATGCAAGTCAGGTGGTGTGTTGTGTGGGTTTGTTTTTTTTTTTTAATTTATTTTTTTTTTCTCCAAGAATATTTGTATGTAAATATATGCAGTAGAAACTCCTCTCCACCCCTTACCTGTCTTACTGCACCCTCCCTCTCCCTCACTTCTTTTAGTGGTCACCTCCACCACAGTGTTCCTTTTCCGTGCCCTCACCTAGTGGTTCATCACACCTCTCGTTCCCCTCTCTCCCCTCCTTGGTTCCCCACTCCCTGGAGTATGTGTCCTGGTAGCGTGGCTGAGCAGTGCGCACCATGGTACACGTGTGTCTCTCTTGTACCTGGCTGGACTGACAGTAAGTGCTCTCTCAGTCCGGCCGGGTACAGGAAACATAAGTTCCTGTACCGCAGTACGCACTGCTCCACTCGGCCATGCCGCACAGAGTGCCTAGCAGGAGGGAGCACTGTGCGCCCACCTCCTGCCAGTCACTCTATTCTAGCGCACCCCCCCGGCCGGTGTGCCCTAAGGCAGCTGCTTGTGCAGCTGCCCACTTATTCATTATCCATATTTCTGGTGATTTATCAACTGATAATTAAAAAAAAAAAAAATAAGAATATCAGCTGATAATTGCTTGATCCCTATTAACATGTATAGCTTGGAGAGACTGGGGATATGATAGGAACATTTTAAATGCATAAAGGGAATCAACATAGTAAAGGAGACCTATCTCTCACCAGTAATACTGATCATGAATAAGTGGGCCGGAGCATCCATAAGGCGGCACAAGCAGCTGCCTTGGGTAGTGTGTGTTCTCTATCCACAACAAGAGGACAGTCTTAAATTAGAGGGACAATAGTTTAAAAACTATTCCAGGAATTGCTTTACAGAGAGGGTAGTGTACACATGGAATTGCATTCTAGCTGAAGTGGTAGAGTTTAACCGTTTAAGCATGCATGGGGCAGGCATAAGGCTATCTCAGACTTAAGATAAGGCCAGGGACTAATGAAAGTATTTGGGCAGATTAGATGGGCTGACTGGTTCTTGTCTGCCGTCACTTTCTGACTACATCAGTGCTGTGATTTTAAGTTGACATTGACTTCCCAACTCTTTCGAAAACCAATGAAATCACAAGGACAATTGAAGAGAGTTCTTAAAATTGGTGTGGTGTTTGTGTGTGGGGTGTGGGTTTTTTTTTTTTTTTTTTAAACAGTCGGCTAAATCTAATTATATGAATCATTGCATTGGTTAACTTGCACCGTTGAGTCACTGACACACAGAGCAGGTAGTTACCTGTATCTTCAAAGATGCAGCGTAGACACATGCAATTAGTTTATGTCCAAAGTGCTTCAGATTTCTGAAAAGTGGCAAAACTGAGGGAGGTAAAATTAAGGGAATGATATCAGGAATCTAACCCTACCACTAACCCAGGTAGGGTTAGTGAATTGCCGAAAGGAATTGTATTTCCCATCCCTAATGCAGGGAGCTCAGACCTTGTCCGATCAAGGACAGTCTACCTGCACTGTCCAAACTGGTGACCAGGATATACACATTCCTGGTGAAAAAGAGGTTCTAGATTATCATGTAGTGCCTTACTCCTTCTCAAATGATTAGAGCATATATACATATAGAAAGAAGTTGGGAATTAAAATCCAGTTTATCAAGAAGTCTTCAGCACTTTACATCTAAAATACAAATTAACCAGCTATTTAACTTAGTTTTCTGCAATTTATATTCCCACCAGAAACCAGAGCGTGATGAATGGGGCAACACCCTGGAAGCCATGCAGGCTGCCTTGCAGCTGGAGAAGACTGTGAACCAGGCTCTTCTGGATCTGCACAAGCTGGCATCTGACAAGAATGACCCTCATGTAAGTGTTAAACCCCTCCTTCACTTTATTTTGGGGTGCGGGGTAGGGGAGATTGTCTTTATACATGTCCTATAACGAGCAAGCCTGAACTCCCAGTTGTATGGTGAACAGTTTGTACTGCTCCTCTCCAAACATGCTGACAATATTGCTTCATGTTGCAGCTGTGTGACTTCCTGGAGTCAGAATACCTGGATGAGCAAGTCAAATCTGAGAAACAACTTGGCGACTACATCACCAACCTGATACGTCTTGGGGTGCCACAGAACGGCATGGGCGAGTACCTGTTCGACAAGCACACCTTGGGAGAGAGCAGTTAAACAGATCTTGCAGGGTGACCAAGCCAGACAACTATACACTTTTCATCTCTTTACTACCTGCGTGGTTTAAATGTAACTCATCAGACTTTTGAGATTCCTCCTCTGGTGATGTGTGCAGTTTAAATCCTGCAGTAGGTTCTGTGCTTGTCAACATGTTGTCAATAAAGTTCTTTCAGCATTCCACTTTGTAGTGGCAATTTTTTTTTTTTTTTTAAAGTATCAATGGTTTATAGATGTTAAGAGTAACACTCAGTTGTCACTGCAAAACTTAAGTGTGGCATTTCTATCACAACACCTTCTTGAGTTTTATTTTTTTATTTATTTTTGAGCTGTAACTGATACTATGTCTGAGCACACTAGTAAAATATAGCTTTTGTAATATGAATACACTCAAGGATTAAACTATATAATAAAGATTAAGTTACAAAATAGGACTATTGTATAACCTAAGCATCCACCCTTATAATATCAAATATTTGACCCCCATCCCACAGCAAAGTTGGAAAGCTGGAGTCCAGACTAGTTCAAGCCAGGGTAAACATTGTAAATGAAGAACTTTTAACTTCTCGCTTTGTCTTGATGACTGTCAGGTGCAAATGATAAAGCTTGTAACAGTGGACATGGTGCTAAGATAGTCCAGTCGCAGGACTAAGTTGGGGATTTTTGCACTTTTATATTTCACACCACACATACAGGTTTAACTAGAAATATTAAACTTATTGGATGTGATATTTCCCCTTTTAATTTAGTGGTTTTGGTGCATAGACTTGGGAACCGTAACATTTAGATGTAGCTGTAGTAATCCAATGACTGGCTATTGAAACTGAGAGCAGAAGCGCCCATGGAATACGGAAAGGAATATTCCAGAAGCCCCAACCTATAAAGTGGCTAAATATAAAGCTTTAACAAGATATATTGTGGCCAACAGTACGAAGTGTAATTCATGATGGTCTTTAAATCTCAGCACAGGTCATGCAAAAGAATGATGGTCCAGGGACTCAAGTTCTGTCCAGTGGACAGATTTGTTGGCGCAGAATCAAAACAACATTTTGGCCCACTGTCACTGATACGTCAACTACAAAGGCCCTGTTGTGGGCCGGAACATTTGATTGTGCTCAAATCTGCCTGGAACATTACTTTTTGCAAATAACATTGTGAAGTTGGGCTAACCTCGGGCCCGGTTGCACCCTGCAATTCAGGACAGTGCGGTATCAAAATTGTAATTATTTCAGCACTGATCATGCCAATGCAGGAGGTACTGAGATTGAAAAATTGGATCCATAAACTGAAATGGCAAATGACAGATTGGTCTATTACTGAAAAGAGCAGAATAGTTGCCCACTTATAGGGTTACTCCAAGCATCATAACCATTACAGGCCACAGGTGTACCCTGGCACAGATCCCTAGGAATGGCTTGCCAGTTATCTGGGTCTTTGTCTGTCTCCAATGCGGTCTGGTAATGTGCTTACAGCTGCTGCATATGCCAGTAGGCCGTGGTGGTCAAACTTCGTTGGCTGAGAGAATCAGTCAACTTCATTGTATGTAATAACATTGAAATTGGGTCAATCAGTTGACTCCTCAAATCCTACTCTGAATTTTGGCTCACCCTGTATAATCTGTTGCATTATACTGCTCTCTAGTGGTCAATTCTAGTTACAAAGGGAATTTTTTAATATTGGGGAAAAGGCTACGCGTAACAATGTAGAGACCGGGAGTAGAACTTAACTGTCACTTAGTGGAGTCGCGAACATGAAATTTTCTGTTCGCAAATGTTTGCGAACCGCCATAGACTTCAATGGGCAGGCGAATTTTAAAACACACAGGGACTCTTTCTGGCCACAATAGTGATGGAAAAGTTGTTTTAAGGGGACTAACACCTGGACTGTGGCATGCCAGAGGGGGATCCATGGCAAAACTCCCATGGAAAATTACACAGTTGATGAAGAGTCTGGTCTTAATCCATAAAGGGCATAAATCACCTAACATTCCTAAATCACAATGGATATGGATTGACACCTTGACACCTGTCCTCAGAGACCCTGATACACACTGACACAGAGCAGAATAGGGACTGTACCCCTAGGGTCACTTGGCAGATATGGATTGCCACCTATCCTAAGGATCCCTGATACACAATGACACAGAGCAGAATAGGGACTATTCCCCCTACATAGGGTCACTTGGCAGATATGGATTGACACCTATCCTCAGGATCCCTGATACACAATGACACAGAGCAGAATAGGGACTGTTCCCCCTACATAGGGTGACTTGGCAGATATGGATTGACACCTATCCTCAGGATCCCTGATACACAATGACACAGAGCAGAATAGGGACTGTTCCCCCTACATAGGGTGACTTGGCAGATATGGATTGACACCTATCCTAAAGATCCCTGATAAACACTGACACAGAGCAGAATAGGGACTGTTCCCCCTACATAGGGTCACTTGGCAGATATGGATTGACACCTATCCTCAGGATCCCTGATACACAATGACACAGAGCAGAATAGGGACTGTTCCCCCTACATAGAGTCACTTGGCAGATATGGATTGACACCTATCCTAAGGATCCCTGATAAACACTGACACAGAGCAGAATAGGGACTGTTCCCCCTACATAGGGTCACTTGGCAGATATGGATTGACACCTATCCTCAGGATCCCTGATACACACTGACACAGAGCAGAATAGGGACTGTTCCCCCTACATAGGGTCACTTGGCAGATATGGATTGACACCTATCCTAAGGATCCCTGATACACACTGACACAGAGCAGAATAGGGACTGTTCCCCCTACATAGGGTCACTTGGCAGATATGGATTGACACCTATCCTAAGGATCCCTGATAAACACTGACACAGAGCAGAATAGGGACTGTTCCTCCTACATAGGGTCACTTGGCAGATATGGATTGACACCTGTCCTCAGAGCCCCTGATACACACTGACACAGCAGAATAGGGACTGTTCCCCTACATAGGGTCACTTGGCAGATATGGATTGACACCTGTCCTCAGGATCCCTGATACACACTGACACAGAGCAGAATAGGGACTGTTCCCCCTACACAGGGTCACTTGGCAGATATGGATTGACACCTGTCCTCAGAGACCCTGATACACACTGACACAGAGCAGAATAGAGACTGTTCCCCCTACATAGGGTCACTTGGCAGATATGGATTGACACCTGTCCTCAGGATCCATGATACACACTGACACAGAGCAGAATAGAGACTGTTCCCCCTACATAGGGTCACTTGGCAGATATGGATTGACACCTGTCCTCAGAGACCATGATACACACTGACACAGAGCAGAATAGAGACTGTTCCTCCTACATAGGGTCACTTGGCAGATATGGATTGACACCTGTCCTCAGAGCCCCAGATACACACTGACACAGAGCAGAATAGAGACTGTTCCTCCTACATAGGGTCACTTGGCAGATATGGATTGACACCTGTCCTCAGAGACCATGATACACACTGACACAGAGCAGAATAGAGACTGTTCCCCCTACATAGGGTCACTTGGCAGATATGGATTGACACCTGTCCTAAGGATCCCTGATACACACTAACACAGAGCAGAATAGGGACTGTTCCCCCTACATAGGGTCACTTGGCAGATATGGATTAACACCTATCCTCAGGATCCCTGATACACACTGACACAGAGCAGAATAGGGAATGTTCCCCCTTCATAGGGTCACTTGGCAGATATGGATTGACACCTATCCTAAGGATCCCTGATACACACTGACACAGAGCAGAATAGGGAATATTCACTAAATGCCAAACATTGTTATATAGGGTAATATTCTGTAAATAAGGATAAGGGGGGACCACCTGTCCTCCCCCCCGGCCCCCACCCCTGCACGGTGGGTGGGGGCCATAAATCTCAATGGGGGGGGACCTACTGTCCTCCCGCCCGCCCCCACCTGTGAGCGGTGGGTGGGGGCCATACAAATAATGAGGGGGGGACCTACTGTATGATGTTGTATCGATCAGGTAGTGTAAGGGTTACGCCCGCTTCACAGTGACAGACCAAACTCCCCGTTTAACGCACCGCAAAAAAACGCAAACAGTCCATTTGCACAACCGCAAACTCCCCATTTGCACAAGGTTGGATACCAAGCTAGCCATGTCCCGTTCCTTGTCCTCACTGATGTCATTGAAGGTCTCTTCCTCCACCCAGCCACGTACAACACCAAGGGTCCCAACCACAAAAGACCCACGAACTGGTAAGGAATGGATCCGCGACCCATTTGCCAACAAATCAGGCGAATATAGCATGTCTATGCAAAAAGAAGAACAACTGCTGGAGATTGCAAATGACGGTGGCCTTAAAACTATGTTCGAGACAACAACTCTGCCGGTGTTCTGGATTAAAGTCATGGCGGAATACCCTGAGACTGCCACCACAGCACTTAAATCCCTATTGCCATTTCCGACAACCTATCTGTGTGAAGCAGGGTTTTCTGCAGTGACAGCAACCAAAACAAAACAGCGGAATAAACTGGACATAAGCAACACAC
This sequence comes from Pelobates cultripes, assembly GCA_933207985.1. Taxonomy (NCBI): domain Eukaryota; kingdom Metazoa; phylum Chordata; class Amphibia; order Anura; family Pelobatidae; genus Pelobates; species Pelobates cultripes. Next base: position 35,909,837 of record OW240921.1, on the reverse strand, counting down.
TTCGGGTGTCATTGTCTCCTATTACCCCCAGATGGAACCGTCTCGTTGCGAAGAAACAAGCTCAGGGTTCTCATTGATTTGGCATTCTAGTGAGTTAAATAAAATAAATCACTTTATATTCATTTTTTGGTGTAGCTGTATTTTATTTTGAAGGCATGTTTAAATACAATTAAATTAAAATTATTAAATCAAAACAAGCGGGCCACGGAAAAATTATCAAACGTTTACCGGTCCGCGGCGATAAAAAGGTTGGGGAGCACTGCCCTAAAACATTGTGGCTTGAACCCCAGTTGGTGGCAGATAAGTCACGCAAGTCAACCGGCATTCAGAGCTAAAATACAGCAACGTGTGGACCATTTTTAGCCCACGGCAGCTCATCTCATCAGGCCTTTTTTAGTCGAATGTATCGCCCACTGTCAGTCCCGTCGGGATCCATCCCTCATTCATCTTAATAAAGGTGAGGTAATCTAGACTTTTTTGACCTGACAGGACACTTGAAGCGAGGCAGGCCAGAAGTTCTATCGCAAATTGGGATAGCTCAGGCCACAGGTCAAGCCTGCACACCCAGTACTGAAGGGGTTCATCGCTCCTCAGAGTGTCGATATCTGCAGTTAAGGCGAGGTAGTCTGCTACCTGTCGGTTGAGTCATTCTCTAAGGGTGGATCCCGAAGGGCTGTGGCGATGCGTAGGTGTTAAAAAGCTCTGCATGTCCTCCATCAACAACACGTCTGTAAAGCGTCCTGTCCTTGCCGTCGTGGTCGTGGGAGGAGGAGGATTACTTTCACCTCTTCCCCTGTTAGATTCCCGTTGTGCTGTGACATCACCCTTATACGCTGTGTAAAGCATACTTTTTAATTTATTTTGCAAATGCTGCATCCTTTCCGACTTGTAATTTGGTAACATTTCAGCCACTTTCTGCTTATACATGGGATCTAGAAGCGTGGACACCCAGTACAGGTCGTTCTCCTTCAGCCTTTTTATACGAGGGTCCCTCAACAGGCACTACAGCATGAAAGACCCCATTTGCACATGGTTGGATGCCGAGTTACTCATTTCCCGTTCCGTCCTCCTCAGTGATCTCAATGAAGGTATGTTCATCCCCCCAGCCACGTACAACACCACGGGTACCAGATAGGTGACAACGAGCACCCTGGGATGCCTGTTGTGGTTGGTCTTCCACCTCCTCATCAAAGCCACATTCCTCCTCTGACTCCTCTTCCTCACAATCCTCTTCCAGCGTTGCCGCAGGTCCAGCAAGCGATGCTGATAAGGCTGGTTCTGGTGGTGATGGTGACCACAACTCTTCCTCTTCCTCTTCATGCTCATCTACGGCCTGATCCAGCACTCTTCGCAGGGCACGCTCCAGGAAGAAAACAAATGGTATGATGTCGCTGATGGTGCCTTCGGTGCGACTGACTAGGTTTGTCACCTCCTCAAAAGGACGCATGAGCCTACAGGCATTGCGCATGAGCGTCCAGTAACATGGCAAAAAAATTCCCAGCTCCCCAGAGGCTGTCCTAGCACCCCGGTCATACAAATATTCATTAACGGCTTTTTCTTGTTGGAGCAGGCGGTCGAACATTAGGAGTGTTGAATTCCAACGTGTCGGGCTGTCGCAAATCAAGCGCCTCACTGGCATGTTGTTTCGCCGCTGGATATCGGCAAAGTGAGCCATGGCCGTGTAGGAACGCCTGAAATGGCCACACACCTTCCTGGCCTGCTTCAGGACGTCCTGTAAGCCTGTGTACTTATGCACAAAGCGTTGTATGATCAGATTACACACATGTGCCATGCACGGCACGTGTCAACTTGACCATCTTCAATGCCGCCAACAAATTTGTTACGTTATTACAAACCACTTTGCCGATCTCCAGTTGCTGCGCAGTCAGCCACTTTTCCACCTGTGCGTTCAGGGCGAACAGGAGTGCTTGTCCGGTGTGACTCTCTGCTTTCAAGCAAGTCAAACCCAAGACGGCGTGACACTGCCGTATCCGGGATGTGGAATAGTACCTGGGGAGCTGGGGGGGTGCCGTTGATGTGGAGCAAGACGCAGCAGCAGAAGAGGACTCAGCCAAGGAGGTTATGGAAGAGGATGGAGTAGGAGGAGTAGAGGAGGTGGCAGCAGGACTGCCTGCAAGTCGTGGCGGTGTCACCAACTCCTCTGCAGAGCCATGCATTCCATGCTTGGCGGCAGTCAGCAGGTTTACCCAATGCGCAGTGTAGGTGATATACCTGCCCTGACCATGCTTTGCAGACCAGGTATCAGTGGTCAGATGGACCCTTACCCCAACACTGTGTGCCAGACATGCCATTATTTCCTTTTGCACAATCGAGTACAGGTTGGGGATTGCCTTTTGTGAAAATAAATTTCGTCCGGGTACCTTCCACTGCGGTGTTCCAATAGCTACAAATGTTTTGAATGCCTCAGACTCCACCAGCTTGTATGGTAAAAGCTGGCGGGCTAATAGTACAGACAAGCCAGCTGTCAGACGCCGGGCAAGGGGGTGACTTTCTGACATTGTCTTCTTACTCTCAAACATGTCCTTGACAGACACCTGACTGTGAGCAGATGAGCAGGAACTGCTCAAGGCGAGAGACGGAGTGGCGGATGGTTGAGAGGGGGCAAGGAGGACAGCAGTGGTTGACGTGGCTGAAGATGATGGACCAGGAGGAGGATGGCGGCTTTGAGTTTGTGTGCCGTTTGTACTCATGTGTTGATCCCATAGGCGTTTGTGATGTGCGATCATGTGCCTACGCAAAGCAGTTGTACCTAGGTGGGTGTTGGACTTCCCACGACTCAGTTTCTTTTAGCACAGGTTGCAAATGGCATCGCTGTTGTCAGAGGCAGACACACAAAAAAAATTCCACACTGCTGAGCTCTGCAATGACGGCATTCTGGTGGTGGACACAGCATGCGTTGATTAGCGTGCTGTCGGGCTGACCCCGGGTGCCGATGCATGCTGTCTGACTGTGCCACTAGCTCCTTGCGACGACCTCCCCCTGCTTCCAACTCGTCTCCTCCTCCTCCCTGTCTCCCCATCTGAACTTTCGCCCTGTTCTTCTTCTTGACGAGCGGGCACCCGCGTGACATCCATGGACGCATCGTCATCATCAACCGCTTCACTTGTATCTGACAACTCAGCAAAGGAAGCAGCAGCGGGTACAACATCATCATCATCATCATCATCACACCGTACATGTGTAATGCTGCCTGACTGAGACATATCCCTGTTATCTACATCCTCTGTCAATAATGGTTGCGCATCACTCATTTCTTCAAACGGATGTGTAAATAACTCCTCTGACATAGCAAGTGAAGCGGCTGTGGTGCTAGTGTTGGTGGTGGCGGCAGGCGGGTGAGTGGTATCTTGAGAGGTGCCCGAAGCTAAGCTGGAGGATGATGTTGCATCAAGGCTCCGAGTGGAAGCAGTAGAAAATTAGGTGTCCTGTGTTAGCCAGTCATCTATGTCCTCAGAACTTTTCAAGTTCAGGGTACCTGGCCTCTGAAAACTGGGCATTATTCTAGGGCAAAAGGGAATCACAGCACCATGACCACGACGGCCCCTGCGGGGTGGCTTGCCTCTGCCTGTCATTTTTTTTTCGATTAGTGGTACTATGCGTGCAAGCTACTGTGACACCAGATATGAGTGGCACTGTGAACTGGCAGAGGTTGGCAGAGTACACGCTGTAGACCTGACACACCTGCTTGAAGACAACTAACTGCTATTCAATCTATAACAGTGAAAAAAGTTTTTTGTTTTTAAATGCAAGCTATTGTGACACCAGATATGAGTGGCACTGTGAACTAGCAGAGTACACGCTGTAGGCCTGACACACCCGCTTGAAGACAACTAACTGCTATTCAATCTATAACAGTGAAAAAAGTTTTTTGTTTTTAAATGCAAGCTATTGTGACACCAGATATGAGTGGCATTGTGAACTGGCAAAGGTTGGCAGAGTACATGTTGTAGGCCTGACACACAGACGCTTGGAGACAACTAACTGCTATTCAATCTATAACAGTGAAAAAAGTTTTTGGGGTTTTTAAATGCACGCTATTGTGACAGCAGGTAAGAGTAGCACTTTGAACTGGCAAAGGTTGGCAGAGTACACGTTGTAGGCCTGACACACAGACGCTTGGAGACAACTAACTGCTATTCAATCTATAACAGTGAAAAAAGTTTTTGGGTTTTTAAATGCATGCTATTGTGACACCAGATATGAGTGGCAATGTGCACTGGCAAAGGTTGGCAGAGTACACGTTGTAGGCCTGACACACCAGCTTGAAGACAACTAACTGCTATTCAATCTATAACAGTGAAAAAAGTTTTTGGGTTTTTAAATGCACGCTATTGTGACACCACATATGAGCGGCACTTTGAACTGGCAAGGTTGGCAGAGTACCGCGTTGTAGGCCTGACACACCAGCTTGAAGACAACTAACTGCTATTCAATCTATAACAGTGAAAAAAGTTTTTTGGTTTTTAAATGCACGCTATTGTAACACCAGATATGAGTGGCACTGTGAACTGGCAGAGTACACGCTGTAGGCCTGACACACCCGCTTGAAGACAACTAACTGCTATTCAATCTATAACAGTGTAGCGGAGATGCAATATTCCCCAGGTTATCTCCGCTTATAATCCAAGTGAGTTTCTCTGAAACTGCTATGTTTATAAAAAAAAGGGTTAAACCTAGCTGGGCCTGGCACCCAGACCACTTCATTAAGCTGAAGTGGTCTGGGTGCCTATAGTGGTCCTTTAACAAAACACAGTCAGAAAACAATGGAACAAATGGGGGGCGGAGTCTGGCCACCATCATAGATGGCCACCTTCTAGAGGAGCTCCTGAGGCAAGGGGACACAGAAAGAGACACCTGAACAACTGGCAACAATGCAGAAACAAAAAAAAAAAATGGAAAAAAATGTGCCTGTACTGCAAAAGCGAGAGGCTGGAGCTGCAGGGGTGAGTAAAGGCCTGCAGGCCCATTCACCTGTCAACAAAACTGGCCCGCGGCTTATTTTTCCACAGAAATCCACATTGGTGGGAGTGGTGAAAACTATCCCACCCGCCCACCCAGTTACTCAGACCCGCTCTTATGCGAGCGCAGCCGCGACCCGCTCGCATTGCTCTCAGAGCGGCGGTATCGCGGCTGCGAGTGCCGCGACAGTGGAGGGCGGCTCAGTGTACTCTGGTTGCTCGGCATGCTCGGAGTGCCGCGGACAATCTCCCGCGAGCTGCTTAACAGAAGCTGATAGCCGCTCGCGCGCTATAATTAAAGCAGCCCGGTCGCTGGTATACAAAAGCGGCCAGGATATAGAGGAGGGCATAGGGGGCGTGAGGTCTCGCTCCCCGTCGAGGTCCTCGGCCTCACGGCTGGGAACACCGGCGGGTGGGGGGTCTTTCCCTCCAGCTCCCTAAAAGACAAAGAATTGGTAGATGATGGTGACAATTTAATAGACTGTGATGTACTGGAGGAAGAAATAGGCTCCATTTATTATTCTTCTATGCAACAAAACATCAGGCACGAAGCCTCTACCAAGATGGCTACTAATGAGACTTCTATTAATGATTTTACCACACCCAAGATGTCTACCACTGTACATGTAACCACTGCCACCACCAAGATGGCTACTTCCACATTCAAGATGGCTTCTTCAGGATTCAAAACCATGACCTACAATCCTAATATGCCGCTTGAAATGGCAGAGGATTTACCACCTTCTGTTGGTATGATTATTCAACTTATACAAAATTTGAGAGTGGATTTAAAGAATGACTTTAGAAAAGATTTTGACACTATGTACGGAGTTTTAGAAAACATTGGTCAACGTACAGAAGATGTTGAATACAGAATGCAGGTGCAAGAACAATCACATTTAGATCTGGTTAACACTGTGAAGGAACTTCAGAAACAGGTCAACTTGTAAGCGGAAAAAATTGGCAGATTCTGAAGACAGGAGCCAGCGTAACAATTTGAGGATCAGGGGGATACCTGATAATGTGGACACCTCGGACTTGATACATTATTTCCCAAAAATGGTTAAAACGATTTTACCCAAAGCTACTGATTTAGATCTAATAGTGAATTGTATCCACAGACTCCCTAAATCTGGCAATGCACCTGCAACAGCTCCATAGTGAGACTACACTTTTTTCATATAAAACAGGAAATCCTGAGCACTATTTGCAAATCAGGTCTCCCTGCGGATTATAAATATATCAAAGTTTTCCAGGATTTCTCAGCCTACACTATGAGACGCCGCAGAGAATTTCAACCCTTCACGACAGAGCTGAGACAAAGAGAGATTCGTTACAGATGGGGATTCCCTGTAAAACTACTCTTTCATATGGATGGCAGAAATTTCACAATCACTTCTCCTGAGGAAGGGATGGATCTTCTTAATGCCATGAACAGACGTCAAAACCAACCTCACATAACCTCACCGTCTACTCCAAGACACACCCACAAGAAAAGTAGGGCGGATGACACTTGAAGCTACTTTCTTTTAATTTTTTGAAGGCACAAAAGCTCCAACATACATATTGCCGGTTTGGATTTATTACTTTCTTCACGTTGTTTTATCACATCCATTTTATTACTTACAAATTGTTTTTTCTCTTTCTCTTTCCCTCCCCCCTTCTCTCATTTTTTGGTTCCACATTCTTTATGCTCTTTATTGTGCATCAACACTTGGTTAAATGTCTATAGGACAGTGACATTTTTGAATGTATATTACTGATTTCTGATATAGGCCTGGGACATACTGAGCATATATCGGACTTCATTAGGGATGTGTTCACGGAACTAGAAGGACTCCATTCTTTATTGATCTTCTCTGCATATCACTGTTATTTTGAATTTTTCTTTAAAGCTTTAATTGTTTTCCCCTTACCGCAGGCAGTTTTCTCTCCTCCCAACCGGGGCCTAATACCCTGAGATGGAGAATTATTTTTTATTCTCCCTCATGGCCCTTTTTCTAAACATAGTTTTTTTCTCTCCCTGTATAGGGGAATTTATCCAAGTTTATCATTCCCCATTTTTTATTTTTCCTTTTTATCCCATCCATTTACTAATGCACTGTAAGAAATTCAAGAAGCTAACAGGTTATGCTTCAAATGTTTTAGCACGCTCACTCTTGCCTAAACAAATGTATTTGTTATTACGATTGTTGGATTTCTTAACTCTCCTCTTGGGACGCGGGCCTTCGGGCTCCCACATTTCTATACAATCTCTTTTTAATGGCTGTGTACTCTGATTTGAGTCATGGTCATTAAACTCATGTCATTTAATGTGAGGGGCCTGAACACCGCTCACAAGAGGCGACTATTGTTCAAAGAAGTCAAATCCAACAAATCAGATATTGTTTGTATTCAAGAGACTCATCTTAAGGAAGGAAAAGAGTACACATTTATGACATGGTTATTCCCTTCCCAATTGCATTGCACTTACAAAACTAAGTCTAGAGGTACTTCAATTTTTTTTATGACAAATTTATGACACGGTTATTCCCTTCCCAATTTCATTGCACTTACAAAACTAAGTCTAGAGGTACTTCCATTTTTTTTTTAGCAGTAATGTGGCCAATTCTACAGAAAAGATAATGACAGATGATGATGGGAGGTACATAGTATGGATTGGTAAGGTTAACAACGTTATGTATACAATTGTCAATGTGTACTTTCCTAACACGGGTCAGCTTACTTTCTTTAGAAAAGTTATGGATTTGGTTAATGAGAACATAAAAGGGACTTTGGTGATGTGTGGAGATATGAACTTCGTTATGGATGGCGACTTAGATAATGCAAGGGATAATTTGGATAAACTCCATAGGAGAGATAGTGGTAGATTAGCTGTGAAATGCTCGAAATATATGGTTGAATGTGGACTGTATGATCCATGGAGATTAATGCATGAGAATGAAAGAGACTTTAATTTTTACTCAGTATCCAAGAACATGTATTCCAGGCTGGACAGGTTTTTAATACAGGGTGCTCTCATACCACACATCTCAAGATCTGATATTTTAGATATCGATAGGTCTGACCATGCTCCCATAACTTTGCATATAGACGAAATGGTTTCTTTCTCTCCCAATAGGCACTGGAAACTGAGTGATTACTTATTATATGATCCTGAAAATAGATCGCTAGCTGAAGGGATACTGAATGACTATTTTTTGGAAAATTATTCGCATGAGGTTCCTGGCGAGGTGACATGGCATGCGCACAAGGCTGTGTTGAGAGGCCATTTCATTTCTAGGGCGTCTCACTTGAAGAGGAAAAATAACAGCAACTTAAGAAATTTGGAAAAAGAACTGTACAACCTAAATCAGGCAAATAAATTCGGCCCATCTTCCTCCCTGTCAGCAATGATAGGGGAGATTAAATCAAAAATTCACAAAATAAATTTAGATCGAGCTACTCTCATGGTGAGACGCCTCAAGAAAGTGTTTTATTTAAAGGGTAACAAGGCCTCAAACTCCGAAGGTGAATGCCCATTCTAAAACTGCGTACTTAATAGATGACCAGGGACAACAAATATTTCACCCGAATAAGATTAGTGACCAATTCGCCAAATATTATAGTGTACTTTATAATTTGGAATCTGATGTAAATTTGACCCAGATGTCTGAGACGACTATTAATAATTTTTTAGACAGGGTTTCGTTGCCTCGGCTGTCTTCTGATAATTTGGAAAAATTAGAGTGTGATATATCTGAAGCAGAGATAGCCGAGGCGATTAAGCTCATGCCATCTGGAAAGGCCCCTGGTCCTGATGGATTCACCATTTTATACTATAAGACCTTTGCAGAAACTTTAATTACTCATATGTCCAAATTATTCAACTCCTATAAGTCGGGGAAGATGCCAGGAGAGTCTTTGTCCGCACAGATTGTCACCTTGCCAAAACCGGGTAAAACTCCCGACAGATGCTCTAATTTTAGGACCATATCCCTTATTAATAACGACACAAAAATTTATTCTAAGATACTAGCGAACTGATTAACCCCTTCAGACCGGAGGGCGTACTATTACGCCCTATTTTAGGCGGCTCTAAACGCCGCCGGGCGTAATAGTACACCCTCCGGTCTTTCTTTACTTACCCGGTCGCCGGCGGTCCCACGCCAGCGATCGCGGTTGGGGGGACTCCCAGGGAGCCCCCCCGCGACAGATCTTCCCTCCTGCAGCCCCCCGGCCATGTGAGAGTGAGGTCCTTGCGAGGACCTCACAATCATATGGCAGGGTTAGCTGCCTGCTGCATTGCCAGCAGGGGGACTGCCTGTAATGACAGGTATTCCCCCTGCTGGCTGGAAATAAAATAAATAAATGTTAAATAAGTGTAAAAAAAAAATATATATATATTTAGGTCATATATATATATTATATATATATGATCTAAGTATATATACACATACACATACACACACATATACTGTCTAGGTGTATTTTACTATTAATATATATATAATTATATATATATTAATATCAAATTACACGTAGACTGATATTGATTAAATATATATATAATTATTGTTATATATATATTTATATCTAATATAAAAAAATTAAATATGTAAATACGTTAAAAAATAAAATTAAAAAAATAATAAAAAAATTATTTAAAAATATATAGATGTGTGTTATTTCGTTCTAACTGTATTGTGATATTAAAATATATATATTTATATCAAAATACACGTAGAATGAAATAATATATATATCTATATACATAAATATATACGTATATATCACTATGTATATATACCTATATATAAATAAAAATATTTAAAAACAATTGTATATATATATATATATATACATATATATATATATACACACATACGTATATATATATACATATGTTAATTCTACATATATATTTATGTAATATTTTTACATAATTAGGTATCTTAATTAATTACAATTAGCGGGACCTGCCTGACAACCCATGCCGAAAGTAAAGGGAATTTAATTTACTAGCACTATATTTAACCCTATAACTTTCCAAGACACCATAAAACCTGTACATGGGGGGTACTGTTCTACTCGGGAGACTTCGCTGAACACAAATATTAGTGTTTCAAAACAGTAAAATGTATTACAACGATGATATCGCCAGTAAAAGTGACGTTTTTTGCATTTTTCACGCACAAACAGCACTTACACGGATGATATTATTGCTGCGATACTTTTTACTGTTTTGAAACACAAATATTTGTGTTCAGCGAAGTCTCCCAAGTACAACAGTACCCCTCATGTACAGGTTTGATGTTGTTTTCAAAAGTTACAGCGTCAAATATAAGGCTTGTGTTTCATTTTTTTTCACATTAAAATTCCCCAGATTGGTTGCCTTTGAGACCCCATGGTAGCCCAAGAATGAAAATTACCCCTATGATGGCACACCATTTGCAATAGTAGACAACCCAAGGTATTGCAAATGGTCTTTTTTAGTAGCCACTTAGTCACAAACACTGGCCAAAATTGGCGTTTTTTGCATTTTTCACACACAAACAAATACTAACGCTAGCTTTGGCCAGTGTTTGTGACCAAATGGCTACTAAAAAAGACTGGACATACCCCATTTGCAATACCTTGAGTTGTCTACTATTGCAAATGGTATGCCATTATGAGTGTAAATTTAATTCCTGGGCTACTATAAAGTCACAAAGGCAACGTAACCAATCTGGCGAATTTCAATTTCAAATGTAACGTGCTATATTTGACCCTGTAACTTCCCAAAACGCCATAGAACCTTTACATAGGGGGTACTGTTTTACACGTGAGACTTTGCTGAATACAAATATGTGTATTTTATTGCAGTAAAAGCAAACAGTATTATGACATTGACAGTTAAAATGTCATGTAGAACTAAAAAAATTAAACAAATTCTTATTTTCTCCCATTTTTTTCATATTAAATTATGTTTCACAGCTAAATATTTGATATTAAATGAAAGCCCTGTTTCCCCTGAATAAAATGATATATAATAAGGGTGGGTGCATTTAATATGAAAGAGGTGAATTACGGTTGGACAGACATGTAGCGCAAATGCCAGGTTTTGTTTACATTTTGTTTCGTTCACAACGTGTACATTTGGCTCAGTCCTTATGGGGTTAACTAATCTAATACATTTATTGATCAATAATGACCAGGTGGGATTAGTGAAAGGTAGACAAGCACCTGATGGAACGAGACGGTTCATTAACTTAATTCAACATATCAATTCAACAAGAACGCCTTCTCTGCTCCTTTCATTGGATGCAGAGAAGGCGTTCGACAGGGTACATTGGGGAGATCTATGGAAGACACTGAGCAGATTTGATATTCCACAGTCTTTTATTACTGCGATAAAGGCACTATACAGTGCACCCACAGCTCATGTATCGGCCTTGGGTTTCCAATCCAGAACGTTTTCTCTAACTAATGGGACGCGTCAAGGCTGCCCCTTATCTCCAATTCTCTTTGTCCTGGTGATGGAACCCCTGGCCGAACTGGTTAGGACGACCCCAGAAATCGCAGGTATTAATATCATAAAATAGGGATATTTGCAGATGACGTCATTCTAGCACTTAAAAATCCAAAAGACTATCTGAAATCTCTCAATACTATTCTACTCCAGTTTGGAGAAGTGTCTTATTATAAATTAAATGTATCCAAGACCCAGGCCCTACCTCTCCACTTGCATAAATCTGATATGGATGAATTAAGACTATCATATCCGTTCGACTGGAGGAGGGATTACCTGGAATATTTAGGAATTAACTTATGCAAACATTTACCCAATATGCATATTCATAACTTGAAGAGAGCATGGCCGGACCTACACAAGAAGATGGAGAGATGGGGTGGTATGGAGTTATCGTGGTTAGGAAGAATTGCCTCCATAAAAATGTCAATCCTCCAAAAAATCTTGTACTACTTTAGAACTATCCCCTTATCTGTTCCAATGTCCTTCTTTAACAAAGTATATTCAATAATGCTAAAATGTATTTGGAACAACAAACACAGCAGAATTAAGCTTACATCCCTGCAGCACCAAAAACTTCATGGGGGCATTGGTGTCCCTAATTTCAGAAAGTACTTCTTTGCAACTAACGTTGCAGCGGTTGTAAGCTTTAATAGTCAAAATAATAGGCCGAGATGGATGGAGATGGAGGAATCTAGCATTCTCCCCTTTCAACTCGGGGAATTACCTTGGCTAAGCCCTGTAAGGAGACCTAGAGTAACTAAAATGTTTATGACCACTAAGACCACACTTAAAGCCTGGGATTTAGTATATAAAAACAACTGTCACTTGACAAAACTATATAGAGCCATGCCAATTGAATCTTTAAAATACTACATCCCGACCTTAAACTCATCATTACTTAAAGAACACCGACTGTATCATATAGACGACTTTTTCCATGGAAGCTCTATTTTGTCATATGAAAGATTACAATTTAAGCATAAACTGGTGACCGAATGTAAGGATGAATGAGAGTTGGTGATTGAGAAATTAAACGAAATATACAACATACCGGAAACCGACAAAAATTATAAAGCACTAGAAATATCACAACTAGAAAAGCTATTTTTGCATGACCCGAATAGGAAGGGCATTATATCTATCTGTTATATGTTACATAACGATAAACCATCAATTAAACTGAAGCATATGTTATCCTGGGAGACGGAGCTGGGTTCCCAATATAAGTTGGAGGAATGGTTCAGTTTTTTTTTCAGCTATGAAGGGCCTATCTTTCTGCTCCAACCATCACGAAAACCACTTTAAAATTCTGTATCGATGGTATCTGGCCCCGTCTAAATTGCATAATATGAATAATAAGCACAGCGATAGGTGTTGGAGAGACTGCGGAGGGCTGGGCAACATGGCCCACATATGGTGGTTTTGCCCAAGACTGACTAGATATTGGAAAATGATACATGACTTAATTATTAAGGTGAACAGTAACATAGGTAGCTTCACATCTGAACTGGCTCTATTTAAAAGATTCCCTGAATCCATCAGTAAAATTGATAGAATTATAGTAGGCCACATTCTGATAGCTGCAACCACATGCCTACCTAGATATTGGAAATCTAAAAACACACCCTCAGTTAAAGAAGTACTAACACTAGAAAACAAATTATCACATAGAAATAACACACATATATTTGCACAATTGAAATACCACTTGGATCAATGGGAAACCGATGTCAAAAAAACATATAACCTTTAATAACTTGTTATGGAATGTTTTTCTACTTAAGTGCCTTGTAGCAGAAAAATATAAGATTCCTAATGGTCAGAATCTATAGTGTGTCCATAGAACCTTAAATAGGGGGTAACCCTTATAGTGTTTACAAAAATAAGACTGAAGGTAATCCCTGGTAAAATGAGCTTTGGGAGTACCAGACTAGAAAAAGGATCTATGGGTATGCACTAATGATAAATTAAAAGCCTTTATTGTAGGGTTTTTGTTCCCCAAAAAGAGAAAAAAGGAAACTTAGCCTCAGCCAATAAAGCAAAGAACGCATGTTCCGTAGGTCTGAAATAAAACTGTTGAAAGGTGTCTTCTCGAGACCAGTCTGCTGAATGTAGAATCTCAGGAAGGGAAGAGCTAGCCACCAGGGCGCCCGCGTGTCCCTAACCAAGCGAGCACCGAAAGAAGAGTCCACACTGGCTAACGTCAGTAGCCATCTGATCCAATGTGCTAAGGTAGTGGAGAGACCGGTTTATGTGGACGCACATAAGACACCAACAGTTGTCCTGATCGGAAATCATGAAGCGGAGTATTAACAGCCACATAGCGGGATAGTGCAGTCACCACTCAGAGTTTAGGAGCCTCTCGGAAATATGGGTAAAAAATGGCAGTAGAGTCGGATTTGGTACGTCTAGACACCGAAAAAGTCCCCCCTTCCGGGGAAAAAAAGAGTCAATGTCAAATGCGCAGACATTGGAGACCCGACGGAATCATATGAGGCACAAGAGTAGTGCAAACTTGCCCGACAACTGTCGTAGTGAGACGTCTCGATTATCTGGCCAGTCCTGGATGAAGTCCAAAACCCTATGCACATCCCAGAGGGATGCATATTTAGGTGCTGGCGGGCGTGACAGTCTGATACCTCTTAGGGGTATACAAACCAATAGATCCTGGCCAATGGGAGTCCCTTGAAGGGTAACATGAGCCTCTGAAATGGCAGACCTGGCAACATTAACAGAACGGCATGACCGTCCTTGGTCGAAGAGATGAGAGAGGAAATTCAGAACGCTAGATACAGGTGCCATAAAGGGATCGATACTCCGTTCCAGGGACGAATGACACCAAATGTTCCATGTGGAAAAGTAACATCTCCTAGTGCCCGGGGCCCAAGAGTCCCAGAGGAGATTTCTAGCTGACCCAGATAGTCCGTTGACATTCCAGGTACCCCGAAAAGAGTCCAGGCCAACAAGTGGAGGTGGCATCCAGTGCGAGGGGGCGATGGTTGTTTCGTGAGTCCGAGAGGAGCATCTGCGGAGACGGAAGGAGAAGCGGGTCCCGAAATGACAGCTGCAGTAATTCTGGAAACCAAGCCCGACCTTGCCAAAGCGGCGTCAGTAACACTAAGGATACCTGTTGACGTTGTATCTGGAGCAGGACCCTGGAGATCATAGGGAATGGAGGAAACGCGTAGGCTCCCTGCGACGGCCAGTCTTGAAGAAAAGCATCCACCGTGCATGTCGGGTCTGGGAGCCAACTGAAGTATGTCGAAACCTGAAAGTTCGTCCTGGAGGTGAAAAGATCCACTGTGAACGGGTCCCGCCGGCATGCCACTTAGAGGACGATCGATCAATGCAGTCTCCAGTTACTGGCATCCCTCCAATGTCTGGTGAACGAGTCCGCCATCAGGTTCGTCACATCTGGTAGATACTCTGCCTAGAGCAGGGGTAGGCAACCTTTTAGCAGCACTGTGCCGATATAGGATTGTGATGTCCCGTAGCGTGCCCGTCCTATTTTTTTTAAAATTGAGGTGTGTATGCTGCCATATTCTGCTTGTGTTATTTTTACTGTAATTGCTTTGTATCTTTATATTTGTCAATATATGAGCTATTATATTGTATATGTTCATTAGTAGTTTGTGGTATCGTGTATGATACATATGAATGTGGGCTGTGTATGGGGGCTGCTTGTGGAATTGTGTGTGTGTGTGTGGATGGATATGTCACATTTTGTGTTTGGTAGTGTGTGTATGTGTGGGGGCTGTTTGGGGTATTGCATGTTAGAGGCTGCATGTGGGTCGTGTGCATGTATGTGAATTGTTAGCGGGTTACATTAGTGGGGATTGTGTGTATGTTTGCTTGTGGGCTGTTCGTAATATTTGTATGAGGGGAGGGTTAGTGTGCATTTCTGTGTATATCTAGCAGTGTGGGTGGCTTCCCTGGGGTCCAGTGGGGACCAGGCCGGCCAGGTACAGGTCAAGGACAGGAGCTGAAACAGCAGCTGCGGGCTGCTCTACTCCAGTGTGGATTCTTATTTACAGGTGCTGGGAGGAAGTGATATGAGTTAGTTATCTGAGATCACTTCCTCTATGTGCAGCAATGCATAAATTTAGGATTGTCCTTCACCACCTTTTCGTATTAGCAGATATCTGAAGTTTCACTGGGACTCCTGATAGGCCAGAGCCTGTTTGGCTCTAGCAGCCTTGAGTGCCGTGCAAAGACACCTTGAGTGCCGTCCATGGCACTAGTGCCGTAGGTTGCCTACCCCTGGCCTAGAGAGTAATATTGCGCTGGAAGCAGAAGCTGTAAATCTCCTTCGTCACCTCCACTAGTGCTCGTAAGCTTTCAGGCCGTGCAGCAGAAGCCTACAGAGCCGTACCAGAGGAGGAAGTCACAGACTATAACTGGGTGAAGGAGATAATTTTGGCAAGATATGCCATCACCCCAGAAGCATACAGAAGACGCTTCAGAGAAACGAAGAAACAAGAGAAGGACTCCCACACCGAATTGCCGTATGCAGAGGGCAGCCATAGCCTGGATACAAGCCAGTCAGGCAAATACCAGAGAAGAGATCACCAGCTGATTTTACTTGAACAATTCTTAAATAGACTAAACCCAGGGGTGCAGGAGTGGGTAAGTGACCGAAAACCTACCACTCTCTCTGAAGCGTCCAGGCAGGCCAACGGATACCAAGATGCCCACAGGCAGTCATGGATTAGCTTCAGACTGACCCCTAAACCGCTGAGCAATAACCCAGGGCCACCGGAACCACAATGGCCAGAACTCATCACTAACCCACAGGCGAATCGATATCCCAGAGTCCAGTGCCAATTTCTGTGATTTTTGGATACATTGTTCACCCAGATCAGGGCTATCAGTGGATGTAACATTTATGGGGATATGTTGTGGTTTGGGGGTACTTATGGGACTTGATAATAAATGTGTGTTTTTCTGCCTGGAGATAACTGAGTTACATACAGTACTTCATTCAATTATCTCACAGAGAGAGGGGAGGGATTATTTGTGTGTTATGGGAGTGTCGTACAGTTAATTACTGTTCTTCTTGGTTTATTCCCATAAAGCTACTGACAACAGGCAACACCATCACCACTCAGTACAGCTGAACGACAAACCTGCGAGATTCAGGCACCACCCTCACATTGGTAAAACGTCCACCAGAGGTTCCGTAGCTGTGCGGGCAGCAGGGGGAGCGATACATAGACTACCCACCGCAAGACTACACCTTAATCTGGGTTAATTGATGTGGGGATGATCCAGGAACTCCCCACTGACATCTTGCTGGGAACTCCTAACACACACACACACAGCACCCTTCACACACATACTGCACCACTCACAGCCACAGCACCCTTTACACACATACTACACCTCTGTCTCACACACATGCTGCACCCCACATACACACACTGCAACCCTCACACATAAACACACTGCACCCCCCCCCACACACACACTACACCCCTCACACACACACCACCTCACATACATACTGTCACTTTTCCCACCTTAACTTCCGGAGTGCCAAACAAGGTTGCCCCCAGGAGTGCCCAGTAGCGGATTTGAACCTGGGTACTTTGCAGTCCTGCTATGTTACCTCTGAGCCACCATTCAGCTTTAGTAATGCCAGTATCCAGCTCTGTCTTGTATCCGGTATTCGGGGCTGGACATGCATATAAGTTTCTCCTGTCTTTCATGGTACACCTGATGTTGATGGTCTCGTTAGCCAGGTATAAAACACTGCCTCTCCCAGAAGACAGTGTCAGTTCCTTGACTCTGGTTCAGTATTGCTGTTTGTGTTCCAGTGTGCTCCTGTTAATTCCTGACCCTGGCTTGTTACTCCGTATATCCTGACTTCAGGCATCCTCTGACCTCGTCTTTCTTCTCGTTAATCCTGACTTCTGGCACCCTCTGACCTCTGCCTTACCCACGACGATTCTCCTGCTTTATCCGTTCCTGTACTGTGACTTGCAGAATTATCCTGCACAGCCCCCGTGCACCGACTCACAGGACAGGTGAATTCTTACCTGACCACCTCGGCCTGTGTTTACTTGCAGGGGTGAGCATATATCTCTGCCTGCCGGACTCCCAACTCAGGTAAGCCCTGACACATACACACACTGCACCCCTCACACATACTGCACCCATCACACACATGCGCTGCACCCCTAATGCACACACTGCACCCCCTCACACACATACTTTCTCCAGCACCTAGTCACAGATATTACAACACAAACACAACTGAAACTGCACCACAAACAGCTCATTCTACATACTCAATCCCTCAAGCAGGCTACAAACAAATGCACAATACACTTCCTGGCCCTCTGCTCTCCCATCAGAGACAAGTCATAAGCAAATACAGCGTATGCATTTTAATAAATAAAGCACTGAGCCAGTGGCGTAAGTAGAAACTACAGCTCCCCCTCCCTCCCCTGATACTTCTCACCACCCCCAACCCCTCCATGTGTCACATTCATGCCCCACAGTGTGAGTGTGGCATGGTTGGGGGGGGATGAGTATGACAGATTTGGAGGGGTTAATGTGACAGGGTGAGTGTCACAGGGTGAAAGGGGGTGAGTGTGACAGATATTGAGAATGAGTATGGCAGGATTGAGGGGGCTGAGTGTGACAGTGCTAGAGAAGGTGAGTGTGATAGGGTGAATATGGCAAAGGTATGGGAGGTATGTATGGCATTGGTGAGTGACCGGATTGGGGAAGTTATTGTGAGTGTGGCAGGGCGAAGGGGGTTGACAGTATGTGTGGTGGAGTGACCGTTACACAGACACACAGATGCATACACTGACACACATGCAGATAACCAGACAAACACACACTGACATACATGCAAACAGATACATACATGGACACACATGCTGATACACAGACACACATACAGATACAGATGCACAGATACACAGATACACAAACTAACACACAGATACACAGAAACATATAAAAACACTGACACATATACAGATACACAAACACACACTCACACACATGCGGGTACACGGACACACATGCAGATACACAGACACTTGATGACAAACATTCAGATACACAGAATGACATTCATACAGATACTAACAGTGACACACATACAGATCCATAGGGCACACACTGACATACAGAGACACAGATATACAGATAAACATGCAGACACACATGCAGTTACATATGCAGACACACAGATGCACATACAGACACACATACATACAGAGACACACACGTACATACAGACACACACACGCATACATACAGACACAGATACACAAACACACACACATGCAAAGTATTTTAGTCACCATCCTATTTCCTAGGAGGGTGACTTCACTGGGGTCCAGTGGCTGGCTCAGGCTGATGGGAGTCAGAGTTCCCACTCTGACTCACTCCTCTCCTCCTCCCTTGCAGCGCATCTCCTCCTCTTCCACCCTTGCTGCGCTCTGTGTAAGCTGGGAGGAAGTGACCGGGGCTGTCACTTTCTCCCAGTGCTCTGATCTCACCATAGTAGGGCCAGTCACACTGTTCAAGCGCCACGTCGCTGACTGCCCCCCCAGAAATACATTGCATCTGGTGGCCCTAACAGCAAGGGCCACCCAACGAGCCCCTGAATGCGCAGCTCCAGCTGTTGTACCGTGCTGGCTGGGGCCGCACCACATGGCTGGCAGGCACCCAGGCATGGGTCCACAGGGCAGCTGTGTTTCCTGGAGTGACGGGCCTGGTCGCAGCTGCAATCCTTGCTACCGCGGAAGATCCACCACTACACTAAGCCATTGTTCCCCTCAGCCTTATAGTGTCTCCCCATGTCAGGGAAACCTCCAGGGTTTGAAAATATTCTGGTAAGGTCTCCTTGATTGCCCACAGCTCTTTGATCAGTGAGGAACAAATACAGGGCACCCTCCCTCTGGCCCCAACCATTCTCAGTGGGCCAAATCTTTCTCCCAGTCCGGCCCTTACGGTCTATGCCGTCATGCAGTACAGGGCTTAAATGTCCGTTGATTGAATATACCAGTGATGGCTAACCTTGACACCATAAATTCAGAGGCGGCTCTCTAATTAGGCGGTTTAGGCGGCTGGGGCCTCGCGGCCGCCTAAACCGCCTGTGGGCAATCTGTGTCAGGTCCTCGGTCAGTGACCGAGGACCTGACACCAGGAGGGGGCCCGGCGGCTTGCCCGGTATGCCGCCGGGTGCGAGGCCCCTCCTGGTGAGAGACCACCTGCAACCCCTGGTCTGCAGCTCCGCGCAGTGTGCAGAGCTGCAGACCAAGTGTCTGGCGAGATCTGGCCAATCAGAGCGTTGCCGCGGGTTACCACGGCAACCAGGGCCGGACTGGGGAAAAAATTCGGCCCGGGCATTTTTAATTACAGCGGCCCACTGAAAAGGGGGCGGGGCCAGATAGGGTGTGTTTTGTCATCCCCAATGACAAGCACGCCCCATCTCAAAGTGAGCATGTTGGTTCAATGCTCTTCCAGGGCATGAGAAAAGGGCCCTGTATTTGATCTGCACAGCGCAAGCAAATTTAATAACATGCTTGCATTGTGTTTGCTTGAAACTTGTCTCAGGGGTTTCCATAATTGGAATACTCACTGTATCCCATTTATGGAGACACTATGTGTTTGCTTAAAGGATATCTAGTGTGTTCATAGGGGATCCTGAGTGTGTATGTCAGAAATGTAGTGTGTGTGTAAGTGGTGCAGCGTCTGTGTGTAGGGGATCTAGTGTGTGTTTGAAGGACTCAGGAGTGCGTATAGGAGATCTAGTGAGTGTGTGACTGGTGCAGTGTGTTTGGGGGGTGCTGTGTGTGTGAGGGGTGGAGTGTGCATTTGTGAGGAGTATAGTGTGTGTGGGAGGGTGCAGTATGTGTGTGGGGGGGTGCAGTATGTGTGTGTGAGGGCGCTGTGTGTTAGGGCACTGAGCGAGGGTTCTGTGTATTTGAGGGTGAT
>OW240921.1:35866160-35889304 GCA_933207985.1 Pelobates cultripes | reverse complement strand
AAAACCACTTTAGAGGCATAAAATAGGAACATCATGACAGCTTTAAATACATAAACTTGGCACACCATGGCAATCCGCTTTAGATGCATAAAATTGGCATAACATGGCAGTTTTAGAGGCATAATTGTGGGATAGCATGGCAGTTTTAGAAGCAGAAACTCTGCACATCATGACAATCGGTTTTAGAGACTTACAACTGCTTACTCACAATCAGAAGTGCTGTTCTGCTCTTTCATCCGGGCACCTCACGTTGATTGTCCCAGTGGAGGAACTAATGTAGAGGGGGGCCCTGGTGCAAGTATGTTTTCTGGGCCCCCTTTAGTGAAAGTGTGGCCAAAACACAGATCTCCATCCGTCGGAGAACTTCAATGCTGTGCTAGATAGGTATCTACCACTTGCGCATTATTGCAGGGTTATATTTGAGCAGTGTTTGAATGTAAGCATGTTTTTGTATTTGTATGTATTGTTGCCATTGGAATGTAGTGGTGTACTTGTTTCTAATGTTTGCGTCTGAATGCATGGGTTTGTGTATGTAGTGTAGGACTTTAAATACAGGTGTGTTTTTTTGTGTGTAGTGTTGGTGTTTGTAGATCATTTTAGTGTTTTATTGCAGGGGTGTGATTATGTGTTTGCTTTTGATTGCAGTGAGTGTGTAGTGGATGCTGTGTGTGTGTATATTGTGTTTTATAAAATATACATATACACAATGTGTGTTTGAATGTAAGCATGTTTTTTTTGTATGGAGTATGTGTGCAGTGTATACACACAAATACAAACCTACACAGCGATACACACAATGACACCTAGTTTCCCCACACACAGACACTCGTACACAGATACACACTGAACACACAAATACACACACTGCTGCAAAAGGGACACATACACACAGAGAAAGGAGGTGAGGGTGACAGTGTGTATTGGTAACTGTGGGGGGCAGAGGAGAAAGGGTTCCGGGGGGGTCGCAGTCGGAGGAAAAGGCTACAAGTGGGGTGGGCAACCCATTTGCAATACCTTGGGTTGTCTACTTTTGCAAATGGTATGCCATGGGGGTAATTCTTATTCTTGGGCTACCATACAGTCTCAAAGGCAACGTAACTAATCTGGCTAATTTCAATGTGAAAACTGAAAAATTTAACACTATATTTGACCCTGTAACTTCCCATAACACCATCAAATCTGGACATAGGGGGTACTGTTTTACATGTGAGATTGCTGAATACAAATGTGTATTTCATTGCAGTAAAAGCAAACAGTATTATTACATTCAGTTAGAATGTCACAAACTAATTTTTTAATTCTTATTTTTCCCCTTTTTTTTATTTTATTCATATTAAATTGTTTCCTACCTAAATAGTTGATGTTAAATGAAAGCCCTGTTTCTCCTGAATAAAATTATATATGTGTGGGTGCACATAATATAAAAGAGGCGAATTATGCCTGAACAGACAAGTTCCATTTTTTTTTTTTTTTGCGTTTTGATCATAACGTGTGCATTTGGCTCAGTCCTTAAGGGGTTAAACATACAAATATCAAATTTTATTCTAACTATTTTGATATATTTATATCAAAATACACTTAGAATTAAATATATACATTTATGTATATATAAATCAAAATACTATATATCCACATACAAAATTACATAAATTTCATAAATACACATAGAATTCAAATATGCATATTTAAATTCTACATGTGTACTTATGTAATTTTACATAAGTAATTTTATTGATTGTAATTTGAGGGACCTGCTTGATAACCCAGGCAGAAAATCCAGAATTAAATTTGCTAGCACTGTATTTAACCCTGTAATTTTCTACCATAGGCAAAAGACAACCCAAGGGACAAAGTTAGTCAACAATGGCCAAAATTGGCATTCAAATTAGTTTTTTTTGCATTTTTCACACACAAATTTTAACGCTAACTTTGGCTAGTGTTTGAACAAGTGGCTACTAAAAAAAAAGACTAGACCTACCCCATGTACAATACCTTGGGTTGTCTACTATTGCAAATGGTATGCCATCATGGGGGTAATTTAAATTCCTGGGCTACAATACGGTCTTAAAGGCAATGTAACCAATCTGACGAATTTCAATGTGAAAAAAACGAAAGGCAAGCCTTATATATGACTAACTTTTGAAAACACCATACAACCTGTACATGGGGGGTACTGTTATGCTCAGGAGACTTCGCTGACCACAAATATTAGTGTTTCAAAACAGTAAAACGTATCAACAATTATATCGTCAGCTGCCACAGCATTCAGAAGTGGATCGGCAGGAGGGAGGCCAGGTATGTGTGGGCCGTGGCACACTGAAATGCGGCAGGCGCCATCTTAACTTCGGTCCCCCGTGTATAAGTGTTTTTTTGTTTTTTTTTAACCACTGTCGTGACATTCCCTGTATAACACGCCCCCCAATTTTAGACTAAAAAGAATTAGAAAAAGACTCTTGTACATGGAAAAATACCATACTTTTTTCCCCCTAATAGAAAGTAAGGACCATTTGTGACTGTCCTACCATGTCTTGTCCAGATTTTCTTTAGAATCTGCTTTGTCTGCAAATACTTTTATACAGGATTTATATGTAAAATGCAATATTTTTTGTTGTTGTTGAGGCCTCTGGTCGCATGGTGCAGGTTTAGTCACGATGAGTCAATCTGACGGGTTTGGCATTAGTAAATCTAATACAGTCAGAATGTGGCAATTATTGAATTATATCCACACAAAGCTTATTACATTAAAATACTTAAAACCGATCAATTGGAACAAGTTTATTGAACTGAGTTTGTTTGCAGACAGCCATTTATCTTTTAGGAAGAAAATCTGGTACTTTCAGACCTATTGAAAAGAGAGTACAATTATAAAAATGTACCTTTTTGATGCACATAATCTACAGATTACTTATGGTGTGATAGCGTGTGTTCTCATATCAATAAAATAGAATTTTCTGTTAAAATATACTCCATTTAAATTATAAAGTGCCACATACTCTGCAATGCTGTACAAGCAGATAGATGAGTAGTTTCAGCAAGACATGTTAGACTTTTAGGAGCAGAAGGTGCTGAGAGCACTCCTCAAATGAGCTTACATTCTATGGGCATTGATGTTAAATGACACAAGATGTATTAATTTATAGAAAAGTAAGTCTCTAGACAATTCAATGTTTGTTTTTTACTTTAATCTTTCTTTTATAATAAGTATAGATAACATACAAGTATCCTTTAATTGAAATATTTGGAAATTTAATTTCGGTCATACCTTTAAATAGGTGGGAGCAGCATTATGTAGAGATTTGAAAGCAAGAACCAGAATTTTAAATTGAGCCCTATATCTTACAGGGCTCAATGAAGGGACTGACAGAAGGGTGAGGTGTGGGCGGACAGGAAGAGGAGCCTCGCCGCCACATTCATTATGGACTGTAACGGTGCAAGTTGGGAGCATGTAAGACCACTGAGAAGCGGATTACAGTAGTCAAGGCAGTAAGTACAGTTGAATGGACCAACACCTTAGTCGCATCTGGCGTTAAGTAGGGTCGGATGCGCGAAATGTTTTTGAGATGGAAGGATTCGGCAGGATTCGGTGATAGAGTGATCATGAGGCGTGAAGGAGAGGTCGGAGTCAAAGAGAACACCTAGGCAGCTAGCCTGCATGGTGGAGCTGATTGTAGCACCGTTGATTTGGAGGGAGGGAGACACAGGAGTAGCAACACTTGAGGGAGAAAAGACCAGCATTTCAGTTTTGGTCAAGTTGAGTTTAAGGAAGTGGGCAGCCATCCAGTTAGAAACAGCAGAGAAGCAGTCAGAGACACTAGTCAAGAGGGACGGGGAGAGATCAGGAGAGGATACAGATTTGTGTGTCATCTGCATAGAAATGATATTGGAAGCCAAATGAGCGAATAAGTTTACCAAGGGAGGCAGTATTGCTAGAGAACAGTAGGGGACCAAGGACTGATCCTTGGGGAACACCAACAAAGAGGAGTTGGGGAGAAGAAGCAGAGCCAGAGAAAGAAACAGTGAAAGAGTGCTGGGAGAGGTAGGAGGAGCACCAGGAGAGTGCAGTATCTTGTAGACCAATATTGCGGAGGATGAGAAGAAGCTGTTGATGATCAGAGAGACACGGTGCAGCTGCGGGGACAAAGAGACACATGGAGAGATTAGAGAAATGCAAAGGCACTAGGAGCAAAAAAAAAAAGAGACAAAGTTTGCAATTTTTTTTTTTTTTTTGAAGTGGGGAAGGGGCTGCAAGTAGATGGTCTTGTCTAGGGCACAAAATTGTCTTTCACTGGCCCTGGTCAGTGTCTAGCTCTTTTTCCCCATTTAGAAATGTGTGATATTTTAACTGTACTATCAGAAGTTCTGACTAGATCTCCCACCTTAGTGAGGAGTTTTCCAATTCTGGAATAATTAAATATCTTCACTAATTTGGACAGTAAAGCCAATTGATCCATTATAAAATATTTTTATTCTTACATATTTTAATATCTCTGAATTAGATAAACAATTTTTTTTGAACTGGAAAAGGAATTTAATAGTGCAACTTGTAAAAAGTTGTAATATTAGAATTATACCTTTGAATTTTTCAAGAATTCAAATTATGTCCTCAGTAGTAGATTCCAAAATATAAATTTTGAAAAAGAGGGTTGTCTTCGCTAACAAACCTAGTGATTTCTTAATTGTGCGCCATGGCTCCAGTGTTTGCATTCATACACTATAGTGTTCCTTTAAGCCAAATGTTTATTCCTGACTCTATAGGAGAGAAAACAATGTTTAGGTATCCAGTTCCCCTCTTGCCTCCTGTGAAAAAGGTAGTTTCGGTCTTTTCACGGCTGGCCCCATCTACGCCCCGCCTCCTTTGGCTGAGATAATCAAAACTGATGATCTTAGCAAATGCTTACCCAGTGTAAGGCATTGATAGGCTGCCATGCTGTGCCATTCAGCATCTCCTCATAGTTTACACTGAATCAGAGTGTGGAGACACTAAATGTCTGATTACTGCCTAGTTACGTTTAGTTGCAGTCAGTGTAAACACTGTATTTTCTCTGAATAAAATATGAATATGTCTGAAAAGGCAGTGTTTACATGAAAATGCCTTCAGGGACATACTATACACAACAAAACAACTACATTAAACTGTACTTGTTCTGGTGACTATAGTGCACCTTTAAGAGTCTATTTATTTTTTTTAATTTTTTATAAGTTATGTCACAGACCCTCTGCTCGCCTAAGCTGGGTACATGGCACGGCAGCCCTCCACCCCCACTAAAATGACTATAACACTAAGGACTAACCCACCAGCCCATGTCTCCCAGCCCATTGCACTTTTCTACCTGTCCAGAACCGCCTACCATGAGCCAGAGGAGTCCCTGAGACACGGTGCACCTGACTGAAAGCGACTTTTAATCGTCCTGGAACTCTGAAGCGGATCGCAGAGTCATGGCAGTACGCTAAAACTAGAGTGCTTTCGGTCCCAGGACACTTACTCAAGGCGCTCTTTGGAGGGTTAACAGAGGAGGAGAATATTCATCAAACAAGGACTTGGGGAAGCTCAATGTACTCACGAAAAGCGCCGTGCTTTTAGGTGACTGAGAAACTCTACCCAGAACTCTGGAACTATGCACCGGATCAGAGGCTAGCCAAGTCCGGGTGCTTTTTGGAGAGAATGAGCGCTCCAGAGAAACTTTCCAGAGTTTTATGGAATGTGCTTTACTTTAATATATGTGTTTTGGGGTATTTTGTGTTTTGTACCTTCAGTGTCCGGGAGATAATTAGTTGAACCAATGTTTAAAAGAGGAAAGATGTGAAATTCTGATTTGGAGCAACTGACTTAAAACAAATTAACTGCCATCCACTTAGAAATAGCAGAAAGGAAACTGTCTTCTGATCTTACTCTGTCTCCAGACATATTTGTTTGTCATCAATATAAAAGTGTTGGAACATGGAAATTATTAGGAGCTGAGAAAACTTTTGCCTGTAACTGAGCTCCAGTACTCTGAGTACCTCTGTTTAAAGTTCCCTCTGGCTG
Source organism: Pelobates cultripes (assembly GCA_933207985.1). Classification (NCBI taxonomy): domain Eukaryota; kingdom Metazoa; phylum Chordata; class Amphibia; order Anura; family Pelobatidae; genus Pelobates; species Pelobates cultripes. The sequence continues at coordinate 35,883,279 of OW240921.1, read as the reverse complement.
GAGAATACAACGCTGATGTGACCTGTTCCTTTCCCCAAACACCACATGACACTTTGTAAAGGATAAAATACACCTTTATTGTCACAAAGTACTTGTTTTTATAGAGACAATCGTGACAGACGGTCATCATCGACAAAAGGGTCACTCCCTGGCACCTCTGTGTCTGGAAGATAACCAGATGAATTATTGCTTAGCTTCCAGACAACAGGACACCTTAACTGAATATCCCTAAAAACAGATACATTTATACATTAGTAGAATTCACACATGTGGTATCCCTCGATTGCTCACCCCAAGTACCTTAACTGGCAAAATAACACTTTAATCGAATCTAGCTCGGACATCCTTTAATGGATCTAAGTTTTAGAGGGCTGTGCCAAAACTTTGCTCAGCACAGCCACACAGTTTCTAAGTTTGTCCCTGTCCGGCACATGGAGCCCTCTTTGCTGATTAGTTTGTGGAAGTCTGGTTTGGGAAAGTCAGGCTGGGTTTCCTGGTTATCCTGTGCCCCTAATAAGCACAGGGTGACAGACATTTGAGGAGACTGTGAAGCTGAGAAAGGGAGGTCCCTGTGAATCTGCTGTGGCCCTGCCCCAAAATCAAATCTACCCCCTTATGACCCTATTCTCAAAGGGTTCCAGTGACACCCACACATTCTAACAGTAGATCTGATACACTGTTTTCAGCCAAGGATGGTTCCTGTTACACTAGCTAAGCAGAGAGTTAGATTCAAGGAAGTCAGTCTCATGTACACAACTCACTCAATGATCTCAGAGGGCAGCTGGACAAGGCAGGTGGAGGGGCATTTAGATCAGAGAAGAAAAAAAAAACTTCTTGTGTAGTGGAGTTGAGTGAGCAAAGGATAGAGGAGCTGTTGTAGAGAGATTTGACATCTCTTGCCTGATTTCAGGAAGGAATCTACTCAGTAAAATGAACTGCGAAGTTTGAAGCGGTCAGTTTAGTACAAAGAGTGTTGTTATAAAGGTGTTGAAGTAATTTCTTTAAGAGTGCTAAACTGTAGAAGTGTAGAATAAATGTATAATGGAGGAAATAAAATGTGCAATAAGACTTTCTTCAGCAATTCTAGAGCATTTTTGAAGGTAACGGGTAAGTTTAGTAACTGGGGTCACTTACAACATTTAGATGCAGGAGGTGCTTTTTTTATCTAGTTCTGAGGAAAGGACTTAGTCGCATCTGGTGTTAAGTAGGGGCGTTAAGTTGCTGGTCCATTCCACTGTTCTCTCGCCTTGACTACTGTAATCTGCTTCTCAGTGGTCTTACGTGCTCCCAACTTGCGCCGTTACAGTCCATAATGAATGCGGCAGCGAAGCTCATCTTCCTGTCCACCCGCACCTCCCACGCCTCACCCTTCTGTCAGTCCCTACATTGGCTTCCTATAAGATATAGAGCTCAATTTAAAATTCTGGTTCTTGCTTTCAAATCGCTACATAATGCTGCCTCCACCTATCTATCCTCTCTTATACACAAGTATGTCCCGTCTAGGCCCTTACGATCTGCTGAAGACTATAGGTGTCCGTACTCCCACCTCTGATGCTCGCCTTCAAGATTTCTCGAGGGCTGCACCGTTCCTGTGGAACTCGCTTCCCTCCTCCGTTAGATGCTCACCCAGTCTCCACTCCTTCAAAAAATCGTAAAAACCCACTTCTTCATAAAAGCATATCAATTAAACTGTTAATAGCTCCCAACTGATTCCTCTTCTGCAACTGTCACTAGTCTAATACTTTTCTATACCTTTTTGTGTCATTTTATCCCACTCCCTCTAGCATGTAAGCTCATTGAGCAGGGCCCTCAACCCCTCTGTTCCTGTGTGTCCAACTTGTATGGTTACAACTACATGTCTGTTCGTCCACCCATTGTAAAGCGCTGCAGAATTTGATTGCGCTATATAAATAACATAATAATAATAATAATAATAATAAGGCTAATTGAGCTGTTGTCCATCATCAGCACTCTCTTGCGACTTGTTTATTTTGCTCTCTTTAAGCTTAAAGGGTAATCCAGACGTTGACCCCTTGCTCACGGTGCCTAGAGAGATATCAGCTATGCCTTACTGATGATACCTAACAAGACTGAAACGATTGTATGGAGTTGCTGTATCTCTCGTGCACAGAGAGCCGGCCTGTATTTTGGATCTGTTCTGCCCTTTTGAGTGGAATCAGTCTGAGATGCATGGTCTGGTTCTCTTTGTAATGGCACAAGATGAGCTAAAACCAGTTTGAGAAATGAGCAGGGATCCACTGAAGGGCAGGCTAATTGAGCTGTTGTCCGTCCTCAGCACTCTCTTACGACTTGTTTGTTTGAGTTATAGAGGGAGGTTACAGAGCTGGGCAGTTGAGAAGCTGGAGATAAGCCATCAGAAAGGGACAACCAGGTCTCCGTGAGCACCAGAAAGGTGAGAGTTAGAAATGAAGAAATTATGTATAGCTGTAAATTTCAGTTTGCAGAGCATGAAGCCAGCATTCTAGAGTGCACAAAGAACAGAGAGGTAGTTGAAGAGGAATGGCACGGTACTAGGATGAGATTGATAGGGCTTTGTATGCATTACTGCGAGCATGGGAGGTGAAGGATCCTGTACTTGAGCTATAGCACCTATTGCTAGAAGCAGGAGGAAAACAGACAATGACAGAAGGTGAGTGTTGTATAGATGGGATCTTGGCTGAGAGTGGTAGGGACTAGAGTAGAGAGAGAACAGAGATATGAGTGCAAGGCTTGAGATAAGAGAATGTAGCAGAGAGCATGAAATAATGAGCCAAAAGTACAGAGAGATTTTGAAACTGAGAAAAATGATAGAGAGGTGTAGTTCACTTGAAGGAAATCGTCACTTTTATTAAATAAAAAAAAGTGAACACATTTGTCACACAGAAAGCACTTACAAACAAATTAAAGGCTCCATACACAGTTTTTATTTGATTTCAAAGCTCCCAAAAAAATAAATTAAAAAAAGTGACTCCAAAGTGCAGACATGTGAATTCATTTTGGAGGCTCTCTATGTATAATTTTTGGTATAATCGTGCCCAAAACAAGCAGGCTTGTGCACTAAACTAATTTTTGGGGAACTCAGAGATACAGCATAATTTGATCATTTTCCCAATATTTGTCTTAACTTTTGCAGTTCCTGAACAGGTAAAAAAATATAGTGAATAACCCAGTGGTTTCATATCTGGACTTAAAATTATAAAATTCTGTCATGCTAAATTTTGGTTTGAAAAACAAGCTTTATTCTACTAATCACAGCACCATTGCTTTTTTATATTTACATCTAAATATGATTATTGTCTTTTTAATTAAATGTACTAGTTTACCTTAAATCTTTAACCCATTCCGTGTTCCAGATTTTTCAGTGTCGGTTCTGAGGGTAGGTAACACCAAGTTGCTTGTGAACTTCTTCCATAATGCTGGCCAAGAACTCACTCTCTGCTAAGCTCATAACTGGACTTTCCTTCAACCCTGCAACACCAAACATGCCTCCTCACTTACAGGTGGTTAAAAACAATATATAGCGAGAGTCGGCCTAACCACAGAAGCGGACAGTCGCATGGCCTCTGAGCTCCGGCTAAACCACGGACAAAACTATAAAAATAGAGATGACCCACGACCAAGAGGTACCCAAGAAGTCCCCACCACTTACCCCATGGGCAAGAAAACCAAAAAGCTAAAGCCTGATCGACCCCGGCAGGGGCAGAGCATCGGAGACCTCTGGCGGCAGGCACATGCCGCCCAGGAGACCAAGATGGCCTCCCTCCACGGAGGCTGCTGTGACTTCTCCGACAGGGCATTGGAGAAGGAGGAGGGAGACCTCACACCAGCATCCCTGCACCTGACACCCGACACCGGTCCGGTGACGCTAGCGGCCATCAGGGAGATCATGGCGGACCTCCAAGTGAAAATCTCAGCGGTTGTGGCTTGATTCGGGAGGAGCTGCGGGGCCTGAGAGGCCGCCTTTGTGAGGTGGAACACAAAACACAAGACCACACACACACAACAAATCAGAGAGCTAACACAAAGAGTGGAAAAGCTCACACAACAGAGCACCACCTATGAAAGCATATTTGATACCCTAGAAGACAAGAGCGGGCAGAAGAATCTAAAACTTAGAGGAGTCACTGAAACAGTTCCGCCTGAAGAACTCCCACACTTTGCTAGAAGCCTCCTAACAGACATATTCACACCAAAGCAGGCTAAGGCAATGCTACTGGAAGGCATATTCCAACTTCCTAAACCAGCCAAAGCACCAACCGCAGAACCAGGTGACTTGGTGATGCAATTCCAGAGTATTAGGGACAAAGCAGCCGTGCTGGCAGCCATCAGGGGGCAATCACCCTATATCTTCGAAGGGATGTCCATAACCTTCTTTGCAGATTTATCTGGGGGAACCCTTGCCTGGCGAGGGTCACTTCGACCAGTCACCTCCCCTCCTACGCAAGAAGTCCATCAGCTACCGCTGGAGCCAGGCTCGCTCGCTGCTGATCCAAACCACCATCACCATACGAGACCTGCCAGATGCAACAAACCATCTGCAGGCACTGGCTTACCCCGGCCTCGCTAGGCCCAACAAACTCCCATGGCTGGGCCCCTGCGGCCACCCGTGACTTTGTACCTAGGGACAATGCTTCACCCTCTCGAGCCGGGGCCACGACCTGACTCCAATGAGGGCCAGTCCCAGAGGTGTTGGGTTGACTCCCTGGGATACTACCCTATCTCCACCATAACACCCACCCAATGTTGCCAACATATCTCCGCACCTATCAGGCTACCCACATCCAGATCGGACAACCTAAGCCCATTCCCGACTGATACATGCCCAACGCTCCCCCCCCCCCCCACCCTATCTAAGCCTCAGGACAACCCAGGCGATACTCCTATACCCCACCTCTGCAAAGCCCGACCACCCCCCGACTAGCGCAGCCTGCAGACTCTGTGAACACCCAGGGTCACCCACCCGCGAGCGCTTAGCCCAATAGTTAGCCAAGTTGACAATAAATCAATAGTTAGCCCCCCCCAATGAGATGAGCTCCCTAAACTGGCACCACACAACAGCCCACACTATCTTATACTATAAAAGTGCAATGCCTAACCACTGTTTTTATATGCTCATTGAAATGCTGACAAGAGCCGTCGTGGCATTGTAGGCAACTCTGTCATGTTTTGCATATGCACCAAAAATAAGAATTAAAAAACAAACAAAAACAATGTATAGCAAGATATGGCATTAGCCACTTTAATGTTGGTTACCTTTTAAAAGACACTGACGTACATGTTCTGCTTGATAGCTCAGTCCTGTGCTGTTAAGGAAATGCAAGTACTTTGTAGTAGGTGGAACTGGGTAATTTGTTTCCTTTCCATTAACAATGAGAGATGTTGGGCACCAAAAAAAAGAAGGTATCTGATAGGTAAAAAGAAATATAAAAATAGGGCTAATTCTTTAAAGTCTCCATGTAGTCCAGATTTAGAAAATTTGATTAAAAAAATAAAAAATACTTTTCTAAAGATAATTTTCACATTTATGAACTACAGAAATCTGCAGTAGTGTCCTGCTAGCTGTGCATGCTAAAGGTTATGTGTACTGTAGTGGTTATGGTGGTGTGTTCCTTGAATTATCCAGATATATTGCTTCCTCTGCAAAGTTAACATTTGTGCTCCAGTGGTCACAATGGTCCCTGAGGTGGAGCATTTAGACTTTAACGAATAAACCATGTGGCCTCTCTGTAACAGACTTACCAGTTAATATGCACTCCTCTTTAAAATATGCGGGTCAAATTAAAGGTAAGCACATTGGACCGATATGTTACAATAACTCGTAGAAAATGTGATCTCTAATAAATTGTACTTACGAGGTTATTCACTAAAGTGAGAATTCAAGGTGAATTTAAAGTGAATTTCAAATTAAAAAAGTCAAAAAAGCCCAAATGGAAAAATGATGTAACTCAGCTACGCTTCCGTTTTATCTACTTTTGCCTTAAATTTAAAATTCACTTTGAATTCTCACTATATTACTGTATATAATATGTTATAACCTCATTGATTAAGTTCTTATGGTGACCAGAGTTTTCCCTTTGAGGTTTTTTTCTGTATAATAACAATCTGGGTTTTACCCACTTCTACGGAATCTATCCTCATATATTAAAACTTAATACCTGAATAGTTCCTTTGGTGCCAGAAATTACAGCCTGGTTTGGCAGTTCTACAGCTATAGAACAAGTAAGAATGGCCTGACGCTTTCCTGCAAACTGAATGATAATTGTCACAGTCTCGTCCACTCCTACAAAAAAAAAGTTGACATTTAATATCCTGCAGTTAATGTTTCCGTTGTGGGATTCATTGATTAATTAAATGTTAAAGAGCTTTTCACATATTCACCAAGAATACAATAAATTCCTTTCTATATTTTCCTTTGGCGACAGTGTGAAACTTTTTTCATACTGGGGGAAACACTTACCGGTCTCATGCAGGAAGCCTTTTGCTGTGATAGACTCTGGTTTTTCTCCATTAAATGCCATTAACGCAAACTGGATACAGTAGCAGCCGATGTCAAGTAGCGCCCCTCCGCCAAGATCTTTTTGCACTACCCTTTCAACGTGTAACAAATTGAAGCCAAACTCTGCTCTTACAATCTTGACTTCTCCAATAACATTCTGGGTTAGCAAGGAACGGATTTGATGATACACAGGAAAGAAGCGACTCCAGACTGCCTGTTCACCAAAGTGGACATTTGAAGAGAGACAATAGACAACCTTGTGAATGTGTTCTTTTGCAATCAAAATAGATAACAGAACAATATCTAAAGGAGAGTAGAACCCCTCCCCCCTCTTAATCCCCAAGTGACAAGTTCCCTTTATATAAAAGACAAAGGAGGAATTACTTTGTTTTAGGTTAAAACCTGTGATTGACAAAAAGGCTGTTGGATTAAACCGTCACCTTTGGAGGCTCCTGCAGTTTTGGGGGGAATTCTCCATAGACCTCAGTGTTGTACTCTCACGCAAGTATGAGTACAGCACTTACATGCTTCTGGCAAATCAGGCACCAGGAGCCAAAGAATTCCTCTACGAAGAAGGTGGCAATATTCCACGGCAACCCATGGCCACGGGACACTAACTAGAGATGTGACCGCCAGGGGTCTTTGTAAACTTTGCAGACACCCAAAAAGGGACAGATCTGATTTAATTTAAAAATAAAGATCAATTCTTAAAAAGTCAGCACTTCGTCATGATGCAAATGACAGCAGACAAGAACAATTATATACCAAAACACACCTCCATTAAGATTACATTGTGTTTCCTGGCACTGGATATTAGCTCCCTGACCTCTGTGCAGTCCATGGCCAATGGTTTTTCACACAAGACATTTTTCTGGTTCTTCATGAACATAAGCACCAAATCCAGGTGGACTGTGTGCACAGCGCCAACATAGATAACATCTAGAGAAAAATAAATTTTTGGAATGAGAGGACAGAACCAATTTGATACACCGCATGATCGTTTGGCACAGCAAAGCACCCACTGTTACCAGTTTTCCTGATGTTCTGGGGATGTGGATCTTAAAGGACCACTCTAGGCACCCAGACCACTTCAGCTTAATGAAGTGGTCTGGGTGCCAGGTCCTTCTAGGGTTAACCCATTTTTTCATAATTATAGCAGTTTCAGAGAAACTGCTATAATTATGAATGGGTTAAGCCTTCCCCCTAATCTTCTAGTGGCTGTCTCATTGACAGCCACTAGAGGCGCTTGCGTGCTTCTCACTGTGATTTTCACAGTGAGAGCACGCCAGCGTCCATAGGAAAGCATTGTAAATGCTTTCCTATGAGACCGGCTGAATGCGTGCGCAGCTCTTGCCGCGCGTGCGCATTCAGCCGGCGGGGCATAACGGAGGCGGAGAGGAGGAGGAGAGCTCTCCGCCCAGCGCTGGAAAAAGGTAAGTTATTACCCCTTTCCTCCTTCCAGAGCCGGGCGGGAGGGGGTCCCTGAGGGTGGGGGCACCCTCAGGGCACTATAGTGCCAGGAAAACGAGTATGTTTTCCTGGCACTATAGTGGTCCTTTAAAGGAATAAATACTATTATGGTGCTCTGTAGTTGTTATGATGTCATGAGTGCCCTGCGACCCTCCCAATGTAACTAGTCGAATTGTTTTACAACTTACATGCAGGTTTTCTAACAGCATTGAATAATTTGAAAAGCTTATTAAAATCGAGGCCTTTATATGAAAGCAAGCAACCGGATTTGAAAGATTTTACACAATCTACAGCCGTCCAGCTCTTTTGATTTTGTACTAGATTAAAACCAGTATTATTATAGTAAAATGTACAGCCTAGCACAGGTGTCTAATTTGAAAGACTATGTAACGCCTAAACTTGCATTGCATGTAATTTTAAACAATGATCTGCACTAGAGAATCTATCTAACTGCCTCTGTAAAATTCTATTTCTACAATTTTCCCAGAATGCCTTGAAAAGTTTGCAAATTAATGCGGGCAGCAGTGCCACTTTTCAGATTAGCATTTCCCATGTTTCTCCCTTTGCATTTACCTTAATTTTGGGATTCAAATATTATAGGTAAAGGAGGTTCTCTGCAGTGATATTCTGGGTATCTTACCAATGTTTGGGTCTTTGGCGAGTTCTTCGTATGAGCCATGTACTTTTGGAATGCTGTGAGTTTTGGCAAAGTCCGTAGCTCGGTCAATATCCCTGGCTGCTACAGCCACTGCCTGCCCACACAGAAATCAAGTATTAATATATACAAAACTGTTATTCAAAGTTCAACATCAGGAAAATATTGTGCTTATACAATCAATTATAAAAAGTTAAAAGTTTTCTGACAATTCCATACAAAGATATGACGCTTACCTTCTCCTGTCAGTCAATTCTATGCGTAGACTTCTTCTATGCTGACAAGTGAGTGACAGAAGAGAGCAGGAAAACCGTCCTACAGGTGGTTCTCCTGCTACCCCTCACAGCAACTACATGAGCTGTGCTGCAATTGCAGTCATTAATAATGTGCTTGCTAAAGGAGTACAGGAATGAGTGTTAATGACAATGCACTCGCAATTATCCCAGTATGTCAGCATCAGTAGGGGGAGATTACCCAGAAGGGAGTGTTCCCAGGAAGTAATTATACTAGTAATGTATTTGTTACTATTGACAGAATAATTTTTGTAGAAAATAAGTCCACATGCCACAGAATGCCAGTATAGGAATGGATAGTGTAATATGCAGACTGACAGTGCTTCTGCAGGGAATATTAAGGAAGGCTGTAAGCGTGCATATCCTTATCACTCCCTACTAAAGCACTTCTCCAAACTCATGTCTCTTATTTCCCTCTATTCATTTATCAATCCCTCACTTGTGTCTCTCTACCCATACTAAACTATGTATTCCTCATTTGCGTCCCTCTTTCTGTATCCCCTTCTCACTATTTGTGTTCCCCTTCCCATACTTCACCTTCTGTCCTTCTCCCCAGTTTCACTTTTACCTGCATTTGCAGTTTAGGTTTCTCAGGTTAAAAAAGTGCCACAGGATAGAGCAAGCACCTGTCAGGATTACAAGTTGATCCAGCATGCAGAACTGTGTCACACCTAGGACTAAGGATAACGTATAACCGGACCTTAGAATGGCCGGATTTAACGTCTCCAAGAATAGTCAAAATACTATCCAATGTCAGGGACACAGAATCAGACACAAAGATGAGGGAAAGCCAAAAGTCAAGGATACCAGAATTCAGGGAAGTCAAAACGAAGCCAAAGTCAAATACCAGAAAATCAAGATCAGGAACGCACTCGCGGATTACCATCAGGATGAAACCACAACAGGGCAAGGAGCAAATGGAGAATTGGGTTTAAATACCCCTCCGGTGGATCTGATTGGCCATGACCGGCCTTTGACCCCAAAAGCAATTCCCAGGTTTGCATGTGCATTATTGCTGCTCAGTACAAACCCTCCGGTGGATCTGATTGGCTATGACCGGCCTTTGACCCCAAAAGCAATTCCCAGGTTTCCATGTGCATGATTGCTACTCGACACAACTTTTACTGTCAGGACGGTAAATGCCATTAACCACATTTTTATGTGCGGATGAATACATGACAGTGCCATGCACTGCTCTCCTCTGTGGTATTAAAAGTAAGAATAAACAAATAAAGTAGAACATACTAGAGTCTGTCAGACCTTTATATATTCAGACAGAGCACTGTGATTGTGTCAGATTGTGGAGGTAGGAGCCCAGAGTAAGAGGAGAGACCCAGACGTAAGACAGGGACGTATCCAGAAGCGAAATGAAAGGTCAGACCAATGGTTTAATTCCTGAAGGACCAGAGTCCAGGCAAGCATACCCTAGATACAGGGTCTGGTCTAGCAGGGGTTAAGGTCCAGCAGGGCAACAGTCTGGGCAAGGAACACAAAGGGCAATCCATGTGGCATGATCAGCTCATGCCAGGGGTCAATGTCCAAAGCACCCAATAGAATATTTAATAAACTTGCAGAAGACAATACCAAAGCACAGAATGATGGAGCAACCTGTTCAGTCAGTTCTAGTCTTTTAACACCAGGCTTCCATAAAGTCAAACAATTCTGCCAGCCCCCCAACACAGACATCCCTCCGGGTTGGTTGCCGTGGCAAACCACCACCAAGCAGCGTAATCAACCCAGGACTCAGCTGCACCATCACACGAGGACCAAGACCCGGTGGTCATTACCTCTCAGCCTGGGGAATATGTCATAACAAACCAAGGCCCACCTCAAAGTACCGGACACTGCAGAAAGTGCAGTGTTTTGCCAGATGCAGCCAATCAGGCTTGAGCGAGAACTGACTGTGCATGCTAAAAATGTTCTAAACGTTTGAGAGAGTGTTTAATTACTTAAGGACCACATGACCAGGGCCGGACTGGGAGAAAAATTCGGCCCGGGCATTTTTTTAACACAGCGAACCACTAAAAAGGGGGCGGGGCATAGGAGGTGTGTTTTGTCATCACCAATGACAAACACGCCTCCTCTCAAAGTGAGCATGTTGGTTCAATGCTCTTCCAGGGCAGACCATGCGCAGAGCTCTGCTGAAGAGCTCTAGCATGAGAAAAAGTCCTGTATTTGTTCTGCACAGTGCAAGCAAATTTAATAACATGCTTGCACTGTGTTTCCTTGCAACTTGTCTCTGGTGTCTCTATAAATGGATACCAGGAGACAAAAAGGCCAGGAAAGAGTACTGTGCATGTGTTTGGAGCCTGCTTGTGGTATTGCGTGTGTGCAGAGTGAGCTGGTCGTGGTGTGGTATTGTGTAATAAGGTCGGTTTTAGTCGTGTTGTGTTTGTGGTGTAATGTGATGCATATGTGGCTCAGGGATCCCCTCCCGCCCGGCTCTGGAAAGGGGTTAAAACTTACCTTTTTCCAGCGCCGGGCGGGGAGCTCTCCTCCTCCGATCTGCCCCGTCGGCTGAATGCGCACACGCGGCAAGAGCTGCGCGCGCATTCAGCCGGTCGCATAGGAAAGCATTTATAATGCTTTCCTATGGACGCTTGCGTGCTCTCACTGTGATTTTCACAGTGAAAAGCACGCAAGCACCTCTAGCGGCTGTCAATGAGACAGCTGCTAGAGGTTTTGGGGGAAGGCTTAACCCATTGATAAACATAGCAGTTTCTCTGAAACTGCTATGTTTATAAAACAATGGGTTAACCCTAGAAGGACCTGGCACCAAGACCACTTCATTAAGCTGAAGTGTTCTGGGTGGCTAGAGTGGTCCTTTAAGAGTGTTGTGTGTGTGTGTGTGTGTATATATATATATATACACACACACACACACATATATATATATATATATATTTGGAAGTATTGTGTATGTGTGTGGTGCAGTGTGTTGGGGGGGTTCTTTGTGTATGTGAGGGGTGCAGTATGTGTGTGTGTGAGGGTGCGGTGTGAGTGATGGGTGTGAGAGTGCCGTGTGAGAGTGCCCTGTGTGAGATGGGTGTGAGAGTGCTGTGTGAGAGAGTGCTGTGTGTGTGTGAGAGTGCTCTGTGAGAGTGCTGTGAGTGTGATGGGTGTGAGAGTGCTGTGTGAGAGAATGCTGTGTGTGTGTGAGAGTGCTGTGTGAGAGTGCTGTGTGAGAGAGTGCTGTGTGAGAGAGTGCTGTGTGTGTGTGAGTGCTCTGTGAGAGAGTGCTGTGTGTGAAAGTGCTGTGTGAGAGAGTGCTGTGAGTGTGTGAGAGTGCTCTGTGAGAGTGCTGTGTGTGATGGGTGTGAGAGTGCTGTGTGAGAGAGTGCTGTGTGTGTGTGTGAGAGTGCTCTGTGAGAGAGTGCTGTGTGTGAAAGTGCTGTGTGAGAGAGTGCTGTGAGTGTGCTGTGTGTGATGGGTGTGAGAGTGCTGTATAAATGTTATTGTGTGTGTGTGTGTGTGTAGGGGGGGTAAATAAAAAATAAAAAAATAAAAAAAACAGGCATTATGTCCCCCCCTCCCTTCTTACCTTTAGCCTGGGAGGGGGGGACCGGCACGCTGGCAGGCAGGGTGGCGGTGTTCCCTGGTGGTCCTCGTGGGTGAGTGAACTCTAGCCTGTGAGGCTAGAGTTCACTCTCGCGAGATCCGGCCGTTGCCATGGCAACGCGCCGGATCTCGCGAGAGGAACCCGGCGGAGCTGCAAGTTAGAGCTCCGCCGGGTCCTCTCTCCAGCCTGGCTGGCTGTCTCCCTCCCTCCCCGCCGGCGGCCGCATGTGGGCCGGTCAGGGAGATCCTTGATCTCCCCACCGGCCCGTCGTGGCACAAAGCGGGGCCAGCGCTGGGAGAGTGCCGGCCCTGCATAGACCGGCAGGGGAGATCCTGGGACCTCCCCTGCCGGCCTCGGCCCCACGGCCACCGCGGCCCACCGGGCATTTGCCCGGTGTGCCCGATGGCCAGTCCGGGCCTGCACATGACAGTCTATGCCATTATGCAGTGCAGGGCTTTAAAGGGACACTATAGTCACCCAGCCCACTTCAGCTCAATGAAGTGGTCTGGGTGCCAGGTCCCTCAGGTTTTAACCCTGCAGATGCAAACATAGTAGTTTCAGATAAGCCAGTCTCTAGTGGTTGTCTTCCGGACAGCCACTAGAGGCGCATCTGCGACGCTTGAGGCATATTATGCCTCCATCGCACAGAGCCTCCATAGCCTCCTTCCCAATAAAACTAATTTTATCCTTCAGGCTGGCACTATCCCCACCCTCAGTGTAAGGGAGACCCTCAGGTTCTGAAATGACCCTAGTGAGATCTCCTCGCCTGCCCTATGCAGTAGGGTCGGTCCGGGCTCTGCCAGCTGCCCGTCAACTATCTCTGTGTTCCCTTGATATGCGTATAGTCGCCTTTTGCAGCATACCCAGCTTAACCTTAATACCCTTTCCCAATAAAACACAGACTACCATTTTAACGTTGGAAAATTTTGTCCACATCTTTATTAAAACATCGTATAACATAAGGTATTTGCCAACACTTAACACACATACTAAAATTACCCTCTCACACCTAAGGGTAAATAGCCCCCAAACATGATTATAAAACATAATATAACAAGACTAACAATCACATAACACACCAACCAAGTGGCATGTTTACAATATAAAACAAACTGTAGGGGTATACCAAGACACCCCTACATCCCCAGGTTCAGAACCAGGTGAGCTTGAACCTACGAAACCACTGCAACCCTGTGAGTATTTTCCACTCAACCTAACCCTACATGTTATTGACTCATTTTACCCCGCCACAGCTCAGGTCTTGACCACCTCAAACCACCTGAGTGCCCTCTCCCAGGAAAATTAGCGCCTTACTGATACCCTCCTGAAACCCAAGGTTAAGTAGATCATTCCCCACCTTGGAGAGATGCACCCCGTCCGCCCAATAATTCCCAGACAGCATTCCTTCCAGATCCCGATGCCTCACCACAACATCGCCTGTCTGCCGTATGAAAACCGACATCGTCTTATTGACCTTTCCCCGGCACAGAGCCAGCGCGGCAAGGTCCCTAGCAGGTCTTCAATGTAGCCAAGGAATCATCTCGGACCACACCGCAACCACATCAGGAACTAAGGCGAGCTACCACCACTAAGTACCATGCCCACTGAATATTCATATGTTTTGCCTTCTATTTTTTGTGTTCCCAGTGTTTATTCCCACGATTTTCCCTTGCATTCTGTGTATCCCCATGTAATTGTGATGAATTTGTGTGTTTTACCTGCTCCCCATTCGAGAAAGGCCAGATTCCCCATCACCGAATTCCTTATCCAACCTACCGGCCACCATGCCGCACTCCACCTCCCTGCAAAGTATGTGCCAAAGCCCACGCTGCCAGACGCATCTGTGAACCTCCGAGGATGTCACTGGGTCCAGAAAGTAGACCTTCCCATTAAAAGTCTTGGAGAAACATGTCCCAAACCCTCAAATTCTCCTTCATGGAATGATAAACCCGAACATAATAGGACCCAAACATAATTGTATCCCACACGTGGCCCTCGCCAGAAAACGGTTGAAAACCCTGCCCATTGGAATAACGCGACAGGCAAAGCTAAGGCTTCCCAGCAGCGACTGCACTTCCCGCAGCGTCACCTTACACTCACTCTGAACCGCCCTCACTTTCGCCTGAAGCACAGCCAGCTTATCCGATGGTAAACAACATTCCCCCGCCACCGAATCAATATCCAGGCCTAAGAAACTGAGACAAGTCGTTGGGCCCACAGTCTTTTCAGCCACCAATAGAACCCTAAACAATTGCTGGAAGTCTGTGCTGAGCAGGGATACCCTCCACCCCTAACAACGTGCACTCCTATGCCTGGGCCAGTATTTCTATGGGGACATCCTGCCTTAGAAGGGTTTGGGGCCATATTAGGGGAACATACCTTGCCCTCTTATTTTTGCTCCTAAGGGGACGGGGGGGAGGGGCGGGGCATGGGACATCTATGTGGCCTTGCTCAGACACTCCAGATTAAGTCAGTGCCTGCAGTGAAGCCTCTGAACACCAGGCAACGTGTTTGTTTAGATCATGCCTCTGCAGTCTCACTCCTCATTTCTCTTTAAAGGACTACTATAGGCAGTGGCGGCTCTAGACTTTATGAGGCCTTAGGCGAAACTCAAACAAGAGGCCCCCCCCCACTAACACTCATAGTAAAAAAAACATATAGGGGTTGCATCGTGTGTATAATGAGCTGTTATAATGTATGACAGGCTTACAGCGCTGGATACAGAGAGCTAGTCTCTGTATTCACTGTTGGGGTGAGTGTGACAGGGTGAGGGGAGGTGAGAGTAACAGGATGAGGGAGGGTTATGTGACAGGGTGAGTGTGGCATGGCTTGGCAGGATGAGTGACAGGATAGAAGTTAATGTGATAGGATGAAGAGGGAGTTTGACAGGGTTATGGGTTATGTGTTGCACGGCTGGAGGAAGGAGTGTGACAAGGCGAGGGAAAGTGAGTAGGACAGGATTATGTGACAGGGTGAGTGTGGCATGGTTGGGCCCAAGTGAAAGGGTTAATGTGAGAAAGATGAGTATGACAGGGTTGGGGGTGAGTGTGACAGTATGAGAGAAGATGAGTGTGATAAGATTAGGGGGATAGGGTGAGTGTAGAAGAGCGAGGGCCGTTAATTGTGGTATGGATGGAGAGGGTGAGAGCGACAAGATTAGGAGAGGTTAATGTGAGCAAGGCTGGGTGAAGGGGGCATGACAGCATGTGGGGGTGACAGTGTGGGGGGTGCCTGTATGTGTTTGGGATTGTGACGGTGGGTAGGTCAGAGTGTGGGAGGCACTGTTGGAAAGGATGACAGTGTGTGCAGAGGCAGTGTGTGGGAGGGGTGTATGTGTACCACTGTATGTATTGGTGACAGTGTTGGGGGCTGACAATATGGGGTGCAAGTGTGTGAAAGGGTAACCGGGTGAGAGAGCAGTGTGGAGGAATGTGACAGTTTTGGGGGCAGGGTGTGAGTGGGTGACAGTGAGGAGAAAGATGACAGTGTGGGGTAGCAGTGTGGAGGATGGTGACAGTGTGGGGGGCAGTGTGTGACAGTGTGTGTTACAGTGTGGGAGGGCAAGGTGTGTGGGACACAGTGTAGTGAGGGCAGGGTGTGTGACAGCATGAGGGGACAGGGTGTGTTACAGTGTGGGAGGGCAAGGTGTGTGGGACACAGTGTAGTGAGGGCAGGGTGTGTGACAGCAGGAGGGGGCAGTGTGTATGACAGTGTAGGAGGGCAGGGTGTGTGACCGTGTGGGTGGCAGTGTGTGGGAGACAGTGTGGGGCGTTTTGTGTGGGAAACTGTGTGGGAGACAGTGTGGGGGGCAGGGAATGTGATGGTCACTGTGGGGCTTGTCATGGTGGTTAATGTGGGGCTGGCCATGTGGTGGTTAATGTGGGGGGCAGGTTATGTGGTGGTCATTGTGGGGGTCAGGGTATGTGGTGGTAAATGTGGGGGACAATGTCTATGGTGGTCAGTGTGATGGTTAGTGTGGGGGGCAGTTAGTGTGGGGGACAGTGTCTGTGGTGGTTAGTGTGGGGGCAGTGTATGTGGTAGTCAGTGCGGTCATCAGTGTGGGAGGCAGTGTATGTGGTGGTCATCCGTGTGGGGGGCAGTATATGTGATGGGCAGGGTATGTGGGTGGCAGGGCAACGTGGGAACAGGGCAGTGTGGGGGCAGTGCAGTGTATGTGGGTGGGCAGAGTGGGTGGGGGGCAGTGAGGGTGGGAGGGGCAATGTTGGGGTAGTGTATGTAGGTGGGCAGTGAGGGTGGAGGCGGGCTGCAGGGTGGACAGTGAGGGTGGGAGGGCAGTGTTGGGGACAGTGAGGGTGGGAGGGCAGTGCTGGGGACAGTGAGGGTGGGAGGGCAGTGTTGGGGACAGTGAGGGTGGGAGGGCAGTGCTGGGGACAGTGAGGGTGGGAGGGCAGTGTTGGGGACAGTGAGGGTGGGAGGGCAGTGCTGGGGACAGTGAGGGTGGGAGGGCAGTGCTGGGGACAGTGAGGGTGGGAGGGCAGTGCTGGGGACAGTGAGGGTGGGAGGGCAGTGCTGGGGACAGTGAGGGTGGGAGGGCAGTGTTGGGGACAGTGAGGGTGGGAGGGCAGTGTTGGGGACAGTGAGGGTGGGAGGGCAGTGTTGGGGACAGTGAGGGTGGGAGGGCAGTG
>OW240921.1:35813387-35866060 GCA_933207985.1 Pelobates cultripes | reverse complement strand
GGGGAACAGAGATATGGAAAGAGGGGGGAACAGAGATATGGGGAGGGGGGAGACAGACAGAGAGGGAAGAATGAGACACGGGGAGAAAGGGGGAATAGAGAGATAGGGAGGGGGAGAAAGAGACACAGGGGGAGAAAGAGATGGGGAGGGGGAGAAAGAGACAGAGAGGAAGAGAGATGTGGGGGAGAGAGAGAGAGACAGGGAAAGGGGGGAGAAAATCAGTGGAAGAGAGGGAGAAAGAGGCAGAGGGGTAAGAGAGACTCGGAAGGAGGGGGGAGAAAGAAACATACAGAGGGACGGGGGGAGACAAAAAGGCACACAGAAGGGCTGTATATATCACTGGTGGATCCAGGGGGGCAACAGGGCAATTGCTCCCCCTCCCCTGTCCCCAGGCACCGTGCGGGCAGGGGAGGAAGGAAGAGAGGACCTGGGAGCTCACCCTGCAGCTCCTCTGGGTCCTTCTTGCACGAGCACAGAGCGTTGCCACGATTACCATGGCAACGTTACCGCTCTTGCGAGAGTCAACTCTAGCCCTGGAGCTACGGTATAGTGTTCACTCTCAACACTGTGACCCCCAGGGATTCCTGGTGGTCGCAGTGGTGAGAGTGAACTCTAGCCCCATAAACACACTGCCCCCACACACACACCATACACATTCACACACTGCCCTCATACACACCATACACATTGCCTCACACATACACTGCCCACCCATATACACATAGACCCCCATACACAACCCCCCATATTAACATTGCCACACACTTACACAGCCCACACACCCTACACATTCACACACTACACCCCCCACACACACTGAACCTTTCACACACATTGCACCACTGCTCCTATTCCCTACTACAGCCCCATATCCCAGCAGATCCCAGGTAAGTTGTCAAACTGTTCTTAAATGGTTTGACTACTTACTCTGGAGCAGTAGTGGTTATTGTGCATGGATTATTTATTTAAATAATCTACAAGTGCCCCAGTAGCCAGCCAGCTAACCCACAGGCTGGCCAGTAGCCAGCCAGTTAGCCAGCCCACAGGCCAGTAGCCAGCCCACAGGCCTACAGCAAGCCACAGGCTTACAGCCAGCAAGCCCACAGCCTGCCAGTCGCAGCCAGCAAGCCCACAGCCTGCCAGTCGCAGCCAGCAAGCCCACAGCCTGCCAGCCGCAGCCAGCAAGCCCCAGCCTGCCAGCCGCAGTCAGCAAGCCCACAGCCTGCCGGCAGTAGCCAGCAAGCCCACAGCCTGCCAGCCGCAGCAAGCAAGCCCACAGACTGCCAGCCAGCAACAGTAATTAAGGTAAGAGGAGCCAACTTGGCCTAGGTATCAGTGAGCTATGTTGTGTTGCTATATTGTGAATAGGAACCAGAGTGTTGGAGAGACCACCCTCCAGGCCCCATTAGACTCCATTGTAGTCTCTAATGGGGCCTGGAGGAAATTCTTTCTAACACACTCTCTAAAGGACACTGAGATAGCCTCTGCTAGAAATCCCCTCCATGGCCCATTAGCCCTCAATTGTAGTCTCTACTGGGGCCTGGAGGCGACTGTTTCCAGCAGGGGATATCTAATGGACGCTGAGACGGCCTCTGTTAGAAAGACCCCCTTCCAAGCCTATTAGACTCCATTGTAGTCTCTAATGGGGCCTTGAGGGGATTCTTTCTAACACACTCTCTAAAGGACACTGAGATAGCCTCTGCTAGAAATCCCCTCCATGGCCCATTAGCCCTCAATTGTAGTCTCTGCTGGGGCCTCGAAGGGCTTATTGCCCTTTTGTTCCTTGTGTCTAAAGATTGTGTAGGGTGTGGCTGGAGGCGGTGCATGGAGGCGGGACAAGGGTGGCACTTGCTGCAGAGTATGGGTGGGGCCTGTAAGGGGGCCCTTGATTTATTTTGCCCGGGGGCCCTGAGGGTTCTTAGTCCGCCCCTGCTTAGTACACTCAACCATAATATCATTATTACATAGTACATTATTTTCATTTGAAAAATGTCTTTGGGAGTTACATATGGTATGGCCAATAAAAAGCAAATCTCCATACGTTCCGGATCAATTAAGAGAGGTATAGCGCTCCCCATCTCAAAGGCCAGATTTAATTGCATAGGCTCAATTGTCTCTCCATCCACATTGGCAAGCATCGCATGAACAATATCCTTGGATACAAAGTACAGAGGTATGCGTCCCCCTGCCAATTCGATCATTCCAGTTTGCACTTCGTCAAGAAAAGCAAGTGTGTGGAACAATATTGGGTCATGCAGAAATAGAAGTTCACGCTTAAATAAGTCATGACTTTGGTGCAACTCAGTGGATTTGGCAATTAATTCCGAATGCAAATTTGTTGTAACAACTGTGTCTTCCACAATAGTTAACACGTCTTGGAGAAGTGTTCTTTGCTGTTGTTTCACCTGATGAATATCGTTAATGTGTTGCTTTAGCGCATAGATTTCTTATCCAGCTTTTGGCTGCAGACATTCCAGTTGCGACAACTGCACCGACAGTGGCACAAACTAATGCAACAATTATAGCGGTGAGGAACCTTTTGGGTCGGTTGCTCATCAGAATAGAACTGGAGAGGCGGAGCCTGACAGCAGAGGCAAGCAGACGCAAGACTCAGGAGCTCCGAGGACAAAACGGAGAAAATAAACTTAAAAACGGCTGATACGACCCCCAATAACCACTGACTACAAGCGGGCACCCCTTAAGCACTAATGGGACGCAAACACAAGAAACTGTTGCCGGACAAACCAGCCCCAGGACTCACAATAGGGGATATGTGGCGACAAGCACGCGGCCCGAGCGGATCCAATATGGCGGCGCTCCACGGAGGCTGCTCGGATTTCTCCGACGACTGCTCAGAGGGAGCTGACGACGAATGCCTCCTAGCCCCAGACCCAATGCCGAGGGCAAAACCCAACAAACCTAGGAAGGACACAGACGCCGAACTGGTAACAACCGGGGTATTAAAGACCCTGCTAGCAGACCTACAAAAGAACATCCTCGCGGATGTCACTGCACTAAGGGGAGAGCTGAAGGGCCTGACAGGCCGCATCACTGTACTAGAGGAATCATCCCAAGAACAGCAGCACACTATCGCCTCACTGCAAAGCGACATACGGGACCTGCGCAACCAAACTATGCTGTATGAACGGCGCTTCGCAGCCCAAGAAGACGCAAGACGGAGACTTAACATTAAGGTCAGGGGACTCCCAGAGGGGTTGCCAGAGGCTGACCTACCGCACACGATCAAACGCCTGCTTGCCACCATTCTGCCCACGGACCAAGCCAGGGCCGTCATGCCCACGGATCTCTTCCGGATCCCAAAGCCCGCTGGGGCCCCAGACATGGCCACAAGGGACACTATACTTACATTTAAAAATGGGACTGACAAATCGACGGTTCTCACAGCCATCCGGGGTAAAACCCCCATACAATTTGAAAACGCTAAACTAACCTTTTACGCCGACCTATCCAGTGGAACTCTGGCGTGGCGCAGGTCAATGCGGCCTCTCACCTCCACACTCCGGCGCAACAACATACCGTATCGCTGGCGGCCCTCACACTTGCTCCAGGTACAACAAGGCGAAACAACACACCAAATTTACAGTATGCAAGACGCAGAGGCCCTTCTGCACACCCTAGATCCATCACTGGACTCACGCCTACAAGCGGGACCTTGTGCCCCTGCCACCCCGACTCACAGCTGGGACCCAGCAAACAGTGCCCCATTCAGACCGCGGAGCACCACGCCGGTCACCTACGCCTCAGTGACCACATAAATCTTCAGCATCCACCCACCTCCAGCCTCCCACCCCGGGGCATCGGCTGATCTGCTCATTACCTGGACTGCACCCACGCACTACCGACACACAGAGCGGCGCATTCCAAGTGGAAAAGTCTCCTGGGAGGTCTGACGAAGACCGAAGCAAAACCCCACTTTCTCTAGGCATCTGAAGAATGGCTACTGAACTTTGCGGAACTTTATTTATTTTAAATTTTTTTTTTTTTTTTTTTGCTTTGTTTTGTTACTACGTAGATCATATACCAGTTGCCATAAAACGCTGGGCTGCTTGCATTTTGGTTGACTCTGGCAGTTAAGCTCTTGGCATCGGCTACAAAGCTCTCAAGGACGCTCAGAGCACGCATACAATGCTTGCGGTACCCATATGTTGAAACGACTAGCCACCCAATGGTTATTATTGTTCTTGGTTTATGTTAATTGTTTTTTTTGGTTCTACGGCGAGTACCTAAATTTCACCACTGAGCCATGCTATAATTTATGTTTAGCACGCAAAACGTCTGAATATTGCACAGACATCTTAGCTTAGCCTGTGATCACTGGTTCATACCTTATATCTCATGGTTACCTCAAGTTAACTCCTGCGTAACTATTAATGTACAATTGTACTAGTCTCATTACGTGCCCCCACCCTGTTTGGATGCCTCATAGGCTCTGCTGGCCCGTAGCCAGGCAGTGGGACAGGACTAGCCATCTTATATCAATATTGACTGCTTGCAATGTCTGACCACAAATAGTAATAGGAACACAAGCTCAATTGTTTCAAGCAACATGTATAGCCAGATTACTACTCTCATTTTACTAAACCTGTCTGAGCTTACCTTTAAACTTATCTTTGCGCTATATTCTAATGACAAAACGGGATAGCCAGGCTGATGATTGGCATAACTATACGTATAACACTGTGCATTTCTCATGCCACTGCCCAATTTACGTACAACCTCAATGCTGTTTATAAGCTAAAATTGTGCGAAAGGAAAGGGAAAGGGAAACGAAAAAAAAAAAAAAAAAAAAGGGAGCCCACTGCCAGAACTCGTAAAATGCTCAGACCATAACCAAACAAAACCATGCAGTCGTAAGGGGTATATACTCCTACCTTGCTTAAATTGCCATCATCAGGTATATAACCAAATTTAGCTACTTCCCTTCACTAGTCACTCCAGACTTTTACTGTCTAGCCTGTTTAGCCTGCGGGATATATATAACTTAACAAGGTGCCACTATATTACTCCACTACATCACTTTGGTTACTCATGTTTTTCCTCCACCAGTGTTGTGAGGCTTAATCGTTCTTACTAACTTGCCTAACACGACTCGTCACTAAGACACTCTCTGCCCAGACAAACAAGTGTTATGTTTAACTAGTCACCATACTTTAAATATAAAATTTCGTGCTGTTCTCTCAAATGATGCAAAGTATTGTCTCTAACAGTTCTCAATGTCAACCTACATGTATCATTGAATGTACTGCAAATCCTCGCATTTGCTGTTGTGGCAATGCAGGAGGTATTGTAATCTCATGCACGTTCAAAAATAAAGAATTAAAAAAAAAAAAAACCCACACCAGAAAACACAAATGAAATTGCTAGTCACCAAGCTAATCAACTAAATACATGTAGATGACACTGCACGCGTACTCCAAAAATAAAAAATGCACAATTACACGCAAGGAAACAAAGCCGGGAAAGCCTTGGCATCTCTGTTGAGACAGAGACAAACCCAATCAAAAATCCCCTGCATGCACAATTGTGCAGGGGGAAAAGTGTATCATCCACAAGAAATCCTTGCAGAGATGGCGGGCTTTTATACCTCCTTATACAATTTAAAAGCCGACAATCAAACACACCAACCAACTTTAACAGAAAAACAAAATTTTACATCCAGGATACCTTTTCCTTAGACCAACAACAGAAGCTTAATAACCCAATCACCCTGTCTGAACTATCACTAGTCATAAAATCATTACCTCATGGCAAATCACCTGGGCCAGGTGGCTTAACCAATACATACTACAAAACATTTAGTCACACTTTAGGACCACACTTAGTAGATACGCTCAACCAGGTATTATCTACAGGAAATATGCCACAAGACATGCTGATGGCACATATAGTAACCCTACCAAAGCCAGGGAAACCACCAAAGAAGTCGCAGAACTTACGTCCCATATCTTTGCTCAATACGGACACCAAAATCATAGCTAAACTATTTGCCACATGAATAACAGATTTGATACCCACAGTAATTAAAACTAACCATGTGGGCTTTGTTAGAGGTAGACAGGGGGCAGATGGGACAAGAAAACTGTACAATTTACTGTACTCCAAGCTGGACGCTGAGAAAGCATTTGATAGATTGCACTGGGACTTCCTCAAAGAAGTGTTGAACAAATTCAAATTCCCAAATCAATTTCTAAATTTCATCTCTGTGCTGTATTCCAAGCCCTCTGCTAGAGTAACGAATGGCAGATTTGCATCACAGCCATTCAGCATAACAAATGGAACACGGCAGGGATGCCCGTTGTCCCCACTTCTCTACATTTTAGCTCTAGAACCGATGCTACAAGCAATCAGAGAAGATAAACTAATTGCGGGCATCATAAAAGAGACTATTTAAGACCAACTACTCCACCCTCCTCCACACAATTAAACATCAGCTCATACACTGGAAAAACAAGTATATATCATGGACTGGTAGAGTAGCTGCTATGAAAATGATGATCCTCCCCAAACTTCAATATTTGTTTAGAACCCTCCCTATACAATTACCCACAACACACGCGCAGAAAACGCTCAATACCTTTGTATGGGCACAAAAAAGACCTAGAGTGGCGGCGCACATACTATACCCACCCCAGAAAAAAGGAGGAATGGGACTCCCTAATATAGAGCTATATTATGACGCGGCAATTATCAGCACCCTTGTGGCAGCCTTCCACCTCCATACATCGCCTCCACCCTGGGTGCACATAGAGGCCTCATACACGGAGGGATATGAAATCACAACAATAGCAGGGATAAACAAACAACATAGAAAAAGATTCCCAAATATGTGTTCTACTACATCTCTAACATTGAAAGAGTGGGACTAATACACTCGAACCCTCAACCCAAGTGATAAGACCCTCCCAATAATGTTGCTCCACTCCTTCAAAATACTAATTCCACATATAAACATCAGCAGATGGGTCGACATGGGTTTAATACATGTACACCAAATTGTAGACAAAAACGAACCCATCCCCTTTCACGTTTTACAACAGAAGTTTAAACTTCCAATCACAGTGGAATTCACGTATAGACAGATAAGTTCATGGATCAGGAGACACAGAGGGACAAAACACACACCACACATAAAAGAAAACATGCTGGCACTAGAACAACTATGCAAAAACACGAAAATACCACCGGGCATCATGTCCAAAATATACGATAGCTACCACTATCCCATAGATGTACGTCAGATGAACTTCCTAAAGAAATGGGAAAAAGACCTAGGCAGACAATTGAAGAGTGAAGAGTGGATGAAGATGAAGAGTTTGTAGCTAACAAACTATTTTCACTCTGCACATCCCAGATAGAGATGTATAGAAAAATACCCTATAGATGGCACATGGTACCTACCAAAGTAAAGCACATAGACCCAAAGCAATCGGGCGCATGCTGTCGTTGTGGGCATGCCACGGGAGATGTCTTGCACATTTGGTGGAAGTGTCATGTCATCACAAAATTATGGGAAAATACAAAACAACTTATACAAAAAGTAGGAAACATAGATATCCCACTAACACCATAAATATTTATCTTACAACAAACCTGCCTAAACCCCACAAGTATCTTATTTTCCACATATTCTTAACAGTTATCACAGCTATAGCTAAGGCATGGCTCCAAAAGGAATCACCATCAATCGAAACATGTATAGAACAGCTAGATATGATCCAACTATATGAATGCACAACCAGAGCCTATCGAGCTCCACAAAATTTTTGGGTGGAGGCATGGAGAATGCGGGACACGTATAGACACACCCAGAAGAAAAGTGTATAGATCACAGCTGGAATAAGAAGACAGAGGCCATAAGAAAAAGATAGGAAATTAAACCAAGAGTATTATAATCTCGCGGGAAATCACCAAAGGAGAAAGAGGATATGCCAATATAAGTTAAGGCAACAAAACGTAACCGGGTAACCACGTTTGCCCCTCCCCCTCCTCCCCGGTCTACTACCTCCCTGTACGATCCAACATACCCCAGTTAATAGTTTGATAAGTTTTCTGCTATATATAGGAAAACAGGTACAAACAGGCAACAGAGTAAGCAAGCTAGGGCATGGAACAGTGACCCAGCCGTTAGGTTCACAATGTTATGAGACAAACATAATCTTGGGCAATGTTAGACTGAGAAATGTACAACCGCTTTGACTACAATCACTGTTTTTGCATATGAACCCACCGGCACTGTATTATGATATTCACTGTAAAATGCATGACCTGTATATGTACCTTACAAAATGCAAATAAAAAAAAATAAAAAATAAAATAGAATAGAACTGGATACAAATGGTTTCCGGGCTTGCTCCAAGATGTTTCGCACACGGTCCTGTGCTCTTTGGAGGTGCATCTGGTACCAAGTCTGTAACTCAGGAAGCTGCATCGATGAAATGTTGTATGCCTTCTCGATGGAAATCTTGGGGTCCAAGCTGACGAACACACGTCGGGTCAGGATCCTCTTCTCTGTCAAGATGAACCCTGGTGTCTCTTGAATCAGGATGCCGGAGGATGGTCCCATCTCTGCGATCGGGTCGGTCCGTAGCTCTTGGCACAGGAGCAGTACGATCCAGAAACACGCCACATCCTTCTTGGACATCTTTCGACAGTCACGGATCAGGAACTCGTTTCAGACTTATCTACTAATGATTCAAGATTTGTTAAGCATACAAACTTATAACAGTGTGACATCACTTGGCCTAGGACAACACATTATTACGATTCATCAACATATGTATTCTCTCTAATTCTATTTCTATAACTTCATCCCTCACTACATTTATTACTGACTCTTCAGCAATATGCCTATAGCAGCTAAACAAGCTAGTAACCTGCTTAGAAAATGTAGTTATTGGATGGCAAGGAAATGGTTAATGACATGAACGTACATGAGATCATGGCACATCACAACATTTCACATCATACTATACCACGTGAATCAAGCATTCATCCAGGTTAGTCGTTCACCCTTCTGCGTCTGAATCCACACCTATAATCCTTAATTGAGATTTAGGATGACAAGCACGCAACTGGTTAATGTGAACCCACTTTTCAATAAAATCACCATCCTTAGGAATTTTTATCTTATACGCTACTGGGGAAATTTTGTCAATGATGACATATGGCCCTTTCCAAGAAGGTAAAAATTTATTTTCCTTAACTTGATTTCGCGCAAAGTTATACAGATAGACTTGATCTGTTATCTCATATTTCTTTTTCGTGGTTTTTAAATCGTAATAGGTCTTAACCCCTGTCGCTGTTTTTTCTAGATTCTTTTGGGCAAAAGCAAATGCATGCTGTAAATGCTTGCGCAAATCTTCGATATACTGATGCGTAGTGGCAGCATTGATCAAGTTATGATCTGAAGTACGATATAGTAAATGCTGTGGTAAAACCATCTTTCTTCCTGCCATCAATTCAAAAGGTGACAATTTGGTAGCAGTGCTAGGTGTAGCTCTAATCACCATTAAAACTAGGGGCAATTTAATGTCCCAGTCTTTACCAGACTCCTTAACATACTTCTTCAGAATATTAACGATAGACTGGTTATATCGCTCTACCCCCTCGCTGGATGCAGCGCGGTATGCAATATGTAGCTTTCGTTTAACACCTAGAATGTACCACATCTTAGCCATTACTTCGCTGGTAAAATGACTACCTCTGTCTGACTCAATTCTTTGAGGCAGACCGAACCTGGAAAAGACATGGTTAATCAACAAAGTGGCGCACACAGTACTCGTGTTCTCTTTACAAGGCAAACATTCTATCCACTTTGTGTACATACATGTAACGGTTAACATGTATTTGTTACCTCTTGAAGATCTTGTTACAGGACCTATAAAGTCAATTTGAATATCAGACCAGGGTAATGACACCCCCCTCTTCTGAAGTGGTGCACGATGGGTTGGACCATGGGGTTGATATTGCGGACAAATCAAGCATCCCTGACAGTATGTCTTAACATCTCTTAACATGTGTGGCCAATATGCATAATCACGCAATATCTCATATGTGATCTTATCACCACGATGCCCAGATGTAGGTGCATCATGTGCGTGTTGGAGCATTAACCCTCTGTATACAGTTGGGACTACCCATTGTTGTATACCATGTTTAGAAGTTCTGACCAGTAACCCATCCATGATACTAAATTGGACTTTATATCTCATCAAGATTTGTAAATCTTCATTAATTTTGCAATCCTCATCTGTGATGGGATTGGCAGTAGGGTCTTCTATATGTCTATAGAATATGCCTATGACGGGATCGTTCTTTTGACTAGTAATCAGGTCCTCACTAGGAGCTTCTTGACTCCATTGCACAACATTTAAGTCGGCATTATCTCTAGCCTGTCGTCTAGTTATGGCTTCAACATGAATTGAACCCATAAGATCATCAATGTTTAGGGTTTCACCATTGATGGCAGCTTGTTTTGCCAGTGAATCAGCTAAGTCATTACCATCCTTATCAATACCTTCTATTTTAGAATGGCCTTTGGTTTTCTTCCAATATATGGTTAAACCATTTTCCTTAACCAACTCGTCGATTTTACAAAACAATATCCCATGTTTAACAGGTTTGTTATTGCTTTTCAGCATTTGGTTACGTTTCCAGCTAGGCAGATATTCGACAAAACTGTTGCGAACATAGTTGGAATCAGTTATGATAACAAATTCTTTGATACCATATTCTATTGCCATTTGAATGGTCTTATATACTGCACAGAGTTCGGCTATCTGACTGCTTTTGGGACCAATACTGTATCCTATAGATACATTGGGATAATCACCTATCCAGGCGATTCCGATACCTGCAACTAACTTCCGTTCAGCACCAACGACGTGGTGATATGAACAACCATCAATGTATACCCACGGTAGTGGTCGACAGTATTCCTCGTCATAAACTTTATAAGGAGATAGCAATTGCTCTTCTAGGAAGTCATCTCCGGTGTCATTATCATCCAGGTATGGAGCAGTACAGTCATGTAATTCTGCTAAACCTTGGGCAACTGGGCTTCTCTTATTATGTTTATAACGGACTTCTAACGGCCATCCCTGTAAGGATAGAGTCCATGCAGTAATCCGACTGTTAGAGAGATTACCGTCTCTAATTCTTTCACTCTGCAGATACTGTAGAGGTTGGTGAGCTGTTTCTACAATTATTTTCTCACCTTGGATATAGCTACGAAAATTTTGTATGCCCAGACAGTCGATAATAATGCCTTCTCACACGTGTTGAATTTAACTTCAACAGGTGACAAAGTCTTGCTAGCATATGCAATAACTTTGTTTAAACTGTCCTGCTTCTGATACAGAACAGCACTTATGCTTAAATCAGTATATCCTGTCTCCAGATAGAAGGGTTTACCCCCCTCTGGGTATGCTAAACAGGGTGCCTGAGTGAGCTTCCTCCTCAGTTCACTTACCGCTTGGTCCTGAGGCTCCCCCCAGTTCCAGGTAGTTTCCTTTTTAAGCAGGTGTAAGAGTGGTTTAGTTATTTCTGCATAGTTATCTATAAACTTACGGGAGTAGTTAGTCATACCAAGGAACGATCTTAATTCCCTGATGTTTGAAGGTGTTTTAGCCTTTAGTACGGCTTCAACCTTCTTCCTCTGGGGATTTAATCCTTCAGAAGTTACCTCATGTCCGAGGAAATTGACATGGGTGCGACACCATTGCGCCTTTTGTAAAGACAGTTTAATCCCTGCCTCTCTTAACTGAGTGAGAACATGTCTAATCTCTAAGATATGCTTATCAAAGGAAGTGCTTTTCAGCAAGACATCGTCGACATATGATAACGTTCCTCTCTCGAGTGCGTCAGGCATAGCTTTATGCATGAACACAGCGAATTCATGACCAGAGTTTATGTAACCGAAAGGCATACGGGTCCAGGTATACTGCTGCTTTCCAAATGTGAAGGCCAATTTGTATTGGTCTTCATTATGGACTGGTACAGTCCAATATCCCTGCGCACAGTCAATGGCAGTGAATATTTTGGATCCCTGCATTTGGACCAAACATTGGTCTATGTATGGCGTTGGCCAACCAGACATATAGACGCGTTTGTTTAGCTGTCGTAAGTCAGCGCATAAACGCCATTGTCCATTAGGTTTCAGAATCCCCAAGATCGGATTATTATACGAACTGTGCACTGGACGTATAATGCCCCTTTCCTTTAAATTCTGAATGATGTCTTGTAGACCATCATATGACGCTAATGCGAGTCTATATTGTTTGATAAATACAGGTGGTAAATTTGGATCAGTTTGTATTCTGGCTACGTGGAGGTTAGTTAACCCACAGTCGTAGGAATCTTTGGCAAAAATATCTTGGAATTCCAAAAGGATTTCCTTTAGCTGCTGTCGCTCGGCATCTTTGGAGCAACCGTCAGCTAAAGATATTTGCTCATCTAGCCTTTCCTGAAATCCTGGAAAGATTTCAGGCTGGCCTATCTCATAAGCTTCTTCAAGCCTAGAAGTTAGGTCAGTTCGGTGTTGACTTACCTTTTCTCTTTAGTCGAGATACTCTTGTGATTCCTGCTCATTGAGCGGATGATCGAAGGTGATAGATGCTTCTTCGATTTTACATGAGCCTTCTTCAACATTGAAGGGATACACAGATAGGATAGTGAACAATCCTTCTGGGGAGGAATGGAATATTTGATCGACAATTTCGTCCTCAGTTAAGTATTCTTCAGGGATGAGGCCTATAATTTGGTTTTGGAAACCAAATGTATAGTACTCAGCATCCAATGCTAGACCTAATAATGTTCCTTTTGGTAAAGTAACACTATTGGGTGTAACATTGTTGACCATGATATAGGTGGGATTCTTACCAATACTTACCATTGGTGTATGTGTTACCACCATCCCTAATTGTTGTATCCTGTTGGATAAACAGATTAGGGCATCAGAGTGTTCCAATCTCTGACCCTCCTTGACCTGTAGGGGTAAAGAAAATTACTTGACCCTTGGGGAATGGTTATGTCATCAGGAACTTGGATACTTACCGCATATGGGAGTATTTGTCCTGATTTCAGGGCGTTTTCCTCGTGTAGGTATCCACAAGGATTACCTTTTAACCTTGTCCACAAGTTGGAATTAATCAGGTCAAGGTGTATGGCAAAGCGATGTATGACATCATTGCCAACGTAAACCTGATAGCGAGGTTCGTCTATCACTAAGAATAAATGTTTAACTGTCTTATTTCCGATGGAAATAGATAGTAAACATTTTGCTATCACATTGTGACTCTCTGATTCGCCATCCAGATTCTGGATCCACCTGTCATGTGGGGAAGCGTACCTGATCATTTTAGGATTAGCGATCTGCTTTAACAGACTTCTGCTAATATAGCTGTTCTCACTCTGTAAGTCCAGCTTTGCATTCCTACTTCTTCCTAAGTCATTTATTTGCATAGGAAAGAATAAGTTGTTATTAACCCTTTCAATTCTGGCAAGGAATTGAGCATGACCTGCCAGATCTACAGATTCAACATAGTCCCTATGGAGAGAAATGGTTAAAACATCACCTTCCAGAGAGACATTCTGGATCCTCTCTGGAGCAATTCTTATGGAATGCTCATCTACAGGTGCGATTGCATCATTCACCTGCAGGATAGTCACGTCAGGTGACTGACTATTCCTAAAATGTACCTCAATCGAGTCAGGTCTTTCTTCTATCACATGGCAGTTACGATCAGATGGTACATGTGATTTCTCATAGGTTATGGGAACCTTAGCTTGTGACCATACAATTCCATTTACACAGTCAATAATTGTGTTAAGTCTTCTGAGTATGTCTATACCCAGAATCAGTCGGTCATAGGGGAGATCTACCACTATCACCGGGTGTCTAAAGGTTTTGTTACCTATTTTAAACTTTAACCAGGTATTGCCAATAACATGAAGGGCATTTCCTCCTACACTCAACAGAGCATTGGGGAAACCTCTTAGCTTCGGCTTATCCGTTGCTAAGTCCATTACCTGCTGGAAGTAGGTACTGGATAAGATAGTGGCTTGTGAACCAGTATCTATTAACCCTTTAAAAGGCTGGGGTAGCGAATCCTGTATTTCTACAGACATGTAGTACCTTCCTTCATGTTCTTCTAATTCACATAAGAAGTTAGAATGTGTCAACATATCACTCGTTTTCCATACATTACCTGTCACAGCAGTAGTTTCTACCTGTACTGAGGAATGCTCAGTCTTACCCACAGGCCCATCCTTTTTAGGAATATCTTGAACTGTCAAGCGGGAACTAGTGGTCGGCATCTCATCAGTTAACCCTTTCAGGTCTGGATCCTGGAAACTAGTGGCTGCTGGGGCTACTTTAGCCTTTGGCTGAAATGAAAAAACAGAGGAACACGTCGCGCCTCCTTCACCCGAAAGTGAAGTGAAGGTATAGGCAATAGGTTTTCTAACACAACTATTGTTTGTTTGACTGTGAGTACCTGGAAAGGAAACAGGGTTAGGCATTACATCTACTGATAACCTAGCCTGTTTAGTCACAGTGGCTATTATTGCTGCGGCACCTGTTGTTGTTGCTGCGGTTGCACAGGTAGTTCGGCAATTGGAGCTATCCCTAAAAAAGGATTTCTGGCAAAGACTTCGTTAATCTTTGTCATTCCCTCCATTAATTTGCCTATCTGGTCTGTCAATTGACCAACCTGACGACGCAAATTATTTCCTCCATTGCCGTTTTGTCTTTGCCCATTAGAATTTGGCTTGGATGGCTGAGACTGTTGGGAGTTATTGGAAGCAGATTGGTTGTTTCTGTTTCCAAATCTCCTATTTCCCTGAGGATTCCTTCTCCATTGGGAATTGCCTTGGTTTTTATTAACCCAGGGGCGTTTATTCCCATTGGCATTGGATTTTTCAGAGTTATTAGAGGAATTTGCAGAATTGCTTCTAGCGTTTTCCTGTTTCTGAGGTTTTGGAGATTTCAAAACTTCAGAATAGGTCCTCTTTTTCTGTTGGGTTTCTAAACCTAACTGAATTTTAGTCTCTGACACCATTTTATCACCAGGTTTCTTAACCTTTGGCTGATTTTCGTCATGTGCATGGTGTATAGTATACAATTTCATGCCCTGACTGACTAGCCATTCTAATGGTAACTTACAATCGTAATCTCTTGCAAGATTCATTTGTATGTTTACCGGCATGGCATGAAAATACAGATCTTTAAAGTCTGTGCTTTCATACCTGGGTTTCCTTTGGGCCACGGAGTATGCATTTTTAAGAATTATTACAAATTCTCTGGGGCTTTGATCTGGACGGCACTTTAAGTTATAAAGCGCCTTCTTTGCAGAAGCAATGGTTTTATACTTACCATATTCCATGATTATTTCATATTTCATCTTGGACCAGGACATTAACTGTATAGCTTGAAGACTTTCTAGATAAACACGACACATTGAATCAAAGGTCCATGTAATGAACCATTTCTTATGAATGTCATCATACATGCCCAATGAATTCATTGCTCTATCATAATTTTCCAGATGTTCAGATATGTTTCCTGAACCTCTAGAAAATTGTGGGACAGTCTCTCTAAGGAATTTGATGACCTTTGGTGTTTTATAAACAGGCGTCGTTGATTTAGGACCTCTGTTTCTGTGTTTGGGTAAACGTCTATGCGATCTGTCTGCTGAAGAGGAATTAGACCCGTACAACAGTGCAGATGGCATATCAGTTACATGGCCTTCAGAGTGGAGAGTGCAATCACTTTCACTCCCATCACTCTGAGCTTCTTGTTCACTGTCACAATTCTGATCAGCATCAGAATTCTGCCTGTGTACAGAACCATGTCTGTTTTCATTCCTATCACCTTGAATTGGACTCTCCCTCTCAAGTTTGGCCAAGACAGCTTTTTCAAACTGTTCTGCCCAAGATTGCCAAGATGGCTTGGTAATGTCATGAGATGGGGAATCTTGTTCCACAGGTGATTTTTTAGAATTACTCACATCTTTTCTTACAGACTGTTTTATGAAAACCTGGTTTGGTGTGGGAAAATCATAATAAGGAGGGGATTTACAAATAGTCTTTTCTTGCATTTTTGTGCAACTTTTTGGCACAGAATGATGACTACTAACCTCACTGTCTAATTTCTGACTCTCCTTTTCATACTCATCCAATTGCATTTTAAGCTGATTTATTTCCTGTGCATATTTATCCATCAAAGCTTTCATTTCTTTTTCATGATCAGCCTGACGAGTTTTATGCTCAGCAAGTAAATCTTGGTATTTCCCATTTTGAATGCCCAAATCGTCACTGTACGTGTCCAATTTGGCATTCAGTGACTTGTTTTCATCACACACCTTAAGAAGTGCTGTCATAAAGAAAGGCCAAGAGTGTATTATGTACGCCATTTTCCTTTCTATGTTCTTTTGTTCAGCAATTTCTTTAAGATATATGATGATGTGTTCATCAGTTAGAATGGTGTGTTTAGCTTCCCATTCTATGCTTTTCAACCAAACCTCATAGGTTGCATCATTTTTCATATGTTTATGAATATGAACTAGAGCATGTTTTCTTAGGTCTTCAATTATTTCAGTATTATCTGTTACAGATGTATTACTGGATTCAGCCATATTTCTATACAGTGATTTAATCTCAATACAAAACTCTTTTCTATATCAAGATTAAATTGCATGAATTACACCAATATTATTATATATGAAATATAATTTCAACTTAAACGATCTCAGCACCGTGCCTCCAATATGTGGGGATATTTATGGGATAATAATAGTAACAGTGAGAATTGCCCACTAATTCAATTCTCAGATCCCAAAGAACGTTTATCGTGTTAAGTGGAATGTATTTCATATAATTAATATCACAATGTATAAAAATAGATTTTTATTTATATGACAAATTAATTAATAATAATATTATGCAACATGCATGACAATAATCAATGAATATCCAGTACAAAATGATATGCAATACAAAGAAATGGGTATTACGTTACAATGGATAAATAGCATTTCCTGTCAAGAATTATTTATGACTATCTTTAACACAGGCTGAAAGTGAAACTTTTCACAGCTAAGAACAGAATTCCTCAGAGTGCAACGTAAGGTCGTAAAGTTTAGCTGACAGTTAGAATAACCCTTTCAATGCTGGCTAGATCTCCTAGGTAGTTAAGATCTATTCCTATGTAATTTTTAAATAAAATAACATTTAAACCAGTTCATTAGTCATTTCCTGAAAACCATCCAATAAGAGAATCTAACATATTATATAAGCAGATTTTAATTTTAATTTGTCTAAAAGATATCTTATCTTAATTTAGAGCAAATCAATACACCTGGATAAAAACAGCGGTATGCTAACACGTGATAATATCACATCAATATATAATTATTCTTAATTCCACCTGCAGAATGGAATGTTTATAACTATATATTCTTTAGTTAACTAAGATTTCTTAATATGGAAATCTGACCGTGCTTTATCCAGTCATATATAATGCTATTAATACATTTTAATCAATTTAATTTAATTAAATGAAACCAGTATAGTTACCAGTTGAGTAGATATTTCATCCGATTGGTAGTCTCAGGAACTTATTTGGATGTCTCTCTCTGCATGGAGGTTGGAGTCCCCAAACTTCCAATTCCTCTCTCCTCTCCTTTGCATCTCTTGCATCTGCCTCCTCTCGTCTTTCCTTTGTCTTAACTTTTATAGGGCCAGACTCTCTGTACGTCATCAGTTGATAACCCAATAGAAGCACTAGAGGTGTGGTTATCTTCCAGATGGCAAATTAGTTATTTGGTCTGTAGAGGGCAGTCTTGTCCCACTAAACATACCTATCCAGGAAAGAGTTAACTTTTCCTGGTGGCTATTTTGACGTCATTTTGGCCTATCTAGATAGTGGCTATAACTTACGTATCCTTCAAAGATCAAAGGGGTTCTTAAATTTTGTCCAGACTATGTGTCTGCAAATCTGCTATAATTTCTGATATGACAGATCATGAACTAAGTTTACCCTTTTCCATACAATGGTACCTTATATATATAGACAGTTAAATTTTATTATTTAATCTTCTCTGTCACAATTGTCTGGGTTTAGATTTGATTATATTCCTCTTATCACTTGTTTATACTATGCTATGCATTCCTTACCACTGGCAAAGAGGCCAGTCTTACAGAAAGAAATCTAGTGTCTTCTTTGTTAATTTGAAATAACAAAATGGAGTCTGGTCTGTTCAGAGTGACTCAGAATATACACTTTTAGTTTCTATCATAGCACAAAATGTCTGCCGATATAAATACTCTGACATCACTCCCATCACTCTGAGCTTCTTGTTTACTGTCACAATTCTGATCAGCATCAGAATTCTGCCAGTGAACAGAACCATGTCTGTTTTCATTCCTATCACCTTGAATCTGATTCTCCCTCTCAAGTTTGGCCAAGACAGCTTTTTCAAACTGTTCTGCCCAAGATTGCCAATGTGGCTTGGTAATGTCATGAGATGGGGAATCTTGTTCCACAGGTGATTTTTTAGAATTACTCACATCTTTACTTACAGACTATTTTATGAAAACCTGGTTTGGTGTGGGAAAATCATAATAAGGAGGGGATTTACAGATAGTCTTTTCTTGCATTTTTGTGCAACTTTTTGGCACAGAATGATGACTATTAACCTCACTGTCTAATTTCTGACTCTCCTTTTCATACTCATCCAATTGCATTTTAAGCTGATTTATTTCCTGTGCATATTTATCCGTCAAAGCTTTCATTTCTTTTTCATGATCAGCCTGACGAGTTTTATGCTCAGCAAGTAAATCTTGGTATTTCCCATTTTGAATGCCCAGATCGTCACTGTACGTGTCCAATTTGGCATTCAGTGACTTGTTTTCATCACACATCTTAAGAAGTGCTGTCATAAAGAAAGGCCAAGAGTGTATTATGTACGCCATTTTCCTTTCTATGTTCTTTTGTTCAGCAATTTCTTTAAGATATATGATGATGTGTTCATCAGTTAGAATGGTGTGTTTAGCTTCCCATTCTATGCTTTTCAACCAAACCTCATAGGTTGCATCATTTTTCATATGTTTATGAATATGAACTAGAGCATGTTTTCTTAGGTCTTCAATTATTTCAGTATTATCTGTTACAGATGTATTACTGGATTCAGCCATATTTCTATACAGTGATTTAATCTCAATACAAAACTATTTTCTATATCAAGATTAAATTGCATGAATTACACCAATATTATTATATATGGAATATAATTTCAACTTAAACGATCTCAGCACCGTGCCTCCAATATGTGGGGATATTTATGGGATAATAATAGTAAACAGTGAAAATTGCCCACTAATTCAATTCTCAGATCCCAAAGAACGTTTATCGTGTTAAGTGAGAAGTATATCATATAAATAATATTACAATGTATAAAAATAGGTTTTTATTTATAATGACTAATTAATAATAATAATATGTAACATGCGTGACAATAATCAATGAATATTCAGTATAAAATGGTATGCAATACAAAGGAATGGCTATACAGATTTCAATGGCTAAAACAACATTTCCTGTCAAGACTTTAACGATTTATGAGGTATCCTCACAGACTGAAAGCGAAACTTTTCACAGCAGCGAAGGGCCATAAAACCCTGGCTAACAGTTTGAATAACCCTTTCAATGCTGGCTAGATCTCCTAGGTAGTTAAGATCTATTCTTATGTAATTTTAAATAAAATAACATTTAAACCAGTTCATTAGTCATTTCCTGGAACCATCCAATAAGAGAATCTACCATATATATAAGCAGATTTTAATTTGTCTAAAAGATATCTTATCTTAATTTAGAGCAAATCAATACACCTGGATAAAAACAACGGTATGCTACCACGTGATAA
Organism: Pelobates cultripes; assembly: GCA_933207985.1. Classification (NCBI taxonomy): domain Eukaryota; kingdom Metazoa; phylum Chordata; class Amphibia; order Anura; family Pelobatidae; genus Pelobates; species Pelobates cultripes. The sequence goes on along the minus strand of OW240921.1, from coordinate 35,846,117 downwards.
TATCACATCAATATATAATTATTCTTAATTCCACCTGCAGAATGGAATGTTTATAACTATATATTCTTTAGTTAACTAAGATTTCTTAATATGGAAATCTGACCGTGCTTTATCCTAGTCATATATCATGCTATTAATACATTTTAATTAATTTAATTAATTAAATGAAACCAGTATAATTACCAGTTGAGTAGATATTTCATCCGATTGGTAGATAGTCTCAGGAACTTATTTGGATGTCTCTCTGCATGGAGGTGTTGGTTAGAAAGTCAGTAAATTCTAAGTGTTAGAGTTTTAGGAGTAGAGTGTTAGTCTCAGATGTTATCCGAGTTGGAATCCCCAAACTTCCAATTCCTCTCTCCTCTCCTTTGCATATCTTGCATACCTCTATCTTCCCTATGTCTTAACTTTTAAAGGGCCAGACTCTCTGTACGTCATCAGTTGATAACCCAATAGAAGCACTAGAGGTGTGGTTATCTTCCAGATCGCAATTTAGTTACTTGGTCTATAGAGGGCAGTCTTGTCCCACTAAACATACCTATCCAGGAAAGAGTTAACTTTTCCTGGTGGCTATTTTGACGTCATTTTGCTTTATCTTTATAGTGCCATAATTTAAAATTTCAAAGGGTTTCTTAAATTTTGTCCAGACTATGTGTCTGGCAAATCTGAGTTTTGACCCGTAACTTACAATGGGACCTTATATGTATAGACAGTTAAATTGTATTATTTAATCTTCTCTGTCACAATTGTCTGGGTTTAGAATTGATTATATTCTTCTTATCACTTGTTTATACTATGCATTCCTTTTAGCTCTGGCAAAGTGGCTAGTCTTACAGAAAGAAATCTTGTGTCTTTTTGTTAACTTGAAAATAACAAAATGGAGTCTGGTCTGTTCAGAGTGACTCAGAATATACACTTTTAGTTTCTATCATAGCACAAAATGTCTGCCGGTATAAATACCCTGACAGTTTCTTTTTGACTGTGCGTTGGGTGCACGTAAGTTCGAATTTGGTCAGTGCTCGGTGACCTTGTTGGGGTTATTTGTTGGTCTGTAAAAAGTGAATTAGTTGATCTTAGTGAAATGTTTGAAGGGTCGTGGGAGTTCCCTCCGGGATCAGGGACGACAGGGGCCTAAATCCCTCATTGTCAGGGAGGTCTCATAAAGGTAGGTATGCTGTGGTATGATATTCTCATTATGCCACTCCCGATTCACCTGGCTTGAAGAGCGGATTGTGAGTCAGTGGATATAGCGGTGATGGGTATGGTGATATGACCGCCTGATGTCTCACGTGTGACCACACTCCGTGTCGGAGTAATGGTGAGGTGTTGTTTGTGCGTATGGAAGGATTAGCCAGATTTGTGCCATGGTATTGTGTGTATGGGGACACAAAAGAAGTTATTCTCTACATCTACCCATTGTTTGGTCATGTTTGTGTCTGTTCAGTTATAAATCCTGGCCAATAGTACTGCACTGTGGTATTGTTCCACATCTGACAGCCCCAAACCCCCCTCCGCCTTTGATCTCTTGAGCAGCGGGTAGGCTAGCCTTGGGCGTTTGTGGGACCAAATAAATGTCATAAATAGTTTTCGTATGGCAGCAAAGAAGGTTGTGGGTAGAGTGATCGGGAGAACTTGCAGCAAGTATAATATTCTTGGGAGAATATCCATTTTCAGGATATTTATCTTTTTTAGGGAGAAGGTGGAAGATTGAGGGAGGTGGTGACAGGCGGTAGAGTGCCTGAGGGAGAGACAGGGTGACACAGTAAGGGAGCGGGTTGCACAGTGAGGTGAAAGCGATGGAGGGGATTGCAACTGGTGGTTCCTGGTGTCTTTGATCCCTGGTGCTCCGGTGGGCTCTCTCTCCAAATTGCCCTGAGAGGCAGAGAGCCAGCACAGTCTGCAGCTCCACTGGGTGTGAGCTGCAGATTGTGCAGTGCCGCGCAAAATTCAGAAGTCAGAGCATTGCCGTGGTATCCTGCGGCAAGCTCTGATTTGCCAGAGACCACGAGACACTGCACAGTCTGCAGGTCACAGCCAGCGGAGCTGCAGACTATGCTGGCTTTTGGCTTCTCAGGGCAGACTGGAGGGGCAAGGTGTGGGGTCCTTGTACCTGACACATTATGCCTGCCCTATGTCAAGTTAGGCCTTAGGCGGCGCCGAACTCGCTGCTCAGTGCCGACTGCGGTCTCTCTCCCTCCAGTGCAGCATTTTCTATTTGACGCTGGGAGGTAATGATCGTCAGTCACTTCCCAGCATCTCATGCTGCGGAGACCCTGTTGGGCAGTTAAACAGCGCTTACCGAATCCCTCTGCAGCAATGCCCAACAGGTTTCCCTAAGTGTATGGGCTACCCAATGGGCAAATCACTGCAGAACCCCAATTTTGTTCTCGCTGGACCCTAGGTTCCCGAAGAAAACCAATTGGAAAACGCTGTTTGAGTGTTATTCAGGCACATCTGGTGGGAAAGTGTATAATGTGTTGGTGCAATAAATGAGAAAAAAAGGCCAGTTACAAAAAACAAAAATGCTTATGTCTTTAAGATCAAAACAGGCTTATCAGGGTGTCTTTAATGAGCTCAACATTTCTGCAGACACTAAAATCACCATGCTGATATGTAGATGACGCCTTCAATGGTCTAAATTGTTCTTTACTGGCAAACACTAAGGCATAAAAAAAAAAAAAAAAATAATAATGAACAATGGTATGTGGACCAATGTAGATACTAAGGACAGGTATCTAATTCAGTCGGGGGTTTGCTGAACAAATGGATACAACTAAACCTTTAATGAGAATAAAGCTAAAGGGGTGGGATACCCTAAAGAAGTCACCAATATCAAGACTTACACAAAATAAAGACAATTACAAAAATAAATCTGTCCATCTGCAATGTGCAATAAGAGGGAAACGCCTGCTAAATGTTTCAAAGTAAGCCTGCGCACATTCCTCATGAATAGGGGAAATTACAGAAAATAGGGTAGGTGGGCTAGATATTGCACACTAGCTGTTTTGAGGTATACATGTCAAAAAGACCTTTTAAAGTCTAGTAAAATACTCGCGTGAGCAAAGAGACGCTCGAACCACATATTAGGCTTCCATGAGTTGCAACATAGTGATAGACAGTATCAGGATGAAGTGAAACATTGTTTCAATAGGCTATAACAAAAGAGAGAGAGAGAGAAACGGATACACGTATCGAGTGAAATCCCTGGCCATGTAGCTATTTGGTAAAGGACTAGGTAAATCTCCTAGAATACCAGTTTTTTTATAATATCCCTAAAGTGCCTTCAAGAGCTGAATAAGAAGACTGTCTCCAACCTAGAGTTACTAGATATACAGCCGCCCAACGAATATCTTCTAAGATAAAGTCCGGTATCTAAGTAAACTTGAAAGTAATAGAGCGGAGCAAACTGAGCATTAGGTGGCTAAATCAGCATGTGAGTGATAGTGGTACGAGCGTCTCCAATGTGCAAACACTGCTAGCAGCTCGAGATCTTCGTTAGATCTCCTGAACAAGTCTCAGAGTCACAGGACAGCATGGAAAGGGTTAAGTGAAAGGAAAGCTACACGTTTGCGTGAGGTTGTGGTGGGCAGCAAGTAAGCTGTAGAGTTGATGCATGGGTGTGATGCCAGCTCTGAGAGAGACAGTGTGGGTGGCTCTTAAAAGAGCCTTTGTGTTAGCGGGTGATCAGGGAGGCGGACGTTTACTTGGCGCTGGTGTACTTTGTGACAGCCTTGGTGCCCTCAGACACGGCGTGCTTTGCCAGCTCTCCGGGTAGTAGCAGGCGCACGGCAGTCTGGATCTCCCGGGAGGTGATGGTGGAGCGCTTGTTGTAGTGAGCCAGGCGAGATGCTTCTCCTGCGATGCGCTCAAAGATATCATTGACAAAGGAGTTCATGATCCCCATTGCCTTGGAGGAGATGCCGGTGTCGGGATGGACCTGCTTCAGCACCTTGTACACGTAGATGGCATAGCTCTCCTTCCTGCTCTTTCTACGCTTCTTGCCATCTTTCTTCTGAGTCTTGGTGACGGCTTTTTTGGAGCCTTTCTTGGGGGCTGGTGCGGACTTTGCTGGATCAGGCATGATCAACGCTGTTAGCTCGCGAGCGAATAGCAAGCTGCTCCTCCGGCAGTTCTATTTATAGGCGGACCATGTAAATGAGGCCCTTCCGCTTCCCTTCATGCGATTGGTTACTAAAGTCAGATGACCTAAGGAAGCGGCTGTTTAACACTAGCTCCAGCAATAGATTGGTTCCCTGTATAACGTGTCTCTAATTGGCTGCTTGTAAAGCCATCCAATCACAGAGCAGAGTGTGTTTATAAATAGCCTGTGGTAGGGGAGGAGTTTTCATCTTCTTGCATTTCATCAAGAACAAACATGTCTGGCCGCGGAAAGCAAGGTGGAAAGACCCGTGCAAAGGCGAAGACTCGCTCATCCCGAGCGGGACTTCAGTTCCCAGTCGGCAGAGTCCACCGTTTGCTGAGGAAAGGCAATTATGCAGAGCGTGTGGGAGCCGGTGCCCCCGTCTATCTGGCTGCAGTGCTGGAGTACCTGACCGCTGAGATTCTGGAGCTGGCAGGGAATGCCGCTAGAGACAACAAAAAGACCCGCATCATTCCCCGCCATCTCCAGCTCGCTGTCCGTAACGATGAAGAGCTCAACAAACTGCTGGGAGGAGTGACTATCGCCCAGGGAGGTGTCCTGCCTAACATCCAGGCTGTGCTGCTGCCCAAGAAGACCGAGAGCCACAAGCCCACCAAGAGCAAGTAAAGCGGACAGCTGCTGCACTTGCCTGCCTCCCTCACCTACCAAACACAAAGGCTCTTTTAAGAGCCACCCACAATCTCCACAAAGAGCCGATTAATTGTTCTGCTGCGCGCAAACCGTTCCCTGTATCTGCACACCCACACCACGCTGGGAACTCATAAGCAAGCTAAAATAATAGGGCGCTTCTGTCACAGCACTCCGTGCCATTTGCAGTCCATATCCTGTCCAACATTCCAGCTATAGAACTAGTTAAAATCAATGGCTGTCATGCAGGTCTATGATACACGCAGCAGCAAATTAATACAAATTGGGGCAACAAGTGTGTGTGTGTATATAGTGTGCAGGACCTCTTTTGCTAAGCGAGGGCATCTCTACATCTCGCTCACTCTCACGATTCCCCCTCTCCCGCTGTCTGGAGGACATGCCGGGTGAAACCTACTATGAGCGTTCAAATCCTAGCGGCGCTACAGCTCTGTTGTCTGTGCTGCTGGATGAGTTAACGCAGCCTTAATAGCCTGGCCTCTCGGCTGAAAACATTGTTTCAATAAGTGGATGCCTTGTAACATTTCCTGCTGCTCTGTCTCATGGAGCTCATTTGCAAGGCTACTGAGCGTCCTGTGAGTGAAAGTCCTTTATCAGACGTGGCTTCTATCCCATCGAAAGAAGCGGCCTTTCTGCATGTGTAAGAGGTGTATGTCCCATGCACCCCTTCCCCTCGATAAAGCCTATACAGCTATTACTAAGTATGTTGGGAGGAATACGTCCATTACTGCCCACTGCCAATCCTATCAACTAGTGGCGTCCATAATAAATGCTGTCAGGACAGGAAGGGTCACTAAAGGCTTAGATCCCTTCTTTGGACGCGTGGTCTCGATGGAGGGGGGAGGGGATGAAGCAGTTGATTTGAGCGGGCATTTTGAATGAGGGGGAGGGAATGAGAAGCAGTTGATTTGAGCGGGTATTTTGAAATGATTTACTATTTGTTTTCAGCCAATCAGAACATACCTCCCACCTGATGAACCAATGAAAACGCCGTATCGGCTATAAAGCCCAGGCTACAGCGAGCAGCGTTCATTCCCTTTCGTTTTGCTACAATGGCCAGAACTAAGCAGACAGCCCGTAAGTCGACCGGAGGCAAGGCTCCCCGCAAGCAGCTAGCCACCAAAGCTGCTAGAAAGAGCGCCCCAGCTACCGGGGGAGTGAAAAAGCCTCACCGTTACCGTCCAGGAACTGTGGCTCTCAGGGAGATCCGCCGTTATCAGAAGTCCACCGAGCTGCTCATCCGCAAGCTGCCCTTCCAGCGCCTTGTCCGTGAGATCGCTCAGGATTTCAAGACTGATCTGCGCTTCCAGAGCTCTGCTGTCATGGCTCTGCAAGAGGCTAGCGAGGCTTACCTGGTGGGTCTCTTTGAGGATACCAACTTGTGCGCCATCCACGCTAAGAGGGTCACAATCATGCCCAAAGACATCCAGCTGGCTCGTAGGATCCGAGGAGAACGTGCTTAAGTTGAAACCTGCTAACAAACACAAAGGCTCTTTTAAGAGCCACCAAATCTGCACTCGAACGAGCTCCAACACATTCACAACTTAAAAACTTAGTCTTTTAGCCTGGGACTTTGAGCGGGCTACGGAGCCCTCACACTACAATGCTCAAATGTCCCCACATATCCCATTTTCACGTCAGGCAACGATTTAGCCATCATCTCTGCTGCTCTATTTCACTCGCAATTTTACAATAACTTCACACGATGGATTCTAAATAGTGGAGAGGCAGCAGGAAAAAGACTACTTTGTCGCTTGGAGGAGAATACATAGTTAACACAGGAGTGCATATGTAACGCTAGTAACAATGTTTCTATTTAAGTGGCTGCAAGCATGTATTAAATGTAGGCAACAGTAACAATACACCAAAACCAGAGCTTTCTTGACAGTGTGTGGACGTACTTGCTCGTAATCTAAATGCACCTCACTATAGCAGAAGTTTTGACATCCCCTACCATTAACAGAAGGCGTCTCCAAATCCTCCGATGGTTCGAACATGCGGTCTACAAAGACAGTGTTTAGCAACCTTTCCTGTCTACATGTTTGGGAGCAGCCTGTATTAGGATCTCCTTCTCGGTGTCGGGTGGATCTATGTAGATAGAAGGCAATTTATCAGGTGTGGAAGGGGTTAAAGTGATTAGGTTCGGTCTTTTAGTGACAAAGTGGGTGGCCCTGAAAAGGGCCTTTGGGTTAATGGGGTGTGCGGTAAAGTCAAGCCCGAGTTTTAACCTCCGAAGCCATAGAGAGTGCGGCCCTGGCGCTTAAGAGCATAAACTACGTCCATGGCGGTCACAGTCTTCCTCTTGGCATGCTCGGTGTAGGTGACGGCGTCCCGGATGACGTTCTCCAGGAATACCTTCAGCACCCCGCGAGTCTCCTCATAGATGAGGCCGGAAATACGCTTCACGCCTCCCCTGCGAGCAAGGCGACGAATTGCAGGCTTGGTAATGCCCTGGATGTTGTCACGAAGGACCTTCCTGTGTCGCTTAGCGCCACCTTTTCCGAGACCCTTTCCTCCTTTGCCTCTGCCAGACATGGTTCTGCTCTTCTTTCTGCACGAACGATATGAGATGCTGTGCAAAGCTCTTCCTTATATACTCCTCGGACGGACCGTATGGGGAACTGCAGCAAAGGAGGCGGGCGTTTTAGACACGCCCCATCACTCCCCCCCCCTCTCAGAAATATGCTTAACCCTCTCCCTCCGTGCTCGAAATGGTTCTGGCTCTTAAAACCAAAGCTGTTTATGCTTCAAAAGATTTCACAATCGTGAAGCCTATTTGAAGTATAATCATTTTATCATGTCTTTAGTGTTTCTTTGATAGTCGGCTTAGCTACTGCACAAGGGATCATTTCTTGGGCTTTATCACTCTTTGAACAACGAAATAAGCGCCCGTTTCACACGTGGAGAGAGGACGAGGACAGTCCCTTTTATTATCACCGTGTAACTATTCAGCTCCAAAACCGCAATCCCTAAAATATTTTCTGCTTTATTATCTTACTGAAAAGGCAATGAAATTAAATGTAGTCTGGAAGGACACTGTGTGGTATTCTATATATAATATGCGTTTCTCACTAAAACTGGCCTTTCGCAGTTTAATGAAGAAACACCCATAGGATCTTAGAACGGAGGGAATTTCTACGCCTAAAAAAAAATTGAACGCTCGAGTGTAGCACTGGTCTACGGGGACGACAAGGTACATTCCTGTGTGATCTTTTCTAGCACTAGATGCTGGGATTACAGGATTCATTAGGTTATTCCTGACTTTAGAACGAGGGATGGGAGGGGGGACGGTGTGTGAGACATGATACCAAAACAAACACGTTCCTCTCACTGATATATAGCTCTGAAAGGAGTATGTGGTGGCTCTTACAAGAGCCTTTTGGGTTTGGAAAATAAAATTAAATGCGAGCAGGGCTTATTTCTTTTTGGGAGCTGCCTTTTTAGCCTTTGCGGGACTCTTGGCGGCTTTGGGTTTGGCTGCCTTTTTAGCCGGGCTCTTCACGGTCTTCTTAGCCGGGCTTTTCACTGCCTTCTTGGGTTTGGCGGCTTTGACTTTCTTCGGGCTTTTGGTGGCCTTTTTAGCGGAGGCGGCCGGCTTTTTGGCCTTTTTCGGGCTCTTTGCAGCTACCTTCTTAGGTTTAGCTGGAGACTTGGTGGCTTTCTTCGGGGCGGGCTTCTTGACCTTAGCCGGTGCCTTTTTCTTGGCAGCCTTGTCCTTGCTCTCCGCCTGCTTTTTGTTGAGCTTGAAGGAGCCGGAAGCTCCGCTTCCTTTGACCTGGACGAGAGTGCTTTTAGTCACCAAGCCCTTGAGAGCCAGCTTGAGGCGGCTGTTATTCTTTTCCACATCATAACCAGAAGCGGCCAAAGCCTTCTTCAGAGCTGCCAGGGACACCCCGCTGCGCTCTTTAGAAGCGGACACAGCTTTAACAATGAGCTCGGACACGCTAGGACCGGAGGGCTTAGCGGCTTTCTTGACACCGGCTGCTTTCTTGGGCTGCTTCTTTTTGGAGGCGCCTTCTACCGCAGGTGCGGCGGCGGGAGCAGGGGCAGCTTCAGACATGGTCACGATTCTCTATGAAGATCAAGCAATAATACGCGCCCGCAGCAGCCTCCAAATTATACATCTCCAGCTAGCATCTTATTGGCTGATCTAACCACGCTCTGATTGGATACAGTCTTATGACACACCCTCCACTCTCCCTACTCCATCTTTTCACATTCTGCTCTCACACTGTGTTTCCGAATGGATAAAACGAATACATTTAGGTAAAATAAGAGGACGGAGGTCGATGTCATCTATCGTGGAATGTACTAAACTATCTAACCAAGAATTCATAAGCAGCTCCATGGGTTCCGAGGGTTGTCACGATCTAGCAGAGCCGGTGAAAGCTGACACATCTCCTTTGGGATGAGCCTGGTGTTCTCCACAAACATTACTGTGATAACTATTAAAAGAATATATTCCAAGGTTTTCTTTCTCACTCTTATGCAAGAAAGGGAAGGGGCCTGTGTTATCAAGGTGGGTTGAAGCTCATGTCGTAAAGAAACAGAGAAAAGGGATTTTGCACCTCGTTTGTTCAGACAGGTAGCTCAATCAGTATGCAGTAAGATCATAGCAGAGGAGCTCTTAGTCGTGGCAATTTTGAAATTACATAATTACATAATTGTATGTTTTATATTTATGTTTACCCTCTAACAACAACTAAAACCAGTTATATTAAAACACACACACCTTGCACTCCAGGAAATCCTTTATGAAACCTGGTGTAGGTCTGGCACAGTAAACAACAGCAATGAGGTCCGCACTCTAGGGACTTTTTCCAAAATATCAAAAACATTTAAATGTTATTTCATATCATGACAAAAACATGACAGCAAAAATTGTCCTGATTTTAGCTCCAAATTAGGAGCTAACATGTTGATCCGTGTGGTGGACCACCAGGGTATCACTGTCATGGATTCCCTTTCCCGTTGTGTTAGCTAGTACAGCTTTCCACCCATACATTTGTCTAAACTTAATGATGGGAGTCAGTGGCGTACACACGACCCATGGGGCCCCGGTGCTAAAATAGATCCTTATCCCCCCGCTTACTCTGCTTGGGCCGGGGTCGCAACATATGGCGGCAGGCTCCTGGTCACAGGGGTTGCAGGGCTGCGACCCCTGTGATCGCGGTATGTACACCAGTGCATGCAGATACACATACACTTAACGGACCACTTTAGACACCCAGATCACTTCAGCTCAATGAAGTGGTCTGGGTTCTAGGTCCCTCTAGTTTAACCCTGCAGCTGAATACATAGCAGTTTCAGAGAAACTGCTATGTTTCACTGAGGGTTAATCCAGTCTCTAGTTGTAGTTGTCTGTCTCACTGACAGCGGCTAGAGTCGCTTCCACGATTCTCACTGTGAAAATCACAGTGATAAGACGCTGGACGTAAAATAGGAAAGCATTGAGTAATGCTTTTCAATGGCGGTTTGAATGCGCGTGTGCGTGGCTCTTGCCGCGCATGCGCATTCGGAGCTGAGAGTCGGAGGGATCCTCAGCGCCAAGGGAGTCCGGCGCTGGAGAAAGGTAAGTGCTGAAGGGGTTTTAAACACACACACACTCTCACGAACAGACGCATACACACTAGCTAACAGACACACACATTTACTGACAGAGACACTCAGTGACAGACAGAAACACATACACACTCACTTACAAAACATACGCTCTCACTGACAAACACACACTCACTAAGACACCTAACAGACTCACTAACCGACTCACTAAGAGACACACACAAACTAACACACTCAGTAACAGACACACTCACTCTCACACAAACTAACATACACTGACACTCACTAACAGACACACTCAATAACAGACACACATAACTAACACACAGTAACACACACAAACAAAAACTAACACACTCACTGACACTCACTAGCAGACACAGTAACACACAAAAAATTACACTAACACACACACTGTAACACTAACAAACATACACACATGATTTTTTTTTTTTTTTTTAGATTTAATCCCCCAGCCTCCCTATCTTTGGGAGTTTTGAGGGGATTCCCTGGGGTTCAGTGCGGCTGCCCAGCGGCCGGTCCTGCGGGCGCGTGAGGGAGCACTCTCCCCTGAGCGCTCTCTGCCCAGCTCCCTCTCACGTCGCTTACTGATGCCGGAGCTGGAGTATAATGTCATATTCCAGTTCCAGCATAAGTGCGGTGCGCGCGAGGGAGCTGGGCGGAGAGCGCTCAGGGGAGAGTGCTAACTCGTGCCCGCCCGGTGACACCAGGGCCAGCCTCGGGGGGCCCTGATGTGGCCAGCTCCTGGCATACATACAGGGTCGCAGCTGCGACCCCTGCAACTGCGGTATGTATGCCAGTGCTGGGAGTAGATCTGGTTTATTCAGGCAAGGCACACAGAATTTATACACAGACCCCCAGCATGGGGTCTCCATTTATGGACACACAATCCTGCCCAGGCGACTCTGTGTCTGGAACAGTGGCGTACATACCAGGGTCACAGGGGTCGCGGCTGCGACCGGGCCCGGCCCACCTGGGGGCCCGGCCGCCCCTGCGACCCGGTATGTAGCCACAGGGCCAGCCTCTTCCCCTGGGGGGCCCAGGAGCCGCCCACCCCAGGGCCCCCCGAGGCTGGCCCTGCTGACACCCGGAAGGTGGGTGGCCGGTCAGGCAGGCGCGCGAGGGAGCACTCAGTGCTACCTCTTCAGCTCCCTCGCGCGCCGTGTAGGGATGCCGGAGCCGGAAGATGACGTCATCTTCCGGCTCCGGTATCAGTGCGGTGCGTGAGGGAGCTGAAGAGTTAGCACTGAGTGCTCCCTCGCCCGCGCGCCTGCCCGACCGGCCACCCGCCTTCCGGGTGTCAGCAGCACCACTGGACCCCAGGGAATCCCCCCAGCACTCCAAAAGGTAAGGAGGCTAGGGGGATTACATTAAAAAAAAAAAATAAAAAATGTGTGTGTTAGTGTATGTGTGTGTGCTAGTGTATGTGTGTGTGTTAGTGTATGTGTGTTAGTGTATGTGTGTTAGTGTGTGTGTGTTAGTGTATGTGTGTGTGTGTGTTAGTGTATGTGTTAGTGTGTGTGTTAGTGTGTGTGTGTGTTAGTGTGTGTGTGTGTTAGTGTGTGTGTATTAGTGTGTATGTGTGTTAGTGTGTATGTGTGTTAGTGTATGTTAGTGTATGTGTGTGTGTTGGTGTATGTTAGTGTATGTGTGTTGGTGTATCTGTGTTTGTGTTAGTGTGTGTTTGTGTGTTAGTGTATCTGTGTGTGTTTGTGTGTTAGTGTATGTGTGTGTTATTGTATGTGTGTGATAGTGTATGTGTTTGTGTGTTAGTGTATGTGTCTCAGTGTGTGTGTCTCAGTGTGTGTGTTTGTGTGTTAGTGTATGTGTCTGTGTGTTAGTGTGTTAGTGTATGTGTGTGTGTGTTTGTTAGTGTATGTGTGTGTGTGTTTGTTGTGTGTTAGTGTATGTGTGTGTTAGTGTGTTAGTGTATGTGTGTGTGTGTGTTAGTGTATGTGTGTTAGTGTGTGTGTTACTGTATGTGTGTGTTAGTGTATGTGTGTGTATGTGTCTGTGTGTTAGTGTGTTAGTGTGTGTGTGTGTGTGTGTGTGTGTGTGTGTGTGTGTGTGTGTGTGTGTGTGTGTGTGTGTGTGTGTGTGTGTGTGTGTGTGTGTGTGTGTGTGTGTGTGTGTGTGTGTGTGTGTGTGTGTTTGTGTATGTGTGTTAGTGTGTTAGTGTATGTGTGTGTGTTAGTGTATGTGTGTGTGTGTGTTTGTTAGTGTATGTGTGTGTTTATTAGTGTGTTAGTGTGTGTGTGTGTTAGTGTGTGTGTGTATGTGTGTGTTAGTGTGTGAGTGTGTGTGTGTGTGTGTGTGTGTGTGTGTGTGTGTGTGTGTGTGTGTGTGTGTGTGTTTGTGTGTTTGTGTGTGTGTGTGTGTGTGTGTGTGTGTGTTAGTGTATGTGTGTGTTAGTGTATGTGTGTGTTAGTGTATGTGCCTCAGTGTGTGTGTTTGTGTGTTAGTGTATGTGTGTGTTAGTGTATGTGTGTTAGTGTGTGTGTGTTAGTGTGTTAGCATGTTAGTGTGTTAGTGTATGTGCAAGCTAGTGTGTGTGTGTGTGTGTGTGTGTTTGTTATGTATGTTTGTTAGCGTGTTACGTGTGTGTGTGTTAGTGTGTGTGTGTTAGTGTTAGTGTATGTGTGTGTTAGTGTGTTAGTGTATGTGTGTTAGTGTATGTGTGTTAGTGTGTTAGTGTATGTGTGTGTTAGTGTATGTGTGTGCTAGTGTATGTGTGTGTGTTTGTTAGTGTGTTAGTGTATGTGTGTGTTAGTGTGTGTGTGTTAGTGTGTTAGTGAATGTGTGTGTTAGTGTGTTAGTGTATGTGTGTTAGTGTGCTAGTGTATGTGTGTTAGTGTGTGTGTGTGTATGTGTTAGTGTATGTGTGTGTTAGTGTATGTGTGTGTTAGTGTATGTGCCTCAGTGTGTGTGTTTGTGTGTTAGTGTATGTTTGTGTTAGTGTATGTGTTTGTATATGTGTGTGTTTGTGTGTGTGTGTGTTAGTGCATCTGTGTGTTAGTGTATGTGTGTGTGTGTGTTTGTGTGTTAGTGTATGTGTGTTAGTGTGTGTGTGTGTGTGTGTGTTTGTGTGTTAGTGTATGTGTGTGTGTGTTAGTGTGTGTTAGTGTTTTGTGTGTTAGTGTATGTGTGTTAGTGTATGTGTGTTAGTGTATGTGTGTGTTAGTGTATGTGTGTTAGTGTGTGTGTTAGTGTATTTGTCAGTGGCGGATCCAGAGCCTGATCTCGGGAGGGGCACTTGTAGATTATTTAAAGAAATAATCCAGACACAATAACCACTACAGCCCAGTGTAGTGGTTATGGTGTCAATAGTGCCGAGACCCCCTCCCACAGTAAGTAGTCAAACTGGTTAAGAACAGTTTGACAACTTACCTGACATCTGCTGGAAAATGGGGCTGTAGTAGGGCATAGGAGCAATGGTGTATGTGAGTGGTGCAATGTGTAAGGGTGCAGTGTGTGTGTGAAGGTTGTAGTGTGTGAGTGAGGGCGGCAGTGTATGTGTGGGACAGTATGTGTGTGTAACAGTTGCAGTGTGTGTGTATGGGGGGCAGTGTGTGTATATGGGGTGGCAGTATGTGTGTATGGGGGAGCAGTGTGTGTATGGGGGAGCAGTATGTGTGTATGGGGGAGCAGTGTGTGTATGGGGGAGCAGTGCGTGTGTATGGGGGAGCAGTGCGTGTGTATGGGGGCAGTTTGTGTGTATGGGGGCAGTGTGTGTGTATGGGGGGCAGTGTGTGTGTGTGTATGGGGGGCATTGTGTGTGTGTATGGGGGGCAGTTTGTGTGAATGGGGGGGCAGTTTGTGTGTATGGGGGGTAGTTTGTGTGTATGGGGGGCAGTTTGTGTATGGGGGGGCAGTGTGTGTGAATGGGGGGCAGTGTGTGTATGGGGGGCAGTTTGTGTGTATGGGGGGGCAGTGTGTGTGTATGGGGTGGCTGTGACGAGACCAATCTCGCCACATTGCATTGGAGAAGCCTGGTTGCTCGCCTGCTGCCTTTGGACTATGGCCCCCTTTTAAAAGACTTTATTTTTCCATGCAGAAAAGCCATATTCATGCTTTTCTGCCGGTTGTTCGGTAGTTTCAATCTACCGAACAACCGTACGAATGACTGGACCACCTGGGAGCTGGAGTGTGCCGGCAATTAACCTCCCTGAAGCTGCGGTTAACCGCAGCTTAATTGATGAACGCTGGGTGGCCGCCGTTCGTATCCCGAACACGAGGTCGCGGCCATTTTAAACCATACGAATGAACAGCGGTGTTCGCCTCTATTTTTATGGAACTAAAATCGGACACAGTTTTGCGCGAACACCGCTGAAGCCGCCGACCTCCCTTCTTGTTCGGTGAAAGCACACGAATGACCCGGTGTTCGGTATTTTTGTGTGAATGTCTTATACCCCAGATAGGAATCCCATGGAGCCCATTCGTATGAAACTGACTGTAAAGACTTTGGCTCCATGGCGATTAAACTGTATTCGTGTGGTCTGAGTGCCATTCACCTAATAATGTGCACTCAGACCTGAGCTATCTGGGGATATGTTACATGTCTGTGGTTTATGTAGTAAATGTTACTTTGTGCATTTTAAAGTGTTATGCTGGTTTTGTGTTCCCACGTGTGTAATGGAGTTTTGCCTTTGTCTTGGGAGATAATTGAGTTACTTCCCAATTATCTCCCAGGGCAGAGGGGAGGAAGCCAGGATGCATTGTGGGAATATACTGTGACTGTGTGTCCTTTTTGTATACTTGTCTGTCCCTTGTCACAGTCTCCCATTTGGTCCCCTAGGGGAGTGTCCACCAGGTGGGAGACCTGCATAAAAGCTGGGCAGGTAGCCCTCATTAAACAGACCACTGCTTGACCCTCAACACGGAGCCTTGTCTCGTTCTTGGGGGGATTCACTGTATGCTGTTAGAGACTGATTGCCAGGAGTGTAAGCTTATTGTCTGCTTTTCCTGTTCGTCTGCTAGCAGCTATTTGGGAGGTTCCAGTTCGGGAGTTGGAGTGCTATTTTGTATCCAGTTCAAGAGTTTGGTGTTCTGCAGTAGCTGTGCCTGTATCTCTGGAAAGGGGGCCGATCGCCTAAACGGTTTTTACCCCTTGTGTGCAAAACGGTCCGTTACAATTGGTGGCAAGCGGCGGGATCGTTCCTACAGCCAGAAGGACAGCTACAGGAGACACCATTTCTTTGGATTTTACAATTTGAGGGCAACGCATGTCCCAGTACAGCGACCCTGACAGCACCAGCATGGAACCAGCAGTGGAGTATGACGAGGGTGCCATGGATGACCGAGATGCAGTCCGTAAAGGCATCTGGTACCAGGCACTGGGTATTGTGGAGTACCAGCGGGGCAAGAGACTCCCCAAGGAAGACCAGCGGTTGCAGAAGCGAGTAGCCCTGCGGATGCCCTTCCTGGGAGAACAGCCCCTGGATGAATGGGTGAAGGAATTGGAGCACCGGGCATGGCAGGAGATTTGGCTGGAAGATGCCTACCAGGCGCTCTGGTGGTATGGGGCACAGTACCTACCCTGGACAGCCGAGCATGACAAGCCAGAGGGAGAGGAGTTTGATGGTCCTGGCTTGTTATGGGAGTCATTTTCAGAGCTCGAATTTGGGAGCCCTACACAAGCCCGGTTCAGTGATCTCTTGGAGTGGAGGGAGAGCTCGTATGACTGGGACGACACTCACAAAATTGAGCAAGACCTGGTCCACCTGGTAACCCGGGAGATGGAGCTAGAACAGGGCTACCAGCAGCTGTTCCAATACAGTGAGAAGGCGCAGCTGGAGAGCAGCATGACAGACCCAGAGCCAGACCCATTCAGAGGGGACGAGATGGTACAGTTTTACTGGGAAGAACCCCAGGTGGCCGGTAGAGATGGGACCGAGGTCTCTCCACCGGTCCTGCAGGGAATTGGGAGCCCAGTCTCCATTCCCCAGCGGCCGCGTGATTTATTGGGAATTGGGAGCCCAGTCTCCATTCCCCAGCGGCAGTGTAAAGTGCAGGGAGAGGAGAGCAGTATCCTCCCTCCCCAGCGGCAGGCTGAGTTACAGGGGGCAGAGGTAGTTGTTCCTGCCCCCCAGCAGCAGAGTGATATGCCGGGAAGGCAGCGTAAAGTGTAGGGAGAGGAGAGCAGCGTCCTCCCTCCCCAGCGGCAGGCTGAGTTACAGGGGGCAGAGGTAGTTGTTCCTGCCCCCCAGCAGCCAAGTGATATGCCGGGAAGGCAGTGTGAAGTCCAGGGAGAGGAGAGCAGTGTCCTCCCTCCCCAGCGGCAGCGTGATTTTTTGGGAATTGGGAGCCCAGTCTCCATTCCCCAGCGGCAGTATGATGCTTTGGGAATTGGGAGCCCAGTCTCCATTCCCCAGCGGCAGCACAGATCATTGGGAATTGGGAGCCCCGTCTCCATTCCCCAGCGGCAGAGTGTCCTACCGGGAATAGAGAGCCCAGTCTCCTTTCCCCAGCAGCAGGACTCTGTATTGGGAGCAGAGACAGTCGGTCTCCCTCCCCCGCAGCTGGAAGTATGTATGGGAGAGGAGCTTGTTACCCCCTCTCCCCAGCGGCAGCTTAATGTACCAGGGGGAGACAGTAAGCCCCACAACCGTGCAGATGGGACCGTAGTCTCTACACTGCCAGCACAGGGGGTAGGGACGGTCGGTCCTGCCCCCCAGCGACAGGGCTGTTTAGCCAAAGGGGAGACAGTCGGTCTCCCCCTCCAGCAGCAGAGATGGGTAACCAAAGGGGAGACGGTCGGTCTCCAGCAGCAGGACTGTGCATCTAAAGGGGAGACAGTCAGTCTCCAGCAGCAGCAGCAGAGCGGTGTATTTAAAGGGGAGACAGTCGGTCTCCCCCTCCAACAACCAGGCTTCCACCAGGCTACCCTCCCAGTAGCGCTGGCAACAGGGCAGAGTGCCGCTGGTCTCTGCCCACGCAGCAACCCACCAAGTCAGCGTACCCGTACCCAGCACAGCCGTGGTGAGGCACCTGGACATGGACAAGCTTCTCCTTTACCCAGGTGTAGTAACCATTTATTGTGGGTGGGCTGTGCTGTTGATTATTTGTTGTGGGTGGGCTGCTGGACTAACAAGGGCACTGACCGGCAGGAGGTCAGATACCCTGTTAGTCTGTTTGGAAAAGGGGAGAGATGTGACGAGACCAATCTCGCCACATTGCATTGGAGAAGCCTGGTTGCTCGCCTGCTGCCTTTGGACTATGGCCCCCTTTTAAAAGACTTTACTTTTCCATGCAGAAAAGCCATATTCATGCTTTTCTGCCGGTTGTTCGGTAGTTTCAATCTACCGAACAACCGTACGAATGACTGGACCACCTGGGAGCTGGAGTGTGCCGGCAATTAACCTCCCTGAAGCTGCGGTTAACCGCAGCTTAATTGATGAACGCTGGGTGGCCGCCGTTCGTATCCCGAACACGAGGTCGCGGCCATTTTAAACCATACGAATGAACAGCGGTGTTCGCCTCTATTTTCATGGAACTAAAATCGGACACAGTTTTGCGCGAACACCGCTGAAGCCGCCGACCTCCCTTCTTGTTCGGTGGAAAGCACACGAATGACCCGGTGTTCGGTATTTTTGTGTGAATGTCTTATACCCCAGATAGGAATCCCATGGAGCCCATTCGTATGAAACTGACTGTAAAGACTTTGGCTCCATGGCGATTGAACTGTATTTGTGTAGTCTGAGTGCCATTCACCTAATAATGTGCACTCAGACCTGAGCTATCTGGGGATATGTTACATGTCTGTGTTTTATGTAGTAAATGTTACTTTGTGCATTTTAAAGTATTATGCTGGTTTTGTGTTCCCACGTGTGTAATGGAGTTTTGCCTTTGTCTTGGGAGATAATTGAGTTACTTCCCAATTATCTCCCAGGGCAGAGGGGAGGAAGCCAGGATGCATTGTGGGAATATACTGTGACTGTGTGTCCTTTTTGTATACTTGTCTGTCCCTTGTCACAGTCTCCCATTTGGTCCCCTAGGGGAGTGTCCACCAGGTGGGAGACCTGCATAAAAGCCCTCATTAAACAGACCACTGCTTGACCCTCAACACGGAGCCTTGTCTCGTTCTTGGGGGGATTCACTGTATGCTGTTAGAGACTGATTGCCAGGAGTGTAAGCTTATTGTCTGCTTTTCCTGTTCGTCTGCTAGCAGCTATTTGGGAGGTTCCAGTTCGGGAGTTAGAGTGCTATTTTGTATCCAGTTCAAGAGTTTGGTGTTCTGCAGTAGCTGTGCCTGGATCTCTGGAAAGGGGGCCGATCGCCTAAACGGTTTTTACCCCTTGTGTGCAAAACGGTCCATTACAGTGGCATTGTGTGTGTGTGTATGGGGGCGGTGTGTGTGTGAATGGGGGGGCAGTTTGTGTATGGGGGCAGTTTGTGTGAATGGGGGGCAGTGTGTGTGTGTATGGGGGCAGTGTGTGTGTGTGTGTGTGTGTGGTGTGTTGGTGTATGTGTGTGTTGGTGTGTTAGTGTATGTGTGTTGGTGTATGTGTGTTGGTGTGTTGGGTGTATGTGTGTGTTAGTGTATGTGTGTGCTAGTGTGTGTGTGTTGTTAGTGTGTTAGTGTATGTAGTATGTGGTGTGTGTGTGTGTGGTGTGTTAGTGTATGTGTGTGTTGGTGTGTTAGTGTATGTGTGTGTGTGTGTGTGTGTGTGTTAGTGTATGTGTGTGTTAGTGTATGTGTGTGTTAGTGTATGTGCCTCAGTGTGTGTGTTGTGTGTGTTAGTGTATGTGTTTGTATATGTGTGTGTTTGTGTGTGTGTTAGTGCATCTGTGTGTTAGTGTATGTGTGTGTGTGTGTGTTTGTGTGTTAGTGTATGTGTGTTAGTGTGTGTGTGTGTGTGTGTGTTAGTGTGTTAGTGTATGTGTGTGTTAGTGTGTTAGTGTATGTGTGTTAGTGTGCTAGTGTATGTGTGTTAGTGTGTGTGTGTGTTAGTGTATGTGTGTGTTAGTGTATGTGCCTCAGTGTGTGTGTTTGTGTGTTAGTGTATGTGTGTGTTAGTGTATGTGTTTGTATATGTGTGTGTTTGTGTGTGTGTTAGTGCATCTGTGTGTTAGTGTATGTGTGTGTGTGTGTGTTTGTGTGTTAGTGTATGTGTGTTAGTGTGTGTGTGTGTGTTTGTGTGTTAGTGTGTTAGTGTATGTGTTAGTGTGTTAGTGTATGTGTGTTAGTGTGCTAGTGTATGTGTGTTAGTGTGTGTGTGTGTTAGTGTATGTGTGTGTTAGTGTATGTGCCTCAGTGTGTGTGTTTGTGTGTTAGTGTATGTGTGTGTTAGTGTATGTGTTTGTATATGTGTGTGTTTGTGTGTGTGTTAGTGCATCTGTGTGTTAGTGTATGTGTGTGTGTGTTTGTGTGTTAGTGTATGTGTGTTAGTGTGTGTGTGTGTGTTTGTGTGTTAGTGTATGTGTGTGTGTGTGTTAGTGTGTGTGTGTTTGTGTGTTAGTGTATGTGTGTGTGTGTGTGTGTGTTAGTGTTTTGTGTGTTAGTGTATGTGTGTTAGTGTATGTGTGTGTTAGTGTATGTGTGTGTTAGTGTGTGTGTTAGTGTATGTGTCAGTGGCGGATCCAGAGCCTGATCTCGGGAGGGGCACTTGTAGATTATTTAAAGAAATAATCCAGACACAATAACCACTACAGCCCAGTGTAGTGGTTATGGTGTCAATAGTGCCGAGACCCCCTCCCACAGTAAGTAGTCAAACTGGTTAAGAACAGTTTGACAACTTACCTGACATCTGCTGGGAAATGGGGCTGTAGTAGGGCATAGGAGCAGTGGTGTATGTGAGTGGTGCAATGTGTAAGGGTGCAGTGTGTGTGTGAAGGTTGTAGTGTGTGAGTGAGGGCGGCAGTGTATGTGTGGGACAGTATGTGTGTGTAACAGTTGCAGTGTGTGTGTATGGGGGGCAGTGTGTGTATATGGGGTGGCAGTATGTGTGTATGGGGGAGCAGTGTGTGTATGGGGGAGCAGTATGTGTGTATGGGGGAGCAGTGTGTGTATGGGGGAGCAGTGCGTGTGTATGGGGGAGCAGTGCGTGTGTATGGGGGCAGTTTGTGTGTATGGGGGCAGTGTGTGTGTATGGGGGGCAGTGTGTGTGTGTGTATGGGGGGAAGTGTGTGTGTGTATGGGGGGCAGTTTGTGTGAAAAAAATAATGAACAATGGTATGTGGACCAATGTAGATACTAAGGACAGGTATCTAATTCAGTCGGGGGTTTGCTGAACAAATGGATACAACTAAACCTTTAATGAGAATAAAGCTAAAGGGGTGGGATACCCTAAAGAAGTCACCAATATCAAGACTTACACAAAATAAAGACAATTACAAAAATAAATCTGTCCATCTGCAATGTGCAATAAGAGGGAAACGCCTGCTAAATGTTTCAAAGTAAGCCTGCGCACATTCCTCATGAATAGGGGAAATTACAGAAAATAGGGTAGGTGGGCTAGATATTGCACACTAGCTGTTTTGAGGTATACATGTCAAAAAGACCTTTTAAAGTCTAGTAAAATACTCGCGTGAGCAAAGAGACGCTCGAACCACATATTAGACTTCCATGAGTTGCAACATAGTGATAGACAGTATCAGGATGAAGTGAAACATTGTTTCAATAGGCTATAACAAAAGAGAGAGAAACGGATACACGTATCGAGTGAAATCCCTGGCCATGTAGCTATTTGGTAAAGGACTAGGTAAATCTCCTAGAGTACCAGTTTTTTATAATATCCCTAAAGTGCCTTCAAGGGCTGAATAAGAAGACTGTCTCTAACCTAGAGTTACTAGATATACAGCCGCCCAACAAATATCTTCTAAGATAAAGTCCGGTATCTAAGTAAACTTGAAAGTAATAGAGCGGAGCAAACTGAGCATTAGGTGGCTAAATCAGCATGTGAGTGATAGTGGTACGAGCGTCTCCAATGTGCAAACACTGCTAGCAGCTCGAGATCTTCGTTAGATCTCCTGAACAAGTCTCAGAGTCACAGGACAGCATGGAAAGGGTTAAGTGAAAGGAAAGCTACACGTTTGCGTGAGGTTGTGGTGGGCAGCAAGTAAGCTGTAGAGTTGATGCATGGGTGTGATGCCAGCTCTGAGAGAGACAGTGTGGGTGGCTCTTAAAAGAGCCTTTGTGTTAGCGGGTGATCAGGGAGGCGGACGTTTACTTGGCGCTGGTGTACTTTGTGACAGCCTTGGTGCCCTCAGACACGGCGTGCTTTGCCAGCTCTCCGGGTAGTAGCAGGCGCACGGCAGTCTGGATCTCCCGGGAGGTGATGGTGGAGCGCTTGTTGTAGTGAGCCAGGCGAGATGCTTCTCCTGCGATGCGCTCAAAGATATCATTGACAAAGGAGTTCATGATCCCCATTGCCTTGGAGGAGATGCCGGTGTCGGGATGGACCTGCTTCAGCACCTTGTACACGTAGATGGCATAGCTCTCCTTCCTGCTCTTTCTACGCTTCTTGCCATCTTTCTTCTGAGTCTTGGTGACGGCTTTTTTGGAGCCTTTCTTGGGGGCTGGTGCGGACTTTGCTGGATCAGGCATGATCAACGCTGTTAGCTCGCGAGCGAATAGCAAGCTGCTCCTCCGGCAGTTCTATTTATAGGCGGACCATGTAAATGAGGCCCTTCCGCTTCCCTTCATGCGATTGGTTACTAAAGTCAGATGACCTAAGGAAGCGGCTGTTTAACACTAGCTCCAGCAATAGATTGGTTCCCTGTATAACGTGTCTCTAATTGGCTGCTTGTAAAGCCATCCAATCACAGAGCAGAGTGTGTTTATAAATAGCCTGTGGTAGGGGAGGAGTTTTCATCTTCTTGCATTTCATCAAGAACAAACATGTCTGGCCGCGGAAAGCAAGGTGGAAAGACCCGTGCAAAGGCGAAGACTCGCTCATCCCGAGCGGGACTTCAGTTCCCAGTCGGCAGAGTCCACCGTTTGCTGAGGAAAGGCAATTATGCAGAGCGTGTGGGAGCCGGTGCCCCCGTCTATCTGGCTGCAGTGCTGGAGTACCTGACCGCTGAGATTCTGGAGCTGGCAGGGAATGCCGCTAGAGACAACAAAAAGACCCGCATCATTCCCCGCCATCTCCAGCTCGCTGTCCGTAACGATGAAGAGCTCAACAAACTGCTGGGAGGAGTGACTATCGCCCAGGGAGGTGTCCTGCCTAACATCCAGGCTGTGCTGCTGCCCAAGAAGACCGAGAGCCACAAGCCCACCAAGAGCAAGTAAAGCGGACAGCTGCTGCACTTGCCTGCCTCCCTCACCTACCAAACACAAAGGCTCTTTTAAGAGCCACCCACAATCTCCACAAAGAGCCGATTAATTGTTCTGCTGCGCGCAAACCGTTCCCTGTATCTGCACACCCACACCACGCTGGGAACTCATAAGCAAGCTAAAATAATAGGGCGCTTCTGTCACAGCACTCCGTGCCATTTGCAGTCCATATCCTGTCCAACATTCCAGCTATAGAACTAGTTAAAATCAATGGCTGTCATGCAGGTCTATGATACACGCAGCAGCAAATTAATACAAATTGGGGCAACAAGTGTGTGTGTGTATATAGTGTGCAGGACCTCTTTTGCTAAGCGAGGGCATCTCTACATCTCGCTCACTCTCACGATTCCCCCTCTCCCGCTGTCTGGAGGACATGCCGGGTGAAACCTACTATGAGCGTTCAAATCCTAGCGGCGCTACAGCTCTGTTGTCTGTGCTGCTGGATGAGTTAACGCAGCCTTAATAGCCTGGCCTCTCGGCTGAAAACATTGTTTCAATAAGTGGATGCCTTGTAACATTTCCTGCTGCTCTGTCTCATGGAGCTCATTTGCAAGGCTACTGAGCGTCCTGTGAGTGAAAGTCCTTTATCAGACGTGGCTTCTATCCCATCGAAAGAAGCGGCCTTTCTGCATGTGTAAGAGGTGTATGTCCCATGCACCCCTTCCCCTCGATAAAGCCTATACAGCTATTACTAAGTATGTTGGGAGGAATACGTCCATTACTGCCCACTGCCAATCCTATCAACTAGTGGCGTCCATAATAAATGCTGTCAGGACAGGAAGGGTCACTAAAGGCTTAGATCCCTTCTTTGGACGCGTGGTCTCGATGGAGGGGGAGGGGATGAAGCAGTTGATTTGAGCGGGCATTTTGAATGAGGGGGAGGGAATGAGAAGCAGTTGATTTGAGCGGGTATTTTGAAATGATTTACTATTTGTTTTCAGCCAATCAGAACATACCACCCACCTGATGAACCAATGAAAACGCCGTATCGGCTATAAAGCCCAGGCTACAGCGAGCAGCGTTCATTCCCTTTCGTTTTGCTACAATGGCCAGAACTAAGCAGACAGCCCGTAAGTCGACC
This sequence comes from Pelobates cultripes, assembly GCA_933207985.1. Taxonomy (NCBI): domain Eukaryota; kingdom Metazoa; phylum Chordata; class Amphibia; order Anura; family Pelobatidae; genus Pelobates; species Pelobates cultripes. The sequence goes on along the minus strand of OW240921.1, from coordinate 35,822,369 downwards.
GGAGGCAAGGCTCCCCGCAAGCAGCTAGCCACCAAAGCTGCTAGAAAGAGCGCCCCAGCTACCGGGGGAGTGAAAAAGCCTCACCGTTACCGTCCAGGAACTGTGGCTCTCAGGGAGATCCGCCGTTATCAGAAGTCCACCGAGCTGCTCATCCGCAAGCTGCCCTTCCAGCGCCTTGTCCGTGAGATCGCTCAGGATTTCAAGACTGATCTGCGCTTCCAGAGCTCTGCTGTCATGGCTCTGCAAGAGGCTAGCGAGGCTTACCTGGTGGGTCTCTTTGAGGATACCAACTTGTGCGCCATCCACGCTAAGAGGGTCACAATCATGCCCAAAGACATCCAGCTGGCTCGTAGGATCCGAGGAGAACGTGCTTAAGTTGAAACCTGCTAACAAACACAAAGGCTCTTTTAAGAGCCACCAAATCTGCACTCGAACGAGCTCCAACACATTCACAACTTAAAAACTTAGTCTTTTAGCCTGGGACTTTGAGCGGGCTACGGAGCCCTCACACTACAATGCTCAAATGTCCCCACATATCCCATTTTCACGTCAGGCAACGATTTAGCCATCATCTCTGCTGCTCTATTTCACTCGCAATTTTACAATAACTTCACTATTTAGAATCCATCGTGAGGAGAGGCAGCAGGAAAAAGACTACTTTGTCGCTTGGAGGAGAATACATAGTTAACACAGGAGTGCATATGTAACGCTAGTAACAATGTTTCTATTTAAGTGGCTGCAAGCATGTATTAAATGTAGGCAACAGTAACAATACACCAAAACCAGAGCTTTCTTGACAGTGTGTGGACGTACTTGCTCGTAATCTAAATGCACCTCACTATAGCAGAAGTTTTGACATCCCCTACCATTAACAGAAGGCGTCTCCAAATCCTCCGATGGTTCGAACATGCGGTCTACAAAGACAGTGTTTAGCAACCTTTCCTGTCTACATGTTTGGGAGCAGCCTGTATTAGGATCTCCTTCTCGGTGTCGGGTGGATCTATGTAGATAGAAGGCAATTTATCAGGTGTGGAAGGGGTTAAAGTGATTAGGTTCGGTCTTTTAGTGACAAAGTGGGTGGCCCTGAAAAGGGCCTTTGGGTTAATGGGGTGTGCGGTAAAGTCAAGCCCGAGTTTTAACCTCCGAAGCCATAGAGAGTGCGGCCCTGGCGCTTAAGAGCATAAACTACGTCCATGGCGGTCACAGTCTTCCTCTTGGCATGCTCGGTGTAGGTGACGGCGTCCCGGATGACGTTCTCCAGGAATACCTTCAGCACCCCGCGAGTCTCCTCATAGATGAGGCCGGAAATACGCTTCACGCCTCCCCTGCGAGCAAGGCGACGAATTGCAGGCTTGGTAATGCCCTGGATGTTGTCACGAAGGACCTTCCTGTGTCGCTTAGCGCCACCTTTTCCGAGACCCTTTCCTCCTTTGCCTCTGCCAGACATGGTTCTGCTCTTCTTTCTGCACGAACGATATGAGATGCTGTGCAAAGCTCTTCCTTATATACTCCTCGGACGGACCGTATGGGGAACTGCAGCAAAGGAGGCGGGCGTTTTAGACACGCCCCATCACTCCCCCCCCCTCTCAGAAATATGCTTAACCCTCTCCCTCCGTGCTCGAAATGGTTCTGGCTCTTAAAACCAAAGCTGTTTATGCTTCAAAAGATTTCACAATCGTGAAGCCTATTTGAAGTATAATCATTTTATCATGTCTTTAGTGTTTCTTTGATAGTCGGCTTAGCTACTGCACAAGGGATCATTTCTTGGGCTTTATCACTCTTTGAACAACGAAATAAGCGCCCGTTTCACACGTGGAGAGAGGACGAGGACAGTCCCTTTTATTATCACCGTGTAACTATTCAGCTCCAAAACCGCAATCCCTAAAATATTTTCTGCTTTATTATCTTACTGAAAAGGCAATGAAATTAAATGTAGTCTGGAAGGACACTGTGTGGTATTCTATATATAATATGCGTTTCTCACTAAAACTGGCCTTTCGCAGTTTAATGAAGAAACACCCATAGGATCTTAGAACGGAGGGAATTTCTACGCCTAAAAAAAAATTGAACGCTCGAGTGTAGCACTGGTCTACGGGGACGACAAGGTACATTCCTGTGTGATCTTTTCTAGCACTAGATGCTGGGATTACAGGATTCATTAGGTTATTCCTGACTTTAGAACGAGGGATGGGAGGGGGGACGGTGTGTGAGACATGATACCAAAACAAACACGTTCCTCTCACTGATATATAGCTCTGAAAGGAGTATGTGGTGGCTCTTACAAGAGCCTTTTGGGTTTGGAAAATAAAATTAAATGCGAGCAGGGCTTATTTCTTTTTGGGAGCTGCCTTTTTAGCCTTTGCGGGACTCTTGGCGGCTTTGGGTTTGGCTGCCTTTTTAGCCGGGCTCTTCACGGTCTTCTTAGCCGGGCTTTTCACTGCCTTCTTGGGTTTGGCGGCTTTGACTTTCTTCGGGCTTTTGGTGGCCTTTTTAGCGGAGGCGGCCGGCTTTTTGGCCTTTTTCGGGCTCTTTGCAGCTACCTTCTTAGGTTTAGCTGGAGACTTGGTGGCTTTCTTCGGGGCGGGCTTCTTGACCTTAGCCGGTGCCTTTTTCTTGGCAGCCTTGTCCTTGCTCTCCGCCTGCTTTTTGTTGAGCTTGAAGGAGCCGGAAGCTCCGCTTCCTTTGACCTGGACGAGAGTGCTTTTAGTCACCAAGCCCTTGAGAGCCAGCTTGAGGCGGCTGTTATTCTTTTCCACATCATAACCAGAAGCGGCCAAAGCCTTCTTCAGAGCTGCCAGGGACACCCCGCTGCGCTCTTTAGAAGCGGACACAGCTTTAACAATGAGCTCGGACACGCTAGGACCGGAGGGCTTAGCGGCTTTCTTGACACCGGCTGCTTTCTTGGGCTGCTTCTTTTTGGAGGCGCCTTCTACTGCAGGTGCGGCGGCGGGAGCAGGGGCAGCTTCAGACATGGTCACGATTCTCTATGAAGATCAAGCAATAATACGCGCCCGCAGCAGCCTCCAAATTATACATCTCCAGCTAGCATCTTATTGGCTGATCTAACCACGCTCTGATTGGATACAGTCTTATGACACACCCTCCACTCTCCCTACTCCATCTTTTCACATTCTGCTCTCACACTGTGTTTCCGAATGGATAAAACGAATACATTTAGGTAAAATAAGAGGACGGAGGTCGATGTCATCTATCGTGGAATGTACTAAACTATCTAACCAAGAATTCATAAGCAGCTCCATGGGTTCCGAGGGTTGTCACGATCTAGCAGAGCCGGTGAAAGCTGACACATCTCCTTTGGGATGAGCCTGGTGTTCTCCACAAACATTACTGTGATAACTATTAAAAGAATATATTCCAAGGTTTTCTTTCTCACTCTTATGCAAGAAAGGGAAGGGGCCTGTGTTATCAAGGTGGGTTGAAGCTCATGTCGTAAAGAAACAGAGAAAAGGGATTTTGCACCTCGTTTGTTCAGACAGGTAGCTCAATCAGTATGCAGTAAGATCATAGCAGAGGAGCTCTTAGTCGTGGCAATTTTGAAATTACATAATTACATAATTGTATGTTTTATATTTATGTTTACCCTCTAACAACAACTAAAACCAGTTATATTAAAACACACACACCTTGCACTCCAGGAAATCCTTTATGAAACCTGGTGTAGGTCTGGCACAGTAAACAACAGCAATGAGGTCCGCACTCTAGGGACTTTTTCCAAAATATCAAAAACATTTAAATGTTATTTCATATCATGACAAAAACATGACAGCAAAAATTGTCCTGATTTTAGCTCCAAATTAGGAGCTAACATGTTGATCCGTGTGGTGGACCACCAGGGTATCACTGTCATGGATTCCCTTTCCCGTTGTGTTAGCTAGTACAGCTTTCCACCCATACATTTGTCTAAACTTAATGATGGGAGTCAGTGGCGTACACACGACCCATGGGGCCCCGGTGCTAAAATAGATCCTTATCCCCCCGCTTACTCTGCTTGGGCCGGGGTCGCAACATATGGCGGCAGGCTCCTGGTCACAGGGGTTGCAGGGCTGCGACCCCTGTGATCGCGGTATGTACACCAGTGCATGCAGATACACATACACTTAACGGACCACTTTAGACACCCAGATCACTTCAGCTCAATGAAGTGGTCTGGGTTCTAGGTCCCTCTAGTTTAACCCTGCAGCTGAATACATAGCAGTTTCAGAGAAACTGCTATGTTTCACTGAGGGTTAATCCAGTCTCTAGTTGTAGTTGTCTGTCTCACTGACAGCGGCTAGAGTCGCTTCCACGATTCTCACTGTGAAAATCACAGTGATAAGACGCTGGACGTCCATAGGAAAGCATTGAGTAATGCTTTTCAATGGCGGTTTGAATGCGCGTGTGCGTGGCTCTTGCCGCGCATGCGCATTCGGAGCTGAGAGTCGGAGGGATCCTCAGCGCCAAGGGAGTCCGGCGCTGGAGAAAGGTAAGTGCTGAAGGGGTTTTAAACACACACACACTCTCACGAACAGACGCATACACACTAGCTAACAGACACACACATTTACTGACAGAGACACTCAGTGACAGACAGAAACACATACACACTCACTTACAAAACATACGCTCTCACTGACAAACACACACTCACTAAGACACCTAACAGACTCACTAACCGACTCACTAAGAGACACACACAAACTAACACACTCAGTAACAGACACACTCACTCTCACACAAACTAACATACACTGACACTCACTAACAGACACACTCAATAACAGACACACATAACTAACACACAGTAACACACACAAACAAAAACTAACACACTCACTGACACTCACTAGCAGACACAGTAACACACAAAAAATTACACTAACACACACACTGTAACACTAACAAACATACACACATGATTTTTCTTTTTTTTTTTTTTTAGATTTAATCCCCCAGCCTCCCTATCTTTGGGAGTTTTGAGGGGATTCCCTGGGGTTCAGTGCGGCTGCCCAGCGGCCGGTCCTGCGGGCGCGTGAGGGAGCACTCTCCCCTGAGCGCTCTCTGCCCAGCTCCCTCTCACGTCGCTTACTGATGCCGGAGCTGGAGTATAATGTCATATTCCAGTTCCAGCATAAGTGCGGTGCGCGCGAGGGAGCTGGGCGGAGAGCGCTCAGGGGAGAGTGCTCCCTCGTGCCCGCCCGGTGACACCAGGGCCAGCCTCGGGGGGCCCTGATGTGGCCAGCTCCTGGCATACATACAGGGTCGCAGCTGCGACCCCTGCAACTGCGGTATGTATGCCAGTGCTGGGAGTAGATCTGGTTTATTCAGGCAAGGCACACAGAATTTATACACAGACCCCCAGCATGGGGTCTCCATTTATGGACACACAAACCTGCCCAGGCGACTCTGTGTCTGGAACAGTGGCGTACATACCAGGGTCACAGGGGTCGCGGCTGCGACCGGGCCCGGCCCACCTGGGGGCCCGGCCGCCCCTGCGACCCGGTATGTAGCCACAGGGCCAGCCTCTTCCCCTGGGGGGCCCAGGAGCCGCCCACCCCAGGGCCCCCCGAGGCTGGCCCTGCTGACACCCGGAAGGTGGGTGGCCGGTCAGGCAGGCGCGCGAGGGAGCACTCAGTGCTACCTCTTCAGCTCCCTCGCGCGCCGTGTAGGGATGCCGGAGCCGGAAGATGGCGTCATCTTCCGGCTCCGGTATCAGTGCGGTGCGTGAGGGAGCTGAAGAGTTAGCACTGAGTGCTCCCTCGCCCGCGCGCCTGCCCGACCGGCCACCCGCCTTCCGGGTGTCAGCAGCACCACTGGACCCCAGGGAATCCCCCCAGCACTCCAAAAGGTAAGGAGGCTAGGGGGATTACATTAAAAAAAAAAAAAAATGTGTGTGTTAGTGTATGTGTGTGTTAGTGTATGTGTGTGTGTTAGTGTATGTGTGTGTGTTAGTGTATGTGTGTTAGTGTATGTGTGTTAGTGTATGTGTGTTAGTGTGTGTGTGTTAGTGTATGTGTGTGTGTGTTAGTGTATGTGTTAGTGTGTGTGTTAGTGTGTGTGTGTGTGTGTGTTAGTGTGTGTGTGTGTTAGTGTGTGTGTGTATTAGTGTGTATGTGTGTTAGTGTGTATGTGTGTTAGTGTATGTTAGTGTATGTGTGTGTGTTGGTGTATGTTAGTGTATGTGTGTTGGTGTATCTGTGTTTGTGTTAGTGTGTGTTTGTGTGTTAGTGTATCTGTGTGTGTTTGTGTGTTAGTGTATGTGTGTGTTATTGTATGTGTGTGATAGTGTATGTGTTTGTGTGTTAGTGTATGTGTCTCAGTGTGTGTGTCTCAGTGTGTGTGTTTGTGTGTTAGTGTATGTGTCTGTGTGTTAGTGTGTTAGTGTATGTGTGTGTGTGTTTGTTAGTGTATGTGTGTGTGTGTGTGTTTGTTAGTGTGTTAGTGTATGTGTGTGTGTTAGTGTGTTAGTGTATGTGTGTGTTCGTGTATGTGTGTTAGTGTGTTAGTGTATGTGTGTTAGTGTGTTAGTGTATGTGTGTGTGTTAGTGTATGTGTGTGTGTGTGTGTTTGTTAGTGTATGTGTGTGTTTATTAGTGTGTTAGTGTGTGTATGTGTGTTAGTGTGTTAGTGTATGTGTGTGTTAGTGTGTTAGTGTATGTGTGTTAGTGTGTTAGTGTATGTGTGTGTGTGTTAGTGTGTGTGTGTTAGTGTGTGAGTGTGTGTGTGTGTGAGTGTGTGTGTGTGTGTGTGTGTGTGTGAGTGTGTGAGTGTATGTGTGTGTTAGTGTGTGTGTGTGTGTGTGTGTGTGTGTGTTAGTGTGTTAGTGTATGTGTGTTAGTGTGTTAGTGTATGTGTGTGTATGTGTGTGTTAGTGTGTGTGTGTTAGTGTGTTAGTGCATGTGTGTGTTAGTGTATGTGTTAGTGTAGTGTGTGTTAGTGTGTGTGTGTGTGTGTGTGTGTTGTGTGTTAGTGTATGTGTGTGTTAGTGTGTTAGTGTCATGTGTGTTAGTGTATGTGTGTTAGTGTGTGTGTAGTGTATGTGTGTGCTAGTGTATGTGTGTGTGTTTGTTAGTGTGTTAGTGTATGTGTGTGTTAGTGTGTGTGTGTTAGTGTGTTAGTGTATGTGTGTGTTAGTGTGTTAGTGTATGTGTGTTAGTGTGCTAGTGTATGTGTGTTAGTGTGTGTGTGTGTGTGTTAGTGTATGTGTGTGTTAGTGTATGTGCCTCAGTGTGTGTGTTTGTGTGTTAGTGTATGTGTGTGTTAGTGTATGTGCCTCAGTGTGTGTGTTTGTGTGTTAGTGTATGTGTGTGTTAGTGTATGTGTTTGTATATGTGTGTGTTTGTGTGTGTGTTAGTGCATCTGTGTGTTAGTGTATGTGTGTGTGTGTTTGTGTGTTAGTGTATGTGTGTTAGTGTGTGTGTGTGTGTTTGTGTGTTAGTGTGTGTGTGTGTGTGTGTTAGTGTGTGTGTGTTTGTGTGTTAGTGTATGTGTGTGTGTGTGTTAGTGTGTGTGTGTTAGTGTTTTGTGTGTTAGTGTATGTGTGTTAGTGTATGTGTGTTAGTGTATGTGTGTGTTAGTGTGTGTGTTAGTGTCTGTGTCAGTGGCGGATCCAGAGCCTGATCTCGGGAGGGGCACTTGTAGATTATTTAAAGAAATAATCCAGACACAATAACCACTACAGCCCAGTGTAGTGGTTATGGTGTCAATAGTGCCGAGACCCCCTCCCACAGTAAGTAGTCAAACTGGTTAAGAACAGTTTGACAACTTACCTGACATCTGCTGGAAAATGGGGCTGTAGTAGGGCATAGGAGCAATGGTGTATGTGAGTGGTGCAATGTGTAAGGGTGCAGTGTGTGTGTGAAGGTTGTAGTGTGTGAGTGAGGGCGGCAGTGTATGTGTGGGACAGTATGTGTGTGTAACAGTTGCAGTGTGTGTGTATGGGGGGCAGTGTGTGTATATGGGGTGGCAGTATGTGTGTATGGGGGAGCAGTGTGTGTATGGGGGAGCAGTATGTGTGTATGGGGGAGCAGTGTGTGTATGGGGGAGCAGTGCGTGTGTATGGGGGAGCAGTGCGTGTGTATGGGGGCAGTTTGTGTGTATGGGGGCAGTGTGTGTGTATGGGGGGCAGTGTGTGTGTGTGTATGGGGGGAAGTGTGTGTGTGTATGGGGGGCAGTTTGTGTGAATGGGGGGGCAGTTTGTGTGTATGGGGGGTAGTTTGTGTGTATGGGGGGCAGTTTGTGTATGGGGGGGCAGTGTGTGTGAATGGGGGGCAGTGTGTGTATGGGGGGCAGTTTGTGTGTATGGGGGGGCAGTGTGTGTGTATGGGGTGGCTGTGACGAGACCAATCTCGCCACATTGCATTGGAGAAGCCTGGTTGCTCGCCTCCTGCCTTTGGACTATGGCCCCTTTTAAAAGACTTTATTTTTCCATGCAGAAAAGCCATATTCATGCTTTTCTGCCGGTTGTTCGGTAGTTTCAATCTACCGAACAACCGTACGAATGACTGGACCACCTGGGAGCTGGAGTGTTGCCAGAAGCGTTAACCTCCCTGAAGCTGCGGTTAACCGCAGCTTAATTGATGAATGCTGGGTGGCCGCCATTCGTATCCCGAACACGAGGTCGTGGCCATTTTAAACCATACGAATGCACAGCGGTGTTCGCCTCTATTTTCATGGAACTAAAATCGGACACAGTTTTGCGCGAACACCGCTGAAGCCGCCGACCTCCCTTCTTGTTCGGTGAAAGCACACGAATGACCCGGTGTTCGGTATTTTTGTGTGAATGTCTTATACCCCAGATAGGAGTCCCATGGAGCCCATTCGTATGAAACTGACTGTAAAGACTTTGGCTCCATGGCGATTGAACTGTATTCGTGTAGTCTGAGTGCCATTCACCTAATAATGTGCACTCAGACCTGAGCTATCTGGGGATGTGTTACATGCCTGTGTTTAATGTAGTAAATGTTACTTTGTGCATTTTAAAGT
>OW240921.1:35768888-35801688 GCA_933207985.1 Pelobates cultripes | reverse complement strand
TAGTATGTGTATGGGGGGGCAGTATGGGGGGGTAGTATGTGTATGGGGGGGCAGTATGTGTGTATGGGGGGGCAGTATGGGGGGGCAGTATGGGGGCTATGTGTGTGTGTTAAGGGTGGGGGGGGGGCCTTTTTTTTTAATAATATGTATCTTTATTTATTTAATTAAAAAAAACAAATATTCTATGTCCCCCCTCCCTTCTTACCTTTATTGAGGAGGAGGGGGGACATATTTTCATCCCTGGTGGTCCCAGTGGTGATTCCCTGGTGGTCCCAGTGGTTACAGTGAACTCTAGCCCGCGCTCCCGGGGCTAGAGTTCACTCTCGCGAGATCTGGAGCGTTGCCGTGGTAACCGCGGCAACGCTCCAAATCTCGCGAGAGGAGGACCCGGAGGAGCTGCAGACTGAGCTCCCGGGTCCTCCCTCTCCCTCCCCTGCCGGCCGCCAGCACAGTGCCTGCGGACCGGGGAGGGAGATCTCTGATCTCCCCTCCGGTCCACAGGCACATTGCAGGGCTAGCGCCTGCATGTGCTGGCAGGGGAGGGAGACCGGCGGATTTCTCGGGGGGGGGGCAATTGCCCCGTTGCCCCCCCCCTGGATCCGCCAGTGATCATGCATAAGTAGAAAAACACAGTGGATTGACTCAATGCATTTCTATGGGGCAAGTTCAGTGCCTCCATTCAGAGCGTGGAGGCGCTGAAAGTCAGTACCGTACCAGGAAGTGTGATGGAATTTCAGCTAGGCTCACAATTTAGTAGGCCTAAAATCTCCATGTGGCATATACAAGTACAGGTATCTGTTAGTTTTATGTAGCTAAGATACTGTCATCCATGTACTGAGCATGTGCTGGATTTGAAAAACCACATTTTTATTCTTCTAGTGCCATACTGCCTATCTATATAAGGTAATGCTGTAAATACTGTTTGCTGATTGGTGTAAGGGTACAGATGGGGGATGAATAGCTATAAAACGCCTGTACTTCAGGGCCCAGACATTTTAAACATAAGATCAGCTGAGACCCGATCGGTAAGAAAAAAAGACCTTTACTTCCTGAACTGACCTGTGTCCGGACTCTCTGTGCGTGGCTTCTTCAGAATTCTCCTATAACAGTAGCACCTCTAGTGGCTTCTGAGTGACTGCCAATGGAGGTGTCCCAAGGCAGTAAAGTAAACATTGACTTTTCTCTGAAAAGGCAGTGTTTACATTAAAAAGCCAGAAGGAAAGGAAATAGACACAGGAACAACTACATTAAGCTGTACTTGTTCTGGTGACTTTAGTGTCCCTTTAACTGAACCGCCCCTGTGCAGCCATCTTCCTCCAGCTGGTCCTCTTCAGCTCCTGGTGCTTCCAATGCTACTCATAGAAGAGCATTGGGATCTAATGCACATGCACGGCAAATACTGTTCAGGCTAACCATAGGAAAGCACTGAATCAATGTTTTACTTTGGGGGCTTCCACGTCACGTGGCCAGGTTTTACTTAGTGCATTGGAAGTGCGTCTAGTGGCTTTTCAAATTTCTATAAAACTGCAGTGCTTTACAGTGCAGGGTGAAAAGGACTGAGCCACTGCACCCAGACCACTTCAATGAGCTCAGGCCCAGACTGCGACAAAGATTTGGCCTGGGCATTTAAAGGAAGAACAACCAGAGAGGTTTGTGTTTTGTGACCATCAGTGACATGCACACTGCTCAAAGTGGGCATGCCAGTTTGATGCCCCCTACATGACAGCGCATGCACACAGCCAGGGCCGTCTTTAACACAGGGCAAACGGGGCAGCTGCCCAGGGCCCAGTTACTCCTGGGGGGCCCAAAGCAGCTGCCCTGTGGGCCCACAACAATTTGGAGGGGCCTATCAGGTTGCCCATGCATTTAGGGCCATCCGATGGGTGTCTCTGAACAGGCACCCGGTGGGGTGCCATGGCCCTTTAAGAGCAGACCGGCCCCTGTAGTATTAGCAGGATGGGAGGAAGTGACAGCCGATCACTTCCTCCCAGCTTCAGAGGAGAGCACCGCGGGAGGAAGGAGGCAGCAGCAGGTAGCAGCATGGGATGGGGGAGAGGCAAGAATGAGCTTCTGCTCATTCCCACTCCCATCAGCCTCAGCCAGCTCTAAGCTGAGTTGAAGGTAAGTGTATCCAGTCCCTGATCCTTTCCTTCTGCGTGAATGGCTGCAGCTAGGATAGTTTTTAGAAAAACCACCCCACTCAATGCCCCTGCCCTGCTTTCCCCCACTTACTGCTTATCTTCTCTGTGCCCCCACTTACTGCTTATCTTCTCTGTGCCCCCACTCTCTGCCCCTGCCCTGCCTTCCCCCACTCACTTCTTCTCTTCTCTGTGCCCCCAATCTCTGGCCCTGCCCTGCCTTCCCCCACTCACTTCTTCTCTTCTCTGTGCCCCCACTCTCTGGCCCTGCCCTGCCTTCCCCACTTCTTATCTTCTCTGTGCCCCCACTCTCTGCCCCTGCCCTGCCTTCCTCTACTCACTCCTTCTCTTCTCTATGCCCCCACTCTCTGCCCCTGCCCTGCCTTCCCCCACTTACTTCTTCTCTTCTCTGTGCCCCCACTCTCTGCCCCTGCCCTGCCTTCCCCCACTCACTGCTCCTGCCTTCCTCCCTCACTGCTTTTTTTACCCTGTGCCCCCACTCACTGCCTTTCTACTATGTGCCCCCACTCACTGCTTTTTTTCTGTTTAGATTAGTTTAATTATTGCTGCAGTTGCATTTAAGCACAGGTGATGAGAGGATGAGAAACATAATTGGTGTGTATTTTTTTTGTATTTTATATTTAAATTCTTTTTTTTGTTGTGCATTACATATAACAGTACCAGCTTGCCTTGCCACAGCAGCATCAGCATTTACAAGCTTTGTGCCTCCTCCAACTCTCTGCTCCTGCCCTGCTGCAAACATAAAAATTATCACATGTATGTCAGTGTGTGTATCTGTGTGTATGTGTGTGTAACTGTGTCGGTGTGTATCTGAGTGTTTATGTGCCAGTGTGCATATCAGAATTTGTGTGCATGTGCCAGTGTGTGTATCTGTGTGTCAAGGTATGTGCATGGGTCAGTATGTTAATATGTGTGTTGATGTGTATGTAACTGTGTATGTGTATACATCCCAGCAATCAAAAACAACATGCAAACACATCCCTGATAACACAAACATTACAGACAAACACACCCCTGATTTCAAACTCAAAATTATATATAAAACACACCCTTTACCCAAACACCAATACTATACACAAATGTTTAAAAGACAACACTACATTCTATAACAACCCTGAAGGCAAATATTACATACAAACAAAACCCAGTATTAAAATGCCAAAGTGATATGCATACACCAACTCACAGTTGCACACCTGCATTTAAAAGTCAACCATACATACAAACACACACCACTGCATTCAAACGCAAACACTACACACAAGTACACCTTTGCATTCCAATTGTAATAGTACATACAAATACACTTCTACATGCACACATATACTCTATACAAAAACAGGCTTACATTCAAATGCACAAACACTGTACACAAATACAACCCTACAAGGATGGGCAAAGTATAGCTGGCATAGCATTGTGGGAGTTGTATGACAGATGGGGATGTATCTTTTCGCCACTCTTGTGCTAGAGGGGGAGGCCCAAACAACTTTCTTGTACCAGGGCTTCTCTGCATTAGTTCCGCCACTGGGTTGGAGTGTAAGGCATGATTGCATGCCAGGGAGTGGGAGGGCAGCAGGGTCCAGGGGGCCAAAGCAAATGCTTGCCCAGGGTCCAATCACTATTAAAGACGGCCCTGCACACAGCCCTGCCAAAAAGCTCTGGCATAAGAAAAATGCACAGTGTTTGTTTAGCACAGTGCAAGATAATATAACAACATCTTGTTAGGTGTTTGCTGGTAACATGTTTCTGGTGTCTCCATAAGTGGAATATCAGAGGACAAAAGAGGGACAGAGCTGAGAGAGTGTGTTGTGATTCTTTAGGGAGGCTGCTTAGATGGTTGCATCTTTGGGGAAGGCTGCATGTGGTGTTGCATGTGGTAGACTAGCTCTGGCACTGTGTGTGCCTGTATGTGGGGAGGCTGCTTGTGGGAAGTCTTGCTGTAATAAGTTCCACACTACTGACCTGTCAATCTTATAACTGGCTCCTCCCTCTCATTCTGATTGAGCTATGGGTGAGCTGCAGACTAGGGCTAGCCCTCTGATGTTATTAAGAGGCACCTTTGCTATCTGCAGCCAATCAGAGTGCTTGTAGGAATGAGGATGGTATGGGCATGCTGCTGGAGAGACATACAGCTACAGAATGGTAAGTTAGGAAAATAACTATTACACACCTACACACTACACTACATGTCACCTCCATTTTAAGGCTCCCCTGCGGTGACCTACAGTTGTCATCATACTAAGCCTGAGTTTGATAAGTTGAGACAAGCTAATCAAATACTTGTGTGGAGTTAAAGGGACACTATAGTAACCAGCTGAATTTAGATGTTCTGGTGTCTATAGCCTGCCCCTGCACGCATTTTAATGTAAACACTGCCTTTTCATAGAAAAGGCAGTGTTTACACTACTAACTAGGGACACCTTTAGTGGCGGTCAGAGTGTGCAGCACTGACGTTCAGCGTCTCCACGCTTTGCAGTAATGTGGGATATTACAGAGCACCCAGTAATGTGCAGCGTGTACTGGGATATTACACAGCCCCCAGAAATGTGCAGCGTGTACTGGGATATTACAGAGCCCCCAGTAATGTGCAGTGTAATGGGATATTACAGAGCCCCCCACTAATATGCAATGTAAATGGGATATTACAGAGCCCCCAGTAATGTGCAGTGTGTACTGGGATATTACACAGCCCCAAGAAATGTGCACCGTGTACTGGGATATTACAGAGCCCCCAGTAATGTGCAGTGTGTACTGGGATATTACAGAGCCCCCAGTAATGTGCAGTGTGTACTGGGATATTACACAGCCCCCAGTAATGTGCAGTGTGTACTGGGATATTACACAGCCCCCAGAAATGTGCAGCGTGTACTGGGATAATACAGAGCCCCCAGCAATGTGCAGCGTGTACTGGGATATTACAGAGCCCCCAGTAATGTGCAGCGTGTACTGGGATATTACAGAGTCCTCAGTAATATGCAGTGTGTACTGGGATATTACAGAGCCCCCAGTAATATGCAGTGTGTACTGGGATATTACAGAGCCCCCAGTAATGTGCAGTGTGTACTGGGATATTACAGAGCCCCCAGTAATATGCAGTGTAAGTGGGATATTACAGAGCCCCCAGTAATAGGCAGTGTAAGTGGGCCTATGTAAAATATATTTTAGAGAGACTTGAGGAAAGATCAGTGTAAAAAAAATAAAATGGAAATAGAGACAGATGAAAAGAATGATGTGGAAAAATAGAATGGCTTCAAAGGGAAGGATATGAAGAGAAAAAAATCTCTCTCTCTCTCTCTCTTAATCCCACACATATGTATATACATCAAGCATATATACTACACTAACATATACATACAATAGTATGCCTCCCAGCAGTCTTGATTTCAGGGGTGCTTCCCTGCTGTCCTGCTTTATTTCCATAGTGACCCGGTTCCAGGGGCACCAGGAATTGTACCCATATCATTAGACATGCTTGCACTGTGCAGCAGGGCTACTTGCATGGTCCTGTTGATATGTTACTTGCCAGGCAGGCTGTCAGTCTGCCTGGTGTGCTTGAAGCCAGACTGACACATCCCTTTTCCGTGCGGGAACCTACATATCTAGCTGTGTTGGAGGTATCCAGTAGACACGTTAATTGCATTGATATGCCTCACACAATATACACATATAGTTTTAGATCTCAAGCCTTATTACTGCGTAGGCATATTATAAACCACACATGGTTATGTATCAGACACATTCACACTGATTAAAGTTTGCAGATTACATATATATATGTCAGGGTGTGATATACAGGGTTATACACTAACCACCCAACTGTAGCACATTGATATCTGAATGGCAGAATTAGGGCCAAAGTAGCCAGTCTGTGACTACAATTGAGTTGGAGAACTTCTCCAAATCAGCTATTGATGCCTTAATATTGCCTATTGCAGTTCAAGTCCCATTCACTACATTTTTTAATACATGGCATACACCCCATATTGGTGGAAAGATGAATAGATATTGTAGTGTAGGGTAGCAAAACACCAATCTGTAGCTTCCCAGCACCAAGGACTTCTGGGCCCCTTAACTACTTCATTTTGGTGAAGTTGTAATGGTGCCCATACAGTTCCTTTAATAGTGTTTTGTAGTTTTCATCTGATCACCATCCTAGCAGCTTGTTGTTAATTCTATCTAATTCTTTTTCAGTAGATGAGGATTATCTATGTAAAACCCTGACTAAGGAATAGGGAGCTAATTGTGACACATAGAAATCTTGTTTTGGAATTTTCTTTATAACTTTATTTTAGTATTTGTATATGTATCTATATATGGTGATAACTTTGTGAAAGATATTTATTGCTGTATAAACCAACATTTTCATATTGTTTTACACAACATAAAAATGTTGGCCAGATGCTATAGAATGTGTCATTTACATGTGGGTAAAGTCCATTTCGATATTGGGTACAGCAATGGCTCCCTTTGTGCTTTTACTTTGAATTTAGCCATATTCACTTGTTTATGTGGATGGTAACATTGGCAACCTTTTGTGACATTCACATAATTCTATGACATCACACCACCTCATAATATATGGAACATACCCTGAGAATTCTAACCATTCTACAGCGCATTTTTACAATAGAGAGCTAAAAAGAAAGTCATGCTGTAACCTGATATAGCAGTGCGTGCACCTCAACGTATTTTTGTGGTTTGTATCCAAACAAATTTGACATGTTTCAGAATGGATTCAGTCTCATATATGTAAGTATTTCAAAAAGAAAATACAGGCAGCAATTTATGTGCATTTGATTTGGAATTGAAATTTATGCTGTGCTTTTGTCTACATGCAAATAAGTTTAGTTTTGTGACAAAGGAATACAAATATTTGCATCTTAATAGAGTGTAACTCTGCCCCTTTAGATACACCACCTCTTTTCACACGTCTTCCTGATTAGATGTACTGTGAATATGTACTTAGCTCAGCCAATGAGATACCAGTGTGAGTTTATTTGGGGAGATGACTGTGCCGCACAGCCAGTCACTTTCCTCTTATTATATGCACCTTTCCTCAAAGCACACCTTTGATATAATTTACAAATTACAAGAGGTCACAGGTTGGCAGGGGGGCAAGGTCAAGTCGGCAGCTCAGCTCACACTCATCATTTATTGGCTGAGCTTCACGGTTTACCTTCCAATCTGGTAGACCATTTGTAAACAGGGGAGTCTTCGCTAACGGGGCAGAGTTGTGCTGCAGAAAGCAAGGCAAAACATTTTTATATTTTGTAGCCAAACTAAAGAGATTTGAACAGGGATACAAAAACATAGAGCATGAAAATGAGGATAAAACAAATGCACTTAGCGTTGGTTCCCAGAGTGTTTCTTTAAGTTTATAGGTCCTTGTCTTTAATTTTATGATTTGTTTGAAATGTCTTTATCCATAAACAAAAAAGTATGGGGTTTAGGGGTTAGAATACATATTCCCTTTACATCATTAAAGGACCACTCTAGGCACCCAGACCACTTCAGCTTAATGAAGTGGTCTGGGTGCCAGGTCCTTCTAGGGTTAACCCATTTTTTCATAATTATAGCAGTTTCAGAGAAACTGCTATAATTATGAATGGGTTAAGCCTTCCCCCTAATCCTCTAGTGGCTGTCTCATTGACAGCCACTAGAGGCGCTTGCGTGCTTCTCACTGTGATTTTCATAGTGAGAGCACGCCAGCGTCCATAGGAAAGCATTATGAATGCTTTCCTATGTGACCGGCTGAATGCGCGCGCAGCTCTTGCCGCGCGTGCGCATTCAGCCGGCGGGGCGGGGCGGAGAGGAGGAGGAGAGCTCTCCGCCCAGCGCTGGAAAAAGGTAAGTTTTTACCCCTTTCCCCTTTCCAGAGCCGGGCGGGAGGGGGACCCTGAGGGTGGGGGCACCCTCAGGGCACTATAGTGCCAGGAAAACGAGTATGTTTTCCTGGCACTATAGTGGTCCTTTAAATAGGATAGGCTTTAATTTTTTATATTCTTTTTATTATTGTCATTAAATGTTTCTGACCAATATTTCATGTACACAGTTATTAATATTTTGTGTGTAAGAATTTGTTTGCTATACGTTTCAATTGTATTGCACCTGTGTAACAGTAAATTATTAATTTACATAACATCCATACGAGGTTTATTCACTGAACACTGAATTATGTTAAATTAAAGGGACATTCTATCAGGGTTATTCACTAAAGCGATAATTCAAAGGGAAATCAAAGTGGATTTCAAATTTAAGGTCAAAATAGACAAAATGGAAAAGTTCTGTAAGTCAGCTATGCTTTTAGTTTGGCTATTTTGGTCTTATATTTGAAATATAAATTGTCACTTTAGTAACTGACATAAAACAGTGTTTGCATTGCTGCCTAACGCCAGTTTTAGTGGTTGTCACTCGGACAGCCACCAGAGAGGGACTTACTGGTCAAGGTCCTGCAAAGATTGCTGTGCATGGAGGAGCTGAACGCTTCCCATAGAGAATCAATGCATCTTAATGAGTAGATACTGATTGGGGCAGCTTTAAAATTGCTGCGGATGCGCACTAGCCTCGCAATGCTTTCCAATGGGGAAGCATTGGATTGACTGACATCACAGCCAGTGCTACATATGTATCAAAGAACCAGTGATATACAGTGCTAGCTGGAAATTTATTTACAGGAGGTTTACTGGATAACCTTACGCAAATTAAAAAACACAGCGCAAATAAGTTATTAATATAATCCATACTTAAAAGTGACAGTGCAGCCAAATTTCTATTGAAGTAACTGTGTCATCGGTCTCACATAGATGAAGATCCATATCCGAAAGAAGAACTCTCTGTAATGTGAAAGGTGTGAAGGTAAACCTTCAAAAACTTTATTCGTGCAGCGAATCAATAAAATAAAATGACAATATGAATAATTGAAAACTAAAATAAAAGCATGACCTATCCTATTCAGATAAAAAGAGTTATGTAACATTTCTGATTCAGCACCTCTCCTTTTGGTATACGGCATACATTCAATTATTTGGAACTTTAACTCAGAGATATAATGTTAAAGTTTAAAGAAATGGGCTTGAAGAGGCGTGGGATATAGACATGACTATAGATGGCAATACCGCTTTTACCAGTTTCTCTCTAAGGAATGGAAATTGTTTATATGCCATCAATGAACGTAAGGAAACTGCTGGGTGGCAATCGGATATGAGAAGACCATATTCCAAATTGCGAGATAAATTCAGTATGCCTAGATCTCATATGGGCCAATAACTCACTTATCTTTTTTTGTCTGATTTCAGGCATATGACTTTTCATGACGTGAATAAAGCATCTTAGACATAAAATCCAGTTGTTGATCAACCATCTCTGGTTAAAAACTATTCTTTTGACCCTCATAAACTGACTTTTCAGTAATAATTTAAAAACTGATAGAGGGTAGAAACTACTAAAATGTAAAAGATTGTTTATATCCATAGATTTCTTAAAAAGACTAGTTTTAAACGTCCCCCGGATTTCTCAATCATGTCTAGAAAGGATATCTTTCTGTAATCAAAGTAAGATGTTGCTCCACAATTCCAGCACGTCATCACTGTAGTGCCACCAGATGATGGCAAACACTTCATATTTTAATAAATGTAACCAAATAGCAAATTGAATGTAAGCATTAGATTTAGAAATTGCTATAGTAATGAAAATATTTCTCTTTTCTGTAGCTGCAATGTCATTCCAGTCCCCTGTTATTGGGAAGAGCGACCAAATGGATGTGTGAAAATGAGCTGCCCCTTTACTCACAAGAAAGCTCGCTACATTAATTGCCTTTTTTTGCCACCTACTATTTGTAAGTGTGCCATTTTCTATGTTGTTTTAGAAGCCCTACTATAAATAATGACATCAATAATACTGTGTCTTTAAATAATAATGAGTTACAGCTATGAGTAATTATACAGACATACATTGTAACGGATCACCTGGCACCCAACTGGGTACCCTCCATTGAAGGATGCTCCTAGCGCTTCCTGAGGACTCCAAGCACTGCAGCAGACACCACAACCACCAAACCGGAGAAGCATATGAATGCTCTCAAGCATTTGAATGTTGTATACAGCCGAATAGGAAAAACCATGCGAATAGGTTTACACTCCTAGCAGTCAAACTGGAACAGCATACAATAAATCCTCCCCCAATAATGAGACGACACTTCGCTAAGCAGGAACTGACTGGACTGGCACATACAGCCTCTTTTATTACCAATCCACAAACTTAGTACTGCCCACAGGGTTTTACAGAACAACCGATAACACGTACAATACACTTCAACACACCCACACAAAATCCTCCCCTCTGCCTGTAATACAATTACCTTACACAATGGGTAATCTAATTATCACAGAAAGAGAAATACAGTTTCATAAAACACATCACAGGGACCCTAACATATCCAAAATTCACCCAGATCCGTCCAGTACTTTGGAAGATGAAGTTTAATGCAGATTCTGCAGAACATATACAGGCTAAATGAAAAACAATCACTGTATAATGTGTCCCCTGCTGTATAGTCCAAAACCACTGCACGATGTCTATGTGCACCAAATACTGGCGAGATGGCACCGTGTTGAAAAGTCCAAACAGTGTCTGTGAGTTAAAATGGCCGCCATCCATTGTTCTCACCATGTGCTTCATCCATTGTTCTCACCATGTGCCTCTGATACAGGAAATGGTGGCCACCCAGTAACTCCACAGTATGTCCCCAGATGGTTCTTAAAAGGCCAGCAGCAGCACAACACAACACAAATCCATTATGCCCAAATCATGTCTTTAAAGGGCAATACATCCCAGGGGCCATAGTCACATGGCAGGAGGTTGGCAATCAGTCTTCTCCAATGCGCAGTGGCGAGATCGGTTTCGCCACATACATATATGTAAAAAGCAGTCATAATTCCTTATCAAAATATCCATGCCAAAGTAACCTGAACTGCATGTCACATAAACCTGATTTCCACCTTGTACTGGTATTATTTAATAATTGTAGAGACAGTTAAACCAGAAACAGTGAACCAATTGTTAATGCTGCCCATTAAGACACACACAAATCGAAAAAAACAAACATGCACACAGACATATATAATACATATAGACAGTCAGACTCAAACACACACATATGCCCAGGCAGACATACATACAGACACAAGCACATGCATAAATAAGTTTATACAGAAAAAAAGACAGACACAAGCACACAAATTCATAAATTCATGCAGACAAAACTAAAAGCCAGACACAAACACACAGACATACAAACAAATGCATTATGCGTATACAAGCTGATCAGGCCTGCAGGGTAGTAGGACCCACAGTTTGAAGGAAGTTGAGTGTGAGGAGGATTATCTATTATAATGTTTTAGAGGTATGAATAACTCCAAGTTATACTTTATTAGCTCAATAACTGTCTTATATAAAGAAATCTGTTTCATACTGATTTATTTGTTTATCTAATCATTCAGGTAACACTGATATAGAACAAAACAAGGAGTTGGCTGGGGCGTTTGAAGAGGAAGAAGCTTTGCTGTTAATGGAAGATATATTAGTTTTACCGAACCATCCACCAGTAGTTGTAGATCTCACTTTGGATGATGAAAGTGATGATGACTGGGAGGAAGAATTAAACATCTGTAATTAGTTTTTGAATTCTTTCTAACAAGTATTTGTGATTTTATTGGGTCGGCAAATCGTTATTTAATGTTATTTTAGTTATCGCTAATTTAAACGGAAAAATTTCCAGCTGGCTTAGTGGATATCTCTTTAATTAAAGACTTTTTAATAATTGAATATTTAATGTGTCTTTTCATATTTAATAGGTCTGCCATATAAGAAAGAAAAAACACCAGATGAGGCGAAAGAAGAAGAGCTTATACTAGAGCTATGCAGAAAATCAGGTAGCACAATATTAATATGAAATGTGGGCATGCTTAAGAACTGTGTAGAACAAAACAGATTTTGTGTATAAATTGCTAGTCAGAAATGCATAGATAATTTATAAGCCCGCGAATATGTATATCGGCATATGCGATCAATATAAAATGTGTATGAGCTGTAGTGAAGACACGGCCACAGGTTCAACATATGCATATACATATTCATAGTGGGTAACAATTTTCCACAGCCCTTAAAGGGAAACTCTAATGATAGAAATACCATTCTGTGTACATTTCCTGTTTTATCTTGGAATAAAATTTTGACATTAAAACAGGAATAACATTTCTTTTGTTACATTCAGTTGGTGGGTCTAAAGAATTAAACCAAAATTATTAATATAACCGGTTATGTGAATTCATTATAAATCTACTTAATTCACTCAAGTATTACCAAAAAGTAAAAACAGTGTACATACAGTGTATGCAGGGCCGGTGCAAGGATTTTTGCTGCCTTAGGCAAAAGTAAAGTTTGCCGCCCCCCCCCATGTGACATCATAATGCCCCACCCATATGCTCTGCCATGTTAACTAACGCCAGTGCTGCAGTGCCACCGTGTTTACATTAAAAGGCCTGCAGGGACAGGCTATAGATACCAGAACCACTACATTAAGCTGCAGTGGTTCTGGGGACTATAGTGTTTCTTTAATGTGAGGTAAATTAGAGATTAGTACCACGAATAATATACTAGATTGCCTACTTACAACCAGATGAGGATGATGATGGGCTCTAGCTGCAGTCTGGCTCCACTGGTCTGGTGCAGAACAGGCTCTCTGGAGGCGGTTTGTAACTGTGGTCACAAAAATCAATGTTCTGGGAGAACGGGAAGCAGCTCCATTTTTTGGGGGTCCTTTACACAGCTCAAGGTCTGGGTCCCAGGGTCCACCTTCATGTTCCACCAATGAGTTTGTTCACAGGGGGTGGAGTGTGTAGGGGATGTCCTGATATGTGTGTAAGGAATGCATTGTGTGAATCTGTGTTTGTATGTGTAAGGGCTGCAAGGTGTGTTTCTGTGTATGTATGGGATGCAGTGTGTGCGTCTGTTAGGGATGCATTGAGTGTGTGTGTAAGGAATGCATTGTGTGTTTCTGTGTGTGTAAGGGATGCATTGTGTGAAAGGGTTGCATTGCTTGTGTGTGTGTGTGTGTCTGTGTGTGTAATGCATTGAGTGTTTTTCTGTGTGTAAGGGGTGCATTGTCTTTGTGTGTAAGGGGTGCATTGTGTGTGTGTGTGATGGATGTCAATCTCTCCCCCCTCTCTTGTCACTCTCTTCTCCCCCTTCCCTTGTCACTCTCTTCTCCCCCCTCCCTTATCACTCTATTCTCCCCCCTCCCTTGTCCCTCTTTTCTCCCCCTTCCTTGTCACTCAAGGGGTGCATTGTCTTTGTGTGTAAGGGGTGCATTGTGTGTGTGTGTGATGGATGTCAATCTCTCCCCCCTCTCTTGTCACTCTCTTCTTCCCCCTCTCCCTCCCTTGTCACTCTCTTCTCCCCCCTCCCTTATCACTCCTCCCTTATCACTCTATTCTCCATTGTGTGTGTGTGTGATGGATGTCAATCTCTCCCCCCTCTCTTGTCACTCTCTTCTTCCCCCTCTCCCTCCCTTGTCACTCTCTTCTCCCCCCTCCCTTATCACTCTATTCTCCCCCTCCCTTGTCACTCTCTTCACCCCTCCCCCTCTCCACTCTCATTCCCCCTCCCTCCACTGTTAATTCCCCTCCCTGTCAATTTATTTCTCCCCTCCGTCCCTGTCAATTTATTTCTCCCTCCCTGTCAATTTATTTCTTTTCTCTCCCCTCCCTGTCAATTTATTTCTCCCCTCCCTCCCTCCTGTCAATTTCTTTGTCAATTTCTCCCCCTCCCTGTCAATTTCCTTCACTCCCCATGGGTTTCGCGTCTCTGTATGGGTACAGGGAGCTTTTGTTTCCTGTACCCGGCCGGACTAAAAGGAAGTGCACACTCAGTATACACTTCCTGTTAGTCAGGTCGGGTACAGGAGACAGATGCTCCCTGTGCCCGCGGACCATACAGAGCTCGGCCACACTCCCTCCTGTCAGCCCCTCTCCTCATGGACGCACCAGCCCGGGCAAAGCTGCAGCCGCCTCAGGCTCTCTACAGAGTGCTTGGGCGGCTGCAGCATGAGGGGGGCCAGCGCTCCTGGCGGCTGCCTCGTCCGCCTAACAGGTAGCGCCGGCCCTGAGTGTATGGGCATTATACTCTCATACAATAAGTTAGTCACTTTGGTAACTAATCATCAATAATCAAACAAGCATTGCAGGTTGCTTTTGCAACCTGTAAAGAAGGTCTGTAATGTTCATTCAGCCATCTTCACCTTTACTCTTTCACCAATAAACGCAACTGCAAAGTGTGTGCATAGAATAGTATTTACAGTCCTTCTGCATGGAGGCAGAGACTGAATTAAAATGGAATGGATGTTAATAACATAATAATAAAGTTAGAAAAAGATAAATGCAAAACATAGATGGGTTGGTAGATAAGGAGTTTACAATTTTTCATGATGTCTATAATTCTATACCTATTCTAACACCCTGTATTTTTCAGGAGAATTTTATAAGATGCCAAGAATACAGACTTCAGAAACATTATTGAAGGTATTTATTTGATGTTTCACCTAAACAATTATACAAAGGAAGGGACAAGAGCTAAGTTATTTTTGATTAAACCTAAATAAAAGCTGCATACTTTATTTGCACTTTGTTTTAAGTGCAATTTTGAATTTTATTTTATTTTAACAATTATTATTTATTGTATTTTAACAATTATTGTAGGCAAGATAAAATTTACAAAGCAACAATAATTGCATTTGTTAATGTCTATCTATCTATATATCTATCTTGTATTGCCCTGGAGGTTGAAAAAAATATTTTTCTTTTTTTTATGGAAACAGAATGAAGAAATAGTGGCATATGCTGAACATTCTGAAGAAAAAGCAGAAGAATAGTTTTTTTTTTCCAATAGTTAATGGATCTGATTGACAACAATGAATCCATTAAAAGTATTCAACTTTATAGAGATTTGATGTCTTAAATTGAAAATCTGTCTTATTAAATGAAAACTTCACACATACAAAATTGCAAGACTGTGTAAACAGTTAAAAAAAAATTAATAATTAATGCACCATAATGAAAATAGAACTACAAACTTTTTTCATGCTAATTAGAATGTAACAATAGAATACAATGCATTAAAAGATGGGACTGAAGAATGTTTAAAAAAAAATGGGATAAGGCAACAAGGAATGGTGGATAAAAAAAAACAGTATTATGAGCTGACCCCAGCCGCTAAGCAGAACGAAGGGGATGATGTGTAGTATAGATCATTAATATTTAATATACAATATACATTGTGGTAAACCAACAGATGGGGACAAAAATGGGAGGTTAAGACAAGTAGAACATGGAATGAAATGAATGGAGGCCAGTGTAACGAACCCTGAAGTGGTAGCTAGTGGTTCGTCAGTTTTATCCGAACGGCTAAGAGCAAGAGTGATTATAGCTCACCGTTCGGTTCTTCGTTCGTCTAGTTTTCCAGAGTAGATGAAGCGCTTAAGCTGCATTTCCCCAAAGCAGTAATCAGATACCCAAACACCAGGCAAAACATGATGAATGGTGTAACAGGAATGAATTTTATTGTGCCACACTGGCTTTTATGCAAGTTTCAGGCCAGGGGAACACCCCCAGTCCATTGGGCTTGGTAATTGTATCACAGGCAGAGGAGAGGGTTTGTGTGCATTAGCTGGGAGTGTCTGACTGTAATGTACTGTGTTGATTGGCTGTTGTAACTTTGTGTCCTGTGTTCCACAAGGTCCACGTGGGTGGTAACCTTGTGGGGAAATGTGTATAAAAGAAGCAGCTGTATCATTAAACCTTCACTTCTACTTCACCCTCAATTATGAGTCCTGTCTCTTATTGGGGGAAACGGCTACTAGGGATTGCTATGCTCTTCATATTCCCTTGGATAATCACTAAGCTCTTTTAAGAGCTTGTTCCTGCTTCACTATCTGGGGAAAGAGAGGTTCGCCCACTGGAACCTGGAGCCTTGTCGTAGGTCCAGAGTGGGTAGGAGACGTCGAGACCCCAACCAAGCTGCAGCGGTTTGTGGGGTCTGCGGTGGTTATGGTCTCTCGTGGAGTGCTTGGAGCCCTCAGGAAGCGCTAGGAGCATCCTTCAACGGAGGTACCCAGTCGGGGTGCAATGTGATCCGTTACAAAAGGTGTAACAGGAATGAATTTTATTGTGCCACACTGGCTTTTATGCATGTTTCAGGCCAGGGGAACACCCCCTGGAGCTTGTGGAAAACAGGGACACAACTTAGTAAAACCAGTAGTAACACAGAGCAAAACAGTGACACTCCCAGTACAAACAGTTAATCCCCTCCTCTCTGCCTGGAGATAATTGGTTCAGATAAAGTAATAACTTAATTATCTCTGGGCAGAGGGGACACAATTTTCACAATATCTGGAAAATACCCCAAAACATACAGGACCCCCACAAATGTCACATGCCCTGATAGCCCCGATCTGGGTGACCAACATATCCAAAAACCACCCAGATCGGTTCAGGGGTTTTTGAATTTCATGGAAGTCCCATTTGACCGACCGCACACGAGGCTCCTGCCCAGAACAGTTCCATAAGTTTAGGCTGTGCGGTCGGTCTATTTCGTTAAGTCATAAAACCAAACAAAATACGCAAATAGATCCCTCTGGCTCATAGCAGCGATTGTTCCCCTGGTTCGTGTGAACCAAACTACCGAACAGCACTCTCCTAGCTGTTTGGAAAAATGGAAGCTGGCGTTCATCAGTTTGACCGGTGGTTCAGGAAGTCGAGTGTCCGATTTTTAGTTCCAGACACTCGATGACCAAGTCCCGCTGCCTCCTTTCGTGTAAACAAGATGGCTGCCATTTTCTCTTCCACATGGCGTTCGGCTATACGAACGGCGGCCACACATAGAGAGTGCTTAATTGAAGGTTTCCTGGAGTGATAATGAGCCAGAGGGGTGGTTGGTAGTTCTGTAGTTTGAAAACTACCGAACAAATAAACTAAATATAAACAAAAATCCGAAAAGTTGCACGAATAAAGGTAGAAAAGGCTGACAGGTAAAGAGGTAGGATAGAAGAACACAGGGAAGGAAAAGGGAAAAAAAATGGAATGTGGGGAGCAAGATGAGGGAAGCATGGTGAGTAAGGGACAATGAGTAGAGAAGTCTGAAACACAAGTGAGAAAATGCTACTAATAGTAATAAATGCTTATTTAGAAGATGTGTAGCAGTGTTCATTAGAACATCAATAGGGTAATCCAAGGTAAGCATGTCCAGCATGAGGCTAGGCCAGGCCAAAAATGAGTGTGAAAGACTTGAGAGATGCCAGTAAATCTGCAGTGGGTCTTGTCATACATCAGCAGATGTCACTGTGCACAGTGGGGAGAATCTAAGGCACACAGTAAGGTGAGAGGATAAGCTCACCAAAGCACTTCCAGGAGTGATTTCTAATGGGTCACCCAACTCAGAAAATTCAGGCAAGAAGTAGATCAGCAAATAAAAAATAAAGAAAATGCCACACTGGAATACTTTAGTGGAATGATAACAAATAAAGTGTTTACTTTCTGTTTACTCCATTTTGAGGCTATCAGGGTCCAGCCAGCATCAAGAGACAGCATTGGGTATTTACATTGGATATTTACATTTTTGCTAAGCAAGAACTGGGGACTAAGCGCAACTAAAGTATGTGTGAGCCCATCCCACAGAGGGTGACTAATGCACTAGGTGAATAAGGCAATATTTCTGCATTGCTCACATATGGCAAAAGTACTGTAGTAAACTGGAAGTCAGTGTTGCAGACAACAAAGGGTGTCCAGACTATTAGTTTCACTGTCAAGCTGTCATAAAAATAAAATAGTAGATCACATCGTAAAACAAAATGGCAAAAGAAAGGGTAAAGTAGGAGGGCAGATGTGTGCTCTCACCCAGGTAGCCTGATTCTTTGATTTTAAAAGAGGAGGCAGAATTTTTTTCTTCCATTATCCTCTCTGTAGTCTTGGATGTATCGGTTGGCAATGAAGATGGGTTTCAGGCCTCACAGATAGTGGTAAAAAGCTTAATGCCTTCTGTGACGGACCACTGGCACTCCGACCGAGTACCTCTCCTAAATCCAGAGACCAGGAACCAGGAACAAAACAAGCTCTTGCAAGAGCTGACTCTGGGGAGTATGTGATTATAGCAATCCCCAGAGTGTAGTTATCCCATCCCCCAAGCATGAGCCAAGGCTTCAAGAAAGGGTCAAGCAGTTCTGTTTAACCCCTTAAGGACACATGATGGAAATATTCCGTCATGATTCCCTTTTAATTCAGAAAGTGTGTCCTTAAGGGGTTTATTGGCACCAAAAGGCTTTCTTTTATGGAGGTCTTACACATACAGGACATAGCCATTAGTCCTCTCCAGGTAGAAGTGGCGAAGAGCACTTCGTCACACATCTTCCCTTTGGTGGGGAAGACTAAACAGGTACCTGACCTTCTGCCGGTCAGTACCTAGGTTAGTCGGGCAGCCCACCCACAAAGAAAAATTCGCAGAGTAGCCTGCCCACAACAAATGGCACTGCTCCTTGGGTTCCAGGCTGCAGTGGGACAGTGCAGTACCCTCGGTCTCCCTGGTGTAGCTAGGCAAACTGCTGGTGTTGCTTGGGGGGCAGAGGCCAGCTGCCAGCTCTTCTGCTGGGGTAGCCTGCAGTAAATGAGGCTCTGGACCAGGGGCAACGGGAGGGCAGAGGTTAACAGCGCTCTGCCCAGATGCCAGCTCTTCTGCTGGGAGGGGGTAAGTGCCCCCATCCACTGCCCCCAGGACCCGGTCGGGATGTAGCTGGAGAGGGGAGGGCTCACTAACCTCCTCCACCTGGTATCCCTGCGGGGATAGTTGGGGGTCTGGGGTCCAGCATCCCTGTAGGACTGGCACAGAGACTGCGGTCCCATCTGCGCCAGTGAGGTTAGGGTTGTTTTCCCCCTCTCCCAGTATCTCCGGCTGCGGTGGGAGAGGGAGGCCGGTTGCTCCCACTCCCCAGGACTCTGGTTGCTGTTCAGTCGAGGGATTGGCCATCACCTCCTCCTGGAACTCAGCCCGCCGCTGGGGAGAGAGACCGATTGTCTCCTCTCCCTGCAAAGTATACTGCCGCTGAGGAGTAGGACCGACTGTATAATGTCATGTGTATATCCTTTTAAAATCTAACAGTATCCTTAAATGAATATTTACAATACATTTTAATATACACTTGTGTTTATGTCTTATTTGTCACACATTCCCTAAAAGAATATCCTTGTAAGAGGGACATAATTTCTTACAGCATCTCTCTAGTCCAGTATGCCCTCCTCTGATACAGGCCCATCCTGTTGGGCAAAGTGTTGCTGCAACTTCCAGAGAAACTCCTACTCACATGGGGACGTTGCATGGTCACTAGGTCGCTCCATTCTCCCAAGTTCCTCTGTAGATAGGAGCGCTGCCAGAGTGCTAGCGTTGCCCTCAATTATAAATCCTGGTACTCGCACTCGCTGCCACCAAATGTGACGGACCGCTCGCACTTCGACCGAGTTCCTCCGCCAATCGATGCTCCTAGTGCTTGCCGAGGACTCCAAGCACTCCAACCGACACCATCTGCACTGCAGACCCCACTACCAGCGATGCAGCTGCGCCGGGGTCTCGCCATCTCTCACCCACCCTCGATTCAAGGCCAGGATCCAGCTTCCAGTGGGTGAACTTCTCCTAAATCCAGAGAGCAGGAACCAGGAACACAACAAGCTCTTGCAAGAGCTGACTCTGGGGAGTATGTGATTATAGCAATCCCCAGAGTGTAGTTATCCCATCCCCCAAGCATGAGCCAAGGCTTCAAGAAAGGGTCAAGCAGTTCTGTTCAATTGGCAATAAAGGGCTTTCTTTTATGGAGGTCTTACACATACAGGACCGCCCACAGGGTTTTGAAGAACAAACCAATCAATACATTACAACACAACTAAACACTCCCATTCATACCAGCAGAAATCCCCCCTCTGCGTGTGATACAATTATCTCAACACAATAGACTAACTTAATTATCACAGGCAGAAAATATACAGTTTTACACAATATTCATAACTTTAAAAGTATACATCACATTCACATTTTCAGAATCAGCATACTCCAAATACAAACATACTCACAAATCAGGCAATTCCTTCCATTGGTGTAAAAGTTAGGTCGAAGTCCTTTGTGATCACTGCAAGCATGGCTTTTCCTGTCCAAACCAGTTCCACAGAGTTAGGCTGTGTGAGATAAGTGGCTTAACTGGGTGTGGTAAGCCATCTATCTCCAGGTACAGAAAATATCCCTATTCACAACAACAGCAAAAATACACAAAAATACATAACTCCTATCATACTGTACAGAACCCCCACATTCAACCTATCCCCAGATAGCTTGGATCTAAGCGCTCAATATATCCAAAAAGCGCTCAGATCCCACAACCACAGTCAAATCGCCATGGGGTTAAAGTTACAGCATAGGCTGATGAGAGGGGCCATAGTAATGAGGCAAGAGGCTAGCCATTAGTCCTCTCCAGGTAGAAGTGGCAAGGGCACTTTGTCACAGCTTCCAACTCTGCACTTTCAATATATGCCAGGTAAAAACTCAGAAATGTCAACAGAGCTGTGTCTGACATATATGTGATCTCCAGAGTGGGCTATCTAGTGATATTTGAAGTCCACTTTCCTCAAGGCATTGTTTGACGAATGTTTGTATCCTGGATTAATTTAACAGGCTCTGGCAGTCACTGGAGGTAGTGGCCTCAAAGCTTTATGAATGCTGCTCACATCAATAATGCAATGTTTGTCCCAGCTCAAAACAAAATTAAATAGTGCAGCATGCACTGCACATAACTCTTCAGAACCATCAGGCTCCCATAGGCCTTGCACAGATTCACCACGGCTAGAGGTGGCAATCAGAATTAGAATGTTAGCAGTTTTAAATCGATACCCTCTTCATACTAGGTCTGATAATTCTGTGCTACTTTGGTGATGAGTTGTTGCAAATCCAGTTTAGATCAAAATGCCTGCTATGACTGATTCCAGGATTGACTGCCAAGTGTGAGCACTAAGTCAAAAGGGCGAGGGAGTTGTCATGTATTCTAGGTTCTGCTAATTTGCAAGGGTCTCTAAAGTCTCCATGTAAGTATCCAAGGTGCTAGTTTGTGAAGAACTGGCAGCTTTAATCTTCCTGGAATTCTGTCAATACATTTTACATGGAATCATGCCCATATTACTGGAAATAGAACATATAATGAGTGCTACAAGAGTGCCACACTTCCAGATGCACCCTATAGTTACAATATTCATTATACTTTTGACATAGCACATTTGAGGTTTTTCATATCGAAAGACAGAAGCCCTTTCGAGATTTCCAATGTGAGTAAGTTGACACTTTTTCAAGCAGCTGAATCATGAATTATTAGATAATATAGAATACGGCATTAAATAATGTTTGTAATTAATAGTTTTTGTGATTCACGTTTGCTTTACAAAGAAAGTTATGTGTAGCCACTAACACAAAATAGAGCATTCGACATGTTCTTGTTGACCACATATCAATTAAATCTTTGATATTTGGAAGTTTTTAATCTTTCAGTAAATATATGTTTTCCTTCTGTGTCATTCACAATCCTTGATCATTTACAATATAATTAAAAAGTTAGTTAAAGTATATGCATATGCAATAAAAAGGAAGTTATTAGTAATTTTAAATTGCAATATAAGAGGTATTATGCTATATACTGACATTAAAATAAAAAACAATAACATTTTGTGCAGTATACAGTCTGATTAACCGACATTTTCGTTCTCTGCCTCAATCATATGATCCAATCAAATGCTTCTCATAAGGAAGTATTATGGGACCTGGAGTGCATGTGCAGAAATCTATGTAAACTGCTTATAAAATTACAGATGCATTATATGTAATGCATCTCTATCAGAAGCTTTGAACCCAACACAGTTGGCTATTTTGACCTTAATTTTGAAACGCACTTTTAATTCTCACATTTATGGTGGTAAATAGTGATCGGAGGGGGGCGGAGCCAAGCAACGGAGCTGAATGTCCACATGTTGTTTGAGCTCCAGGTTGACAAACACATTAACAAGCGACTTAAAGGGGCCTCCTGCACCCCAAAATCCTGCAAACCGACCCTGCAGCAGACCCTCACGATATGGGGAGAAAAACTAAAAAGCCAAATCCTGAGAAGCCGAGCATGGGCATGAATATCGGCGACTTATGGCGCCAGGCCCGGAGTGGAGCAGAGCCTCACATGGCCGACCTCTCAGACGACACTGAGATCTCCAAGGATTTCTCACTGGGAATACCAGAGGGCCAAGCACCCGAGCTGAGAGCTCACAAACCTACCAACCCTCACTTAGACTCGGCCCCAGTGACGACGGCGATTATGAAAGGCCTGCTATCGGTGCTCCAGCATACAATCCAGGCCGACATGGCCCAGCTCCCATGGGACCTGCACGGCCTAACGACCTGCATGAGAGCTAAAGAAATGACACCCACAAAAACACCCATCAAACGGCCCAACTTCAAAAGGTTGTGCAAGATCTACAATTTCAACAAACAAACGGATCAAAGGTTCGCAGAGCTGGAGGATCAGAGGTGCAGGCTGAACCACAAGATTAGGGGTATCTTGGAGGAGACCCCGGAGATGGAGCTGCCACACCACCTACGGCAACTTCTCGCAACGCTGCTAAGCCCTAAGCAAGCTAAACAGGTGGGCAAGGAGGGGCTGTTCTGCCTGCACAAACCAGCGAAAGCACCAACATCAGCACCGAGAGAAATTCCAAAGAGGCAAGGATAAAAGAGCTCTCATGAAGGCAGTCTGGAGCAACTCACCATACACCTTTGAAGGAATGCAACTCTCGTTCTATCCTGTCCGGGAGCACAATGGCGTGGAGAAGATCACTCAAGCCCTTCACGGTGCTACTCCGATCTAACGGCTTCACGTAAAGGTGGCGATTGCAACGCATGCTGGAGATTGCCAACACTGGGACTGCGAACAGACGCCCTGGTCACAGCGCGACCGAATACAACATCCTCCCTAACTCACGCATGGAGCCCAACAACAGTACGTCCCTTCGTACCTCAGGGAGCGCAACAAGATGACCGGGCAGCTGACACCACCTGAGCGGCTCCAGTATGCCTGCAGAGACAGGCTTGAACTCTCCCCACCACAAGAGATGTGTTTTTTTCCTCTAATTTTTTCTTTTACTATTTCTGGTTGTCGCTATTCTCTCATGTTGATGTTATCCTGTCATGCTTTTAATGTCACTCTTAGATACTAACCCCACCGGGGCCACACACACACCCCAGACCACACACAATATAGACTGACTCAGAGTAAAACTTTTGCAGACTCGGATCCAACTGTCCACCCACTGTAGGTACGAAGACAGGACCCACCATGGCCTTTCCCTACACACTATGATTACGCATACACAGCAACAAGGCTCCTCGCTAACCACATCCGGCCCGTTCCTCATGCTCGCAATGACCGGGGAACACTACCTTCCCCACCCCCCCATATGGAGCGGTACTCCATAACAAGCCAATAGACCGCCTGACCGCATTTCCACTACATTGACCCAGACTATGTACACTCTACTATTAGCAATCTTAACTATAACATATATAAAATGTGCTGTCCACCTGCATGTCATAATGATTCTTCGAATCCTGACTTATCCGACATCCCTCTGACAATGTATGTAACCGCTTTATTCCTCGCACAAAAAAATTAAAGAATTTAAATAGTGATCGGACAGGGGCCCGGGGTTCGTTTCGCCATCTTAAGGCCTCAAGGCTTGGGGCACTGTCAGCTAATGGGCCATTGCTGGTCTCTCTGTGAAACGTAGTACACCCAGGGTTCACTCTCGACCTTGGTGTTTCTCTCCTTATATCTGTCTCCCAACACCAGTATATTAAACAGTTCTTCCATATCCTAATGTTTGCTATGCATCAGGCTATAAAAGTGCCTTTTAGTAACTGTTTGCAGGGAGGTATTTACAAATTGATTACATAACAGGAAGCTTCATATTTTGCTATTCAATTTTTTACTTCAGCTCAAAATAGCAGCAATATAACATAGTAACAAAACAACCATCAGAAATAAGGAAGTCATATCAAAGGCAGGACACCACAAACGACTTCCTCTTTGCTGCTCAAGCCTCCAATATCAGGTCAGAGTACTGCTCTTTCCATTTGATTGTGTTATTTTAGTATTCCATTTTATTGCAATCACCTGTACCCTTGTCTATATCACTACTCTTGGTGTTCTTTTAGTATTTATTTTCTCTGTATATTGTGATTCTTGCTTCCCTACATAGTTCTCTGTGGCAATGGATCTCTTTATCTTTTTCTCGTTTTTTCTTTTTCTGGATGTGTGGTTTTAACAGGGTTTGTTTTGCCACAAGCGGAGTAGTGGTTTTATGTAATTGTATTTGCAGTTGTGGCTTTTGGCAGCAGAAGCGGATCCAGAGCCTGATCTTGGGATGGGCACTTGTAGATTATTTAAATAAATAATCCAGGCACACTAACCACTAAAGCATAATATAGTGGTTATGGTGCCAGGTGTGCTGTGACAAACTTCCAGAGTAAATAGCCAAACCGTTTAAGAACTTACCTGGGGTCTGCCGGGATATGGGGCTTTAGTAGGGGATAGGGCCTGTAGTAGGGCATAGGAGCAGTAGTGTGTGTGAGGGGTGCAATGTGTGTGTAAAAGGGGCAGTGTGTGTGTCAGGGGTGCATTGTGTTTATGAGAGTGTGTCTGTGAGTCACAAAATTGATAAAAGGAATGGAGCATTTTAGTTACGAAGAAAGGTTAAAAAATGCAAATCTCTTTAGTTTGGAAAAACAAGGGGATTTGATAACATTATACAAATATATTCGGGGCCAGTACAAACCATTATTATCTGGAAATCTATTTATAAACAGGGTTATACATAGGACACAAAGTCACACATTTAGGCTGGAAGCAAGGAGATTTAATCTAAGGCAAAGAAAAGTTTTTTTTACAGTAAGAGCAATAAGGATATGGTATTCTCTGCCTGAAGAGGTGCTTTTATCAGAGTCCATACAGATGTTTAAACAGCAATTGGATAAATACTTCCAAAACATAACCAGGCCCGTCACGACAAGGCAAGCAAACCAAGCAATTGCTTGCGGCCCTGAGCTGGCCTGGGGCCCCAAGACAACGACTGGTTATGAATAAAATGCAACGACAAACTGTGTGAGCGCCCCTTTGATAGTCAATGCAGTAAATTGCAAATAGCTTTCCTCCCTGTTCCCACGATGCCTCCTGTCAGTTTTGCCGAACGTTCTGTCTCTTAGACAGGATGCCAGCAAAACTGCCGAATTGCGTCCTAACAGAATGAGAACAGTTTCTCCATTCGTGTTAGAACGCAATTCGGGATTTTGTTCGTCTCGCAATTTCTTTAGAATTAATGAAACTCCGATCCTATTCATTGCGGTATTCCCACAGTATTAGGGAGCTATCAACGAAAAGGCTGAAAGTCCTCCCACCCTGGCCCCCACCCCTGACCGGAGGGTGGGGGCCCTAAATAAGAATGACGGGGCGGACCTACTGTCCTCCCCTGGCCCCCACCCCTGTGTGGCGGGTGGGAGCCCTACATAACAATGAGGGGGGGACCTACTGTCCTCCACGGCCCCCACCCCTGCGCGGTGGGTGTGGGCCCTACATAACAATGAGGGAGGGGACCTACTGTCCTCTCCCCCCGGCCCCCACCCCAAGCGGTGGGTAGGGGCCCTAAATAAGAATGAGGGAGGGGGACTGTCCTCCCTCTCGGCCCCCCCTTGCGCGGTGGGTGGGGGCCCTAAATAACAATGAGGGGGAGTGGCCCTACTGTCCCCTTCCCCCTCACTATTTTTAGGGTGAGGGGGGTAGGTAGGGGTAACTTTTATTTGGGTGGTGGGGTGACTAGTGGCTTGGGGACCCCTAGTCACCTTGGAAGGGGGGGAATTTTATTTGGGGCCTCCACACGCCGCTCAGGGATGGGGGCCGGGGAAGGACAGTAGGTCTCCCCTCATTGTTATGTAGGGCCCCCACCGCTCAGGGGTGGGGGCCAGGGGAAGGACAGTAGGTCCCCCCCCTCATTCTTATTTAGGGCCCCCACCCACCGCTCAGGGGTGGGGGCGGGGAGGACAGTAGGTCCCCCCCTCGTTGTTATGTAGGGCCCCCACCCGCCGCGCAGGGTTGGGGTGGTGGGGGGAGGACAGTAGGTCCCCCCCTCATTGTTATGTAGGACCTCCACCCACCACGCAGGGGTGGGTGTTGGGGGGGAGGACAGTAGGCCCCCCTCATTCTTATTTAGGGCCCCTACCCACCGCTCAGGGGTGGGGGCTGGGGGGAGGACAGTAGGTCCCCCCCTCATTGTTATGTAGGGCCCCCACCCGCCGTGCAGGGTTGGGGGCCGGGGAGGAGGACAGTAGGTCCCCCCCCTCATTGTTATTTAGGGCCCCCACCCACTGGGCAGGGGTGGGGGCCTGAGGGGAGGACAGTAGGTCCCACCCACCTCATTGTTATATGGGGCCGCCTGGGGGCCTCCATGTCCATTTTGCTTGGGGCCTCCAAATTCTTCAAACGGCCCTGAACATAACATACAGGGATATCATTTCTAATTTGATCCAAGGAGATATCTGACTGCCATTTTGGGATCAAGAAGGAATTTTTCTCCTAGTTTGTTGCAAAATTGGAAGTGCTTCAGACTGGGGTTTTTGCCCTCTTTTGGATCAACACAAAAACATATGTGAGGAAGGCTGAACTTGATGGACGCATGTCTCTTTTCAGCTATGTAACTATGTAGTGCAGTGTGTGTCTGTGAGTGGTGCAGTTTGTGTGTGAGTGATGCATTGTGTGTGTGATGGGGGCAGGGTATCTGAGGGTTGCAGTGTGTGTTTGAAGGGTGTAGTGTGTATATGTGTGGGGCAGTGTGTGTGGGATATATTATGTGTGAGAGGGGCAATGGGTGTTGTGTATGGGGCAGTGTGTGTGTGTGTGTGTGTGTGTATAGGGGGGCAGTTTGTGTGTATGGGGGGCAGTGTGTGAATGTTTAGTGAGTTATTGTGTGTGTGGTGGGGGAGTGGGGAGGGAGATTAAAGGAAATATATATTTTTTATAATATAAATAATTTTTTATTAAAATAAATATATTGTATGTCTTCCTTCCTTCTTACCTGTGGCCAAGGAGAAAAGAGACATTGCTTTCCATCCCTGGTGGTCCGTTGGGGAATCCATGGCAGTCCTAGTAGCGAGTGAACTCTAGCCTGCAGCTAGTGATGCTAGATTTCACTCTTGCGAGAACAGAGCGTTAACAGCTCACGAGAGGAGAACCTGGCAGAGTTGGCTAACTCAAACGATTTCATCCAGGAACTACCTAAGCTATTTAAAAGGCATTGAAATGGGTCCACTTCAAAGCCTCCTGCAAAAAAGAAGAGCAAGTTGACCTCTGTCCATGAGGTTCAAGCATTACCTATTGTGTCATCAGATGAACATTATCAATACCTTCCACCAGTGCTGTCTGTGGTGGATGAGTAAAAAAATAAAATCCATTGCCCTCCATTATCCCCTAAACAGCAGCTTCAGTGCTCACAGATTTAGTTATTATTTTTTTTTTTTTAAACACCTAATCCAGCCTAGTGTCTGCCTCATGAGCTACTTACTTGGGGAAAAAAATTCCATCTAGAGTTCTCTGCAGTACACCGTGGATGAGTGGCGGGCTGACCAATTTAAGGCATTTGCAGATGAATGGGTGCTTGTTCTGGAACTGTACTCTAAGTTCATCTGTGAATCATTTGTGGGTAAGTCCCATACCTACACACTTACGACGGAGTCTGACACTAAAGCCACTGTCCAAGAAAGTGAGATTATTTTAAATACTCTGGGTAACTCCATGTTTGATCCACACAATATGACACCCATGTTTTGCTGAGTGGTGCCCTCAGCACATACCAGAAAATATATACATTTTTGGTTCAGAAAGCTATTGGAAAAGAAAGTTAGAAACTGACTCAAGGCCGAATGCCTGAGATTTTCATGACCTGACAAAATTTCACAGACTCTTGAATTTGTTCAAACCATGTTTATGGCTAGAAGTGGTTGGGCTCGCAGGAAGGGAATTTAGAACATTGCAGGGAATTGACACAGGATAAGGTGCTCGATTCCACAGGCCCTCTAACTTACATACATTATTTGGCAGATAATGAACTTATGTCTAGTCTGGTTCATGATCCCCACTTGATAAGAGAATGGGGATAAAGTTCCATGTGTTTAAATGGGAATGCAAATGTTGCACACCACGAGTTGACTTTGTTGTTGTGTTTGGAATTTGACATTGACTGTTTTTACTTTACATCAGAGTGTATCACTTCATATAGACTGTAAGCTCGTTTGAGCAGGGTCCACTTCAACCTATTGTTCCTGTAAGTTTTCTTGTAATTGTCCTATTTATAGTTACATCCCCCCTCTCATAATATTGTAAAGCGCTACGGAATCTGTTGGCGCTATATAAATGGCAATAATAATAATAATATATTTTGCACTGGACTTTGTCTTTGATTTATGTTTAACCTTTTTTCCCCCCCTTAAGAACCCAAGTTGTGTGAGGTCAACAACCTCCATTGTACCTGTGGAGCTAATGTCTCCATTGTGTTCTTCTCGGTCGGGCAGTTTCTTGTTTCTTAAGTGAAGCGGCATATACCAGTCTGTTTTACGACGCTAGCCCATTGGATCCCTTGGCTTTTGTGTTAGGTGGGTGTGCTGACTGCTCATTTTAGGTTCATTCCATCTGAGGTGTGGCGGCATTTTGTGTTTTTTTCATTTGGGGCTTGTTTGGCAGACATTCTATGTTCATCAGATTGCCCTAGGTGGGATACATTCTTGCTTTTCAACTTATAGACCTTTTTCACAGATTTTTTCACAGATTTTTCCATGTTAAAAATGGCAAAATAGAAAGCCTCTTGTCATGTAATAAAATTGTAGATTATTCTAGATTTAGTGATTAAATAATACTGGTTTTAATAATGACAGGAGACAACTTTTCCTTCCTTACTTTTTTCCTACACTTTTTCTGTCTATTCTCATTAATATCTTACATTTTAGGCCTATACTGTTTGATTTTACGAATATGTTGTAATCATTTCTAATGTTATAATATTTATATACACTGATCAGCCATAACATTAAAACCACTTGCCCAATATCATGTAGGTTCCCCTCATGCTGCCAAAACAGGTCTGATGAGTTCAGCCATGGACTCCACAAGACCTCTGAACATGTCCTATGGTTCCTTTAAGTCCTGCAAGCTGCAAGGTGCAGCACAACTCACAGATGCTCAACTAGACTGAAATCTTTTTAGAGAGGATGAGAGTTGGGGCGACATGTACCTGGATTAGGTGACCAGAGGGTCCGTCACAAGCCCTATTCTAGAACATCCAGATGTTGTCAGCTATCCTGAAGGATATTCCAAAGTCAAGTTTATTTATTTTTTCTTTATTATTGTTTTGCATTTATTTGAATAAAATGGTGATAGGGGTCCTGGCAGAGTAAAGCTTTCAGGAGTTAGTGAAATTAGTACTACCGAATACAGTTATTTTGGCACATATATGGTAGCTAATTCTTTTACGATTACAAAGTTATAAATAAGGATACCGCATGGATTTTCCCTTCCTAGAACACGTTGAAGGTGGGGGCAATGATTTATAAGGTATGTATGTCATTTAAACTATACATTTGCTGATGGTTTCTTACCTGACGGTGAAATAATTTTTCATAGATAACAGGTCTACTTTAAGTTTTCGGAGGCGATTTTCGTTTATATTTACTTATGCTTTTTATTTAACAAAGACATGTATAACAAAAACACATTGTTTACTTTGACAAACATATTACTCATATAAAACATAATATACATATAAAGAGGCAAAACAACTTCAGGAAACTTGCCCAAAGTACACCTGTAAGAAAAAACAAGCAAATAAGAACTCATACCTGTCCTTGACTTGGATCACATAAATAATATCAAAATTTGGATAAGTTAAGTGTATTCCTTTTTAGATCACTATATTTACACAGTGCTCCACTGGTTTTTTTAAAATTGATTTTGAGTGTCTTTTCAGTGTGTTTAGGAGATTCACAAATTGGAGTGTGGTAGCAGCTCTTATTATAATATATTTTCACTATGATAGAGTTGAATTCACTCTTTAATAACTATCACTATCACAAGACACAGATATTTTTTTGTGCTTTTAACCAATCATTTATTTTGTGTTTAAGAAATAAAATTTGTGAGTGTGTGTGCAAGAAAGTGAAAATGTCTGTGTCTGTCAGTGTGTTTGTCTGTCGGTGAGTGTGTGTCTGTGAATGTGTACGCGAGTGTGTCTGTCAGTTAGTATTTGAAATCTGTGAGATTGTGTGCCTGTACTTGAGAGTGTGTCAGTGTGTCTGTCAGTGAGTGTTTCAAATCAGTAACATTGTGTATCTGTCATTTAGAGTGTGTCAGTGTTTCTGTCAGTGAATGTGTCTGTCTGTCAGTGAGTGTGTCTGTCAGTGTTTGAGTTACAAATCAGTGAGATTGTGTGTCTATCATTGAAAGTGTGCGTCTGTGTGTTTAAGAAGCATTAATGTCACCATTTATTGGGCAAAGAGTTTCTTTTAAAAATTGCATGGTTGACATTTCTCCATATAATGTTTGCTGTTGGTGTCTGCTGAATTGAGTTGTTTGTTTCTCTACCTGGCCTTATTTGTCTAAGCAATTTTTTTTTTCTGGAGACTGATTTTGGTGAGTTTTTGTATCTCAAGTTCTTACATCTGGTACTAGTCTAAAATGAGGAGACTGTCTGTTTCCATATTTTCCATCAAGAAAGAAACATTGTACTTATATCAGGAGTTCGAAATTATTTTTTCCTGTGGAACCCTTTCACATAGTGAATCAACATTGTGGAACCCTCCCCCAAAAATGTTACGCCATAGCATAAACCTTTTTATTAGCAAAGCATAAAGTTTATTTTTTGTTTTTTTGCTATATATACAGTATTTTCCACAGATAAAAAACAGATTGTAGTACTTAGGAGCAGGTGTGCGAAGTGTGTGTGTGTGAAGTATTGGTGTTTGTATATAATTCTGGAGATAGAGTTCAGGGGTGTCTTTGTATGTCATGTTTGTGTTTGCAGGAGTGTGTGTTGTGTTGGTGTTTGATTGCTGAGATGTCTGTACATGTGCTGCCACATACATACTTAGACATTTACTTACACATATACATACACATTAACAAACAGAAACACACTGACACATACATAGTCATTTACACACTAACACATACACACACAGACACAGATAGACACACCTTGACACACAGATACAAACACTGGCACATACAAACACAGATGCATACACCTTGACACATTGGCACGTACAAACATAGATACACACCGACACATACACACAGATACACAAATGAACACACAAATACACACACTGGCAGATACAAACTCACACACAGAAACACACTGACACAGATGAGCAAATTGGCACATACAAACACACTGACAGATATACTGACACATACACACACTGACATACAGATACACACTGACACATACACACACACTGGCACACAAATACACGCACTGACAGAAACACGCACTGACAGATGAGGAACAGACCACTTGAGAAAGGCTGTGAGTGCCGAAACGCGTCGTGGTTCATTTAAAGGACATTTTATCTGTACTGATTATCATTTTTAACTTTATGTAGTATTTTAATAATAAAAGCAGTTTGGATTTGATTCTGCATCCTGGAGTGATTTTGGAGAGCATTTCCAGTGCGGATCTACCAAGTGTGATACAGGACGTCCACAAATTGAGATTTCTCATCTCGTTACAAGTCCTAAGTCTGAGTCAGCTTTTAAGTGACTCAGTAATATGTGAGTTCAACCAGTTACCTCATATTACTTGTATATATTTTAACAATATTATACTATGTTTTTGTGTTTCATGTTTTGTAGATATTCCAACTCAATCAAGTTTTGGTAATATATCATTCATGCATGTTTTGAGTGCTCTCACCACCATTTTACATTTTGCACTTTATTGATATCTGGTGTGTTGGAGTGGTTCACACTAGGTGATAGTAGCACCTATATTATACTTTGTTCCTTATTACTCTTTATATATTGTACTGTATAACACTCCTTTTTGGGATAAAGTATATATTATCATTATTATGGCAATCTTCAACTTACGTAAAAGTTGGCAAAAAGACATGAATCAAAGATTTGGCCAATTAGAAGATGAAAAATATGAAAAAACTCCTAATAAGCAAAATGATGAACTAAGAGAAGTCTGTTCAAAGTTAGAACGATTACTTATAAAAGAAATGAAATATAAATGGGAAGTTTTTACATTAGAAAGGTACGTTGATTTAAAAATAGCACCTAGAGGTTTGAGATTCTATAAATCCCCCGCCTCAGATAACGAGAGTGAGAGGTTTAAAGAAGCTTGGGATGGAGCTCTGGAATCCTTTGCCAAACACATGATGATTGTTATTATAGAACAGCGTACCTTAAGTTTGCATCAAATTAA
>OW240921.1:35754054-35768788 GCA_933207985.1 Pelobates cultripes | reverse complement strand
TGAGGAAATTAATGACATACAGAAAAAACTTGGACCATTTATGGAAATGGAGGAGTTTAAATCTCTAATGGAAAAAACCATAGAGAAAATTAAAAATATAGAAAGGAATGTAATTGAAGCCAAAAAAAAGAAACTCAAGAGAGATCAGGAGGATTATTTAAAAGGTCAAATAAAACCACAAAAAAAGAATTACCCTATTAGAAACAGGAAAGATAATTATAGAAAAAACTTTCCGAAAGAAGAGAGCAGACCATCACAACAATTACATAAAAAATCTTATGAGGATAGATCTC
Organism: Pelobates cultripes; assembly: GCA_933207985.1. Lineage (NCBI taxonomy): Eukaryota > Metazoa > Chordata > Amphibia > Anura > Pelobatidae > Pelobates > Pelobates cultripes. Next base: position 35,768,495 of record OW240921.1, on the reverse strand, counting down.
CTTTAAATTTAAGACAACAAAGAGGAGAACAGGGTGGAGGTTGGACCCAAGTTAAAACTAAAATGAGGGAAAGGAAAAACTCTTCTAAAAATAATTATGAAAGAAGTTATAAACCATATTCACCAAAAAGAAATTATAGAAAAGAGATACAAGTTTCAAATAGATATAGCCATTTGCAACAGTTAAATGATGATGACCTTTTTTTAGGGCAAACTATGACAAGATCAAAAGGGGATACAAAAACACAGACTCCAGGAAAAAGGAGACGACAAGAAGAGGCAATAGAAAGCAGAAAGGAAGAAAAGAGGAGGAGGGAGGAGATATTCCCAAAAAAAACTACAACAGATATAACAATTTTTAACCTATCAGATATAGTTTTAGAAGAGTCTCATAAAAAGGTTTTAAATTATGGTTTTAAATTTGCACCTAGTTGTGACATAGACAAATTTGAAACCTTCTTAGATATTAATAGATTTTTACGAAAATTATGTTTAAAAAAGTTTTTTGATCAAAAACCCATTAAAGATCTGGGAAAAGACAAGATAGAAGAGGCAAATGAATTTAAACACACTACTCTGAAAAATAAATCCAATTTTTTTCCGAGTTATTTAAAATCAGATGCTATGAAAATTTTTGAAAAAGTCTGTACTAGAGAATTAAGGAAAATTGAACCTATTAAAGGGCAACAGAATAATCTAACCAAGAGTGAAAGGAAAGCATTACAAGATTTGAAGAAAAATTCCTCTATTGTCATTAAACCGGCTGATAAGGGAGGGGGGTTGTGATATGGAAAAAGGAACAATACCTTAAAGTGATTTTTGAACAATTACAAGATCAGGAAACATATCTTTTATTACAAAAGAATCCCCTAGAGGATATAAAGAAAAAATTGGGTGAATTTATTAACCAAGGATTAGAACTAGGGATATTAAATAAAAAAAGAATATGATTTTCTCAATGTAAAATTCCCTAGAATTCCGGTTCTATATGTTTTACCGAAGATACATAAGAATGCAGAAAATTCCCCCGGAAGACCAATCGTTTCAGGGATTGGTTCCCTGTTATCACCTTTATCACAGTTTTTAGATCAATTTTTACAAGATCCTGTTAAAAGATGCCCCTCATATCTCAAAGATACTATGTCACTTTTACAAATTTTAAACAGTTTTATATGGGAGGAAGGTCTGATTATGGTTACTTGTGATGTCAGCAGCCTCTATACCATTATAGATCATGGAAGAGGTTGCGAGGCTGCTAGACATTTTTTAAATAATGATACAGATTTGAACCAAGAACAGATTGAGTTTATCATTGGAGGTATCCAATTGATCCTTTTTAATAACTTCTTTTGGTTCGAGAACAATTTTTATTTACAGACTAAGGGAACAGCTATGGGGACCAGATTTGCCCCGAGCTACGCAAATTTATTTATGGCCCATTGGGAGGAATCTGAGATTCTCTCAAGGCCAGAGCTCGGGACAAGTCTGGTCCTCTACAAGAGGTACATAGATGATATTTTTTTAATATGGAGAGGTACGCAAGAATCTTTTTTTTTTTTGTCAATCTGTATTTTATTGAGGCATATTAGATGGGATACAGAATAGAGAGAGGGAAATGTGCATTTAGAATACAGTACAGGGCTCAATAACAGTGGTATCTAACATTTCCTTAATATTTGTACCTCTTTTTTATGTTTTATGGTTTAACGTTGCTTTTGTAAACAGGTTTAGGCAATATGCAATTTAAGTTGCTTAACATTAACTAGTTAAAATAAGTTAAGTGAACAAGTTTTGTATAGGGTGATTGCGCAGGCTCAGTAGTTCCCTGTTGTGTAGAATTAACTCAAATAATAATAACACGCTAACATAATAAGCGATTAACTGCTTGCAAATACTGACGAACCTATATCCCCGGGCACCCCCCACTGCTATCTGTCGTACGTGCAGTGGTATATGAGCAGACAGGCTAACGTCCCGGCTCCAGCAAATACCTAGAACATGGATGCCCTGTGTGAGGTGAGACCAGGAGCTTGCTAGATTTGTCAGGCTATGAGATGTGTCACAAATAGATAGAAACAACACAAGGGTTCCACTTAGTATTAAAACATTGCTAATCAGGTTTATGATGCTACCACTGCTTGGGTGAACAATTATTATAACATGGTAGTATCTTAGCTAGGCATTAGGTTCTACTGCATGTTTTAATATATATATATTGATGTCGCTTTTAAAGTATTTTCTCCAGTTTTGCTCAATTGAGCAGGTGAGGTACACGTTTAGCTATGACAAAACTGCATAAAACGGCAGTTAGAGTGCCATTGGTTACTAGGCTAGGAACATGTATGGACATATATAGTGACATGACATCTATAACCATGGGTTATTTCTGCAGGAGATTCCCCCGTGGGGAATTTGGGAATAATCAGGTTCCGTGTGTATTGGTCCCCGGATGGTAGTTATGGGGGGTTATAGTCCCGGTAACATATAGATAAACAATAGTTTAAACATAAGATAAAGCAAACACTTTGCTCGATGAAAAGTATATGTTGGTTCTGCATATTTTCAAATGGTAGTTATGTCGAGCTAGGTCAACTATACAGGCTAGTGACTTCAAGCTAGAACGTGCCAGGCGGGTGTGCCTGGGAGTAAACCGGTTATTTAAACATTGAGTCTCGCATGCATTGAGACCGTTATGCCACTGGGTCGTGGGCCTGGGCATAAGGGACTGTGCATCTGATTAAGTCAAAATTATAAGCAACTAAATAAACAAAGCCTAGCTAGTTCCACCTCGTTGGGTAACCTGTAAATTAGCTTAGGTTACACTTAGGTGAGTAACTAAGGAGACATACAGTTATTAATACTTTGCTAAGTCTTATGCGGTGAGGCGTAGGCCTGGTGTGACAGTTGCAAAGCTAGCACTAGTTTTGGTACAGGTTATAACACTTGCAATGATTAGTAGGAGTCCCGGGTGATGGGCATTGCAGTTGTCCGCTTGAGAAATCAGCCAACGCCACAGGGTGGGATGGCGGTGCAAGAATCAAGGGCCAGTTCTTCAGGCATTGGGGGGAGGCCCCCTCTAACCTGCATTCGGCTAGGAGGTTGCCCTGCTTTTCTTGCCTGCCCATTCCGACCAGCCAGTCGCTTTATCCTCCTTGTTGCGTTTCTTCTCCTATCACTCCCGGGTGTTTTCGCATATCTTCGGCCCGAGGCCTTAGTGGGGGCCCTTACCACATGTCCATTGACCCCATCAACAGGGTCGTGGGCCCAGGGTTCCTCCGGGTCCCGGTTATCTCCCTGGTGTATGGGTGGTGGTGGAGAGCTACCTCCCGGTGAGCTCCCGGCTCGGAAGAAGAGTGCGGTCGGGTACCGGGTGTGCGGAGTGTTCGCAGCACTCCGTGGTTACGGTTTGGGGCTAGGTGACCTCTCCTGTGGTGGCTTTTGTGCGGAGGACGTGTCCTCCTGCGGCGCCATCTCGAGGCCCTGTGTGGGTTAGGAGCAGTTTGTTTGCGGCTGTGTTGCCTGTGCATCTCGTTGTTCAGGCATTGTGTTTGTTTAATCTGCTTTGCCCTGATCTCCAGTTTCGCCCAAAAGGCCTCAAATATAGCATGTAGTCTGGCCGCGCAATCCGGCACCCCTGTATGGCATTCCGATGTCTTGCACAGTGCGCGTACCGCCGCCATTTTAGGTGTGCCATGTGCTCGGTTGTCCTGGCGTTGCTGCTTGTTACTGCCCCTCCAGTTGCTTAATGTGGACCGAGATGACCCCCGTCGGTCCATAGGGGGGGGGGTAGGAGGTGAGTGCCCAGAGGTATCCACGTCCAGGTCAGTCAGCGCGGGGAGCGGCCGTCTCCCCGTAGCTCGATCTCCGGCAGGCCTCGGGTTATATGGTCGGGTCCCCGGAGGGTTGCATGCTTGGTTTTGGTATCGGGTGAGTCCCCCGGGTGTCCCCGTCATGATAAATGCTCTCCAGTGAGGGATTGTGCCAGATTTTGGGGGGATTACCCCCGAAAAGTGCAGGATTAGGCAGGAGCTGAGATGCAGCACAACTTCTCAGTCTGGGTGCTAGGCTCCGCCCCCACGCAAGAATCTTTAATTAGTTTCTTGAATAACTTGAATATAAATAATTGGAACATCAATCTGACTTGGGAAATCAGCACACAGACCATCAATTTTTTAGATTTGACTATTTATATAGAAGAAAATATGATTAAAAGCAAGACCTTTTTTAAAACTGTAGATGTAAATAGTTTTATTAATTTAAAAAGTTGTCATTTTAGACCTTGGTTGACCAACATACCCAAGGGACAGTTTTTAAGAATTAAACGTAACTGTACAGAGCCTGAACAATATGAAGAACAAACAAAAGGGCTGATTAATCAACTAATAGAAAAAGGATATAATCAAGATTCCCTAATTAATATCAAAAATGAAGTAGGACAGAAATCAAGAACCAATATTTTAAAATACAAGATAAAGGAACAAAAAGAAGAAGATAAGACTGTACCAATTATTTTTAATTACAGTTCTCACAGTAATCAGTTGCAAAAAATCATGAAGAAAAATTGGCATATCTTGGAACAAGATCAGGAAATACATAAATATTTGGGAGTACAACCTAAAGTGATTTTTAGGGGGGCTAAAAATATTAAGCAAGTTTTGACTTCAAGCTTTTTAGACAAAGAAAGAAGCTCCCAAATCACATCAATGTTTAAGAAAGAAAAAGGTTTTTATTACTGTGGAACGTGTAGAGGCTGTACTTTAAGGAAAAATAAACATAAAAAGGTTACCAATTTTATCTCTTTTCAGAATAAGAAAATACACGAAATTAAATCTTTTATAACATGTAACTCAAAGAATGTAATTTACATGATAGTCTGTCCCTGTGGACTACAGTATATTGGGAAGACATCTAGGACATTAAAGATAAGGATTAGGGAGCACATTTATAATATAAATAGGAAATTTACCCTACACAATGTCTCTAAACATTTTTTAGAAGTACATGGAGGAAATATTAGTGGTTTCGAATTCATAGGTATAGAGGCTGTAAAAACTCATTGGAGAGGAGGTGATATAGAAAGCCTCCTTAGTAAAAATGAGATGAAGTGGATTTTTAATATGGAATCATTGTCCCCTTATGGTCTTAATATTGATTTTGAGATTAATTCATGCATATAGCTTTATATGTTATTTTTTTAATTATTGGTCATTTAACAGTATTTTATAAGATTTACATATAAGGTATTCTTTTATTCTGTTATTTAGTTTTTTCTAATGACCTATTTTTCCTTCCCCTTTAATAGGTGAATAGTACCTCCTTTTTTATGATGATTTTATGAATTTTATTAATCATATATGTTTATTGGGTTCTCCTCCCTTTATAGACGAATATATTAAAGTGTATATGAGTGTTAAGAAGTTGTAATTGTTAAGAGACTGGCAATTTCTATGATAAGAGACTTTCTAAAATGGCGCCGAGAATACTTCCGGTTTCGGCGCCGGGAAGACGTCATGACGTAGCCGTTTTGGGCAAAGAATGATGACGCAAATAGTAATGTCATCACGGAACGTAACCGGAAGTCGCCGGATAATGACGAAAGCGGAAGTCATACGGGACGCCAGGGAAAGGGCGCCAGAATTTGAAAATATAAAAAGAAGAGATCTGAGATGAGGAACAGACCACTTGAGAAAGGCTGTGAGTGCCGAAACGCGTCGTGGTTCATTTAAAGGACATTTTATCTGTACTGATTATCATTTTTAACTTTATGTAGTATTTTAATAATAAAAGCAGTTTGGATTTGATTCTGCATCCTGGAGTGATTTTGGAGAGCATTTCCAGTGCGGATCTACCAAGTGTGATACAGGACGTCCACAAATTGAGATTTCTCATCTCGTTACAAGCCCTAAGTCTGAGTCAGCTTTTAAGTGACTCAGTAATATGTGAGTTCAACCAGTTACCTCATATTACTTGTATATATTTTAACAATATTATACTATGTTTTTGTGTTTCATGTTTTGTAGATATTCCAACTCAATCAAGTTTTGGTAATATATCATTCATGCATGTTTTGAGTGCTCTCACCACCATTTTACATTTTGCACTTTATTGATATCTGGTGTGTTAGAGTGGTTCACACTAGGTGATAGTAGCACCTATATTATACTTTGTTCCTTATTACTCTTTATATATTGCACTGACAGAAACACTGACACACAGATACACATACTGACAGATACACACACCTTGGAACATAGATACACACACACACTGGCACAATGATACAGATAATGGTACATACACACAGACACTCACTGACAGATACACTGACGCATACACACACACAGATACACACACTGACAGACACAATGACACACAGATGCACACTGACCGATACACTGACATATAGATATACCCACTGACATACACAGATACACACACAGTGACAGATACACACACCTTGATACACACACTGGCACACAGATAAACACAGTGACACATACACACTAACTCACATACACTGACAAACAAATACACATACTGACAGACACACTCACCTTGGCACACAGATACACACACTGGCAACTACACACAGAGATACACACACTGGCACAATGATAAACACATTGGCACATACACACACAGAGACACACTGACATACACACACATTCAGACACACCTTGACACACTGATACACAAACTCGCACATACACCCACAGATACACACACTGGCAGATACACATTGACATACAGATACACACTGACACAGATAGATACACACACACACACACACACACACACATATGTTTATATTTGCAGTCAACCTCCTGTTCACTTACCTTTTTTTCTGCAGGTCGGTGACTTCCTTCAGTACTGCAGGCTGCTGGCTAAGGCTGATGTGCCAGGTCAGAAGCTGCTCAGTCCCCACTGCGCTCTACTCTCCCTCCAGCCGGCATGCTCTGTCTGGGAGGAAGTGCTGTCACTTTGTCCCAGCATCCCATACAACAGGGGCCCTGTCGTGGTTTAAGGAGACCGCTGTGCCTGACCGGACCCTTGTTTAGCGATACCCATAGGGATGCCCTAAATGCTTGGGCCACCAGATGAGCAAATCGTCATGGAACTCCAATTTTGTTCTCTCGCAGAACACCAATTAGGAAACGCTGATCTATAGTATCAGATATATCCATTCTCCTTTCCCATGATCTAAGAGTTCTATAAATAATAGGTTTACAGCATGGAACAATGTTTCTTATCTTCTTCTTCGTGATTTTCCCTGCTAATGACATGGCATTTAGAATTTATTACTTTCACATTTTATTCTAGATTTTTACTACCTTAGGAGGGTTGTGCCGAAGTTGTATTCACCATAAGCCAAGGTAGGCAGCATCCTACAGATGACTAGTAGCTAGGGATGGCAAATATATATTTCTCATTTTATTTTACTTATGAGGGAGAAGTAGGTATATGGTTATATGTTAGGCTGAAAATCACCACAGAGTCTGGAAACCCTTACGCTGCCATGGTCTTATGCACTAACAAAGACGTTTCTGCTTTCCTTTGTCTGTGTAAATAACTGCTGGGAATACTCAAGAAAGTCACACCATTCAGTATGTAGTACCAAATAAGCATTCAAAGTTTAATGCGTAGTACATCGTAAATATATAAAACACAGTTTGTCTAGGGGTGTATACATCAACGGAAACATTAACCAATCATGGGAGTCTCAGAACCGAAAGTATAACTTTTCATAAAACATTTTGTAATGCTGTTAGTCTCCTGGTCACTGATGCAAGTGACATTATGACAATTAAAAATTGTAGGTGCTAGAAAGAATGCTATTTTTTAAAGTGCAGGATGTTTATAAAAGATAGCGGAAGCTGGTGTCAGGCGCAAGAACAGAAATATATTCTATGTTGAAAAATGCGAGTTTAACCCCTTAAGGACACATGACACGTGTGACATGTCATGATTCCCTTTTATTCCAGAAGTTTGGTTCTTAAGGGGTTAATCCATTCAAAGCATGAGTATCTTGTATTTTAATCAGGCCTACTGACCATTCGGTCTTTCAAGCTATGTATTCAGTAATACTTTAGCTATGTAATAAGAAATACAGAAGTAGATAGCAGGTCATGAGAATGACACCGCCTATAACATAAAATATATAGCTCTGTATGTCTAGGGGAATATTCACTAAGCATTGCAAAGGTAAAACTATTGTATTTTCCAACAGTATATGTTTTGGCTCTCTTGTGCTCTCTCATGCATGTGGAGCAAGCAATGTTGTACTGGGTGTTGGAGAGGGAGGTATGAGAATTAGGGAATTCTATTCTATAAAAACATCTGTCCCTGGTTCTTATACTGTATCACAAACTGTATCTTCATTCATTAGGTCTCCTACATTTTCAGGGTCCTTATATTTTTATTGGCTTGTGCTCCTCTGGTCATTAGACACGTGTAATTAATTTTATTCTGAAATGAATTTCGAAAGAATTCAGCAATTCAGAAACATATGAAATTTAAATTCTTCACCATACGAAACTAATTCAGAACGAATGTTAACATTTTTCATATCAATTCATTTTTACCTATCTACTAAGCCACTAAAGCAGCAAAATTAAAGAAGGGCTTTTAAATTTTAACCTTTTTGAGATATTTAGTAGATAGCTTCCTCAACTGGTTGCTATAGGTACTGTATATGCTGCATGTATATAGAATGTACGTGATCTACACGGTATGTATATAGAATGTACGTGATCTACACGGTATGTATACAGAATGCACGTGATCTACACAGTATGTATACAGAATGTACGTGATCTACACAGTATGTATATAGAATGTACGTGATCTACACGGTATGTATACAGAATGCACGTGATCTACACAGTATGTATACAGAATGTACGTGATCTACACGGTATGTATACAGAATGTACGTGATCTACACATTATGTATACACAATGTACTTAATCTACACAGTATGTATATAGAATGTATGTGATCTACACAGTATACAGAATGCACGTGATCTACACAGTATGTATATAGAATGTACGTGATCTACACGGTATGTATATAGAATGTACGTGATCTACACGGTATGTATACAGAATGTACGTGATCTACACAGTATGTATACAGAATGTACGTGATCTACACAGTATGTATATAGAATGTACGTGATCTACACGGTATGTATACAGAATGCACGTGATCTACACAGTATGTATACAGAATGTACGTGATCTACACGGTATGTATACAGAATGTACGTGATCTACACATTATGTATACACAATGTACTTAATCTACACAGTATGTATATAGAATGTATGTGATCTACACAGTATACAGAATGCACGTGATCTAAACAGTATGTATATAGAATGTACGTGATCTACACGGTATGTATATAGAATGCATGTGATGTACACGGTATGTATTTAGAATGTACGTGATCTACACGGTATGTATATAGAATGCACGTGATCTACATGGTATATATATAGAATGTACGTGATCTACACAGTATGTATATAGAATGTACGTGATCTACACAGTATGTACACAGAATGCACGTGATCTACACAGTATGTATACAGAATGTACGTGATCTACACAGTATGTATATAGAATGTACGTGATCTACACAGTATGTACACAGAATGCACGTGATCTACACAGTATGTATACAGAATGCATGTGATATATCAATTAGGGAATTATCTTCTAGACAACTGAAAGAGGAAATTAAGAATTTTCTTCTTTTTGGCTTTTCAGCTGGTTAGTAGATAGCTGCCTGATTTGGTAATTTTATCTGGGATTGCCTTTATAAGGATACCAGATTATGGATTTGTTTACTAAACATAACAGCTCTTTAATATGGCCTTAATTATTAGCAATCCTGTGTCAGAATATCAAACGATGGGCTGGAAGGTTAAAAAAAATAAATGATATTTTCTAGTCCATAACTCGTCCCCTTCATTATAGCAACCCCATATAAGGAATGGATACCAAATTAGGGAGTATCTACTTAACAAGGCCCTAATTTGGCATCCTTTCGAATAATGGGAATCGTAATAATAACGTCCAAATTTTGTTTTGAATTTTTTTTTCCGGGCGTGACCGAAACAAATCAAAACAAATTTTTCAGCCGAGCACATCTTTACTGGTCATGAACTACACTTTCACTTTTAACTAACTACGGTAATTTCAGTCTGCTGTTATCTTATTTTTCACAATATTTGTATTTGTATAATTAGAAGGTTTACTTCCTCATCTAGATTTTTTTTTTTGCTAAATAAGATATTTGTTATCATCTATGTTAATTATTTCCTTCTAGATGTTTTACCATCATAATTTTTGCTATGAAATGAAACCACATCTTTTGTTTTTGAGCTGAGATAATGACATTGTATGTCGTTACCCAAGGATCGTAGACATCAACTCTCAATGCAAAGGAAGGTGATTGCTGATCTTTATGAGATACCATATTCCTGCCTTAGTTTCTGTCTGTGCCATGTTATCATTTATATTATTTAGCTAGTATTTGTCATGTTTTCTCTTCATTTGTTTTTAGCTAATACCACTGTTCATGATAATGACAACGACATCGCTGATACACAATACCTGAAACCTACCTGCAAACATCCGTTATTGAAAGCCTATCTGATGTCCTAAAGTCTGTTTCTAGTATAATTGATCCTGGTCACAATGTCTTGACTGTTGCATTATATCTTATTTATATTGTTTCTTCTATGTTTATGTATTTAGGCTACATCAGCCTGGAAAGCTCACTTATCTTATATGCAGACCTAGAGTTACTAACTTCAATAAGATGGGCTACTTCTCAAGCCTTAAGTCCCATTATTCATATAGGGCCTGGTAATGCATCCCTCTGAATCTACTACTCAGATGATAGTGGATGGCCACTCTGAAAGTAGTATGCTGGTGCCTACCCTGCTGAAATATACCAGTGTTACTAGGCTGAGGGGAGAAGGAATCAGGTGGTAGGCATGGCAAAGGAGTGCTGACATGTTTCCAGCTCCTCTCTGCTCCCTCGCGTCTCCTATGAAGTAATGTCGGGAGCCGGAATATGATGTCAATCCAGCACCGACATCTCCACAGAGGGCACGCGAGGGAGCAGAGAGGAACTGGAAGATCCATTTCCCAATGGACCCAAGGGAGAAAATCCCCACTGGATCCCAAAGAGAAGTCTCCCACTCAAGACCAGGGATAAAATCCCCAATGGACTCCAGGGAGAAGATCCTCACTGGTGAGGACCCACATCAGCTCTCTTAAAGGTAGGGAGGCTAGATGAACCTAAAAATATAATTAAAAAAAATAAGAGAAAAAGTGTAAATATAGTGATATAACAAGGAACATACTTAGCTTATCCAAATTTTGAAATTATTTTTTAGTTTTAATTTTGGAAATAATTTCATAAATTGCATAACCTAAATGTGTTCCTTGTTATTTCACTATGTAACAAACTTTGTCCCGCAATACATCTACACTGTGTCCCCAAAAGGCTATATTCCTCACGTTCCCGCCATCCCTTCTATCCCTATGTTCCAGCCCTCTTGCTTGCTTGCCAAAAGAGCGCTCTCTTTGTTTCTACCTAAGTGGAGATATTCACCAGAGAGAGACGCAAGCTCTAGCCGACCCTCTGGAGCTGTGAGTCGGCTTCACAGTTCCAGAGTCCCGCTTGCTGTCTGGAGGTCTGTGCTGGCCAATCGGAGAAGGGCTACCATTCCAACTGGTCTCACCCGATTGGCTAGTGAGACACCTCCCATCCCTTTGTGCCGGTTGGTGCAAATTGGTTTGCGCCCTTTCTCCCGATTGGCTGCCATGCCACCAGCCAAAACCAAGTGATTCTGTGGAGCTACTTTCGGGTATGTACAGAGTCTCTAGCCCAGACTTTGTACGACAATTTGCAGGGATCATAGCTGGGACCAGGAGCTATTTGTGGACGTATGGCATGTGGGGATGCGTTACTATATGGTGTGTATTTTTGGGGTTTTTGTGTGTTCAGCTTCCTGTGTATGGGAGATACCATTATCCCCCAGACACATTGACGCTCGGATGGTGTGATAATAATATTCCATATTAATTAAGTATGATTGATTGATCACTATGGAGCAACTCAAACATTTATAGATAGTTAATATGGCACCGGTAAGCATATAAGAACACATAGCACATATTACTAGATGCAGGCTTGAAGGCCACAATTACTAGATGCAGGCTTGAAGGCTTTATGCCACAGCTATTAAGAGCTGACACAGCACTACAGTTGTTTACTAAGCTGACACAGCACTATAAGATGACAGAGCACTTCTGCAGTTTGAGAAACTTATGTTGCCATCTCTAGAACAGTACAAAGAAAGCTTGTAGATATGAGAGAATTAACCGCACAAGACTTGGCATGAGTTCTGGTGGTCCTGAACAGTCTGGCCAACTGCCAGGTCCATCCAGCTGCTTGTATCAAGGTCTTTTGCTGGGCTGCACTGGTAAGGAACTACTGACTGTCCTTGAAGACAGGTATATAAGACTAAGGGAATCTTGCGCTCCCTTGGAGAACTACCCACCTGTAATGCGGACGCGTGTTACTGGTTTCTGCTGTTCCCAGAAGAGTGGGTCTCTCCGAGTGACTGCCTGAGTTCCCCCCAGTCATGTGTGGCAAGGAGACAACCAAGCTTCTCTAATGGTGATGTATACTTAAGCTGATATATCTAGATACTAAGCTGTTTGAAGTAAATGCATACAACTACTTAAATGAGGGTAAAACTTACTTTGCTTAGATCCCTTTGTGGATAATAAAGTGTAGTGTAAATTCTTATATTCAACTTGGTCTCTGTGTGATTTCTCTTTTCTATAACTCAATGTACTCTATCCGAACTGGGTTGTGTGCCCGCCAATATCGCTATAAACCTTATTAGGTATTGATTATTACTTTTTGGATATTGGTTCTTCATGGATTTAATGATTAGGCACAATAGGTGGGCTTATGTTTTGTATTGCTTTGAATGGAGATTGTGCACAAATACCGTGTATCTTGCCTTCAATAGAGACATTCCTGTTGTACCCTTCATCAAATCTCGGCTGATGAGTGGGTAACCAAGGGCTCTGATCACTGATTTACTTGGGAGTTGGGAGACTTATAACGGAAATACTCAGCAGAAGTATAGGGGATCCGTTACACACTTTTTTTTCTTCACATAAACGCTCCACTTGTTTTTTTATTGATTTTGAGTGTCTTTTAGCTATGTTTGGGAGTTTCACACATTGGAGTGTGGTAGGAGCTTTCATTGTAATATATTTTCACTATGATAGAGTTGATTTCACTCTTTAATAACTATCACAAAACAGGGAAATTATTAGTGCTTTTACATTATAATTTATTTTGTATTGTAAGAAATAAATATTGTGGCATACCAAATGTTATGCCTCCTCATTTGTTAGTGAAAGGGCTATATCACTATCCCTGGCTCTGTACTTTTCACCCTCCAAGGTAAACACTCGAAAGCACCTCTTTCCTGGCAAGCATTTGGTTCCCGAAAGCCACGTGGTCCCAGAGGGGCCTAGCAGGGGAGGGCTGGCAGCCTTAGGCCTGGGGGGCAAAACCAGTCAAGAGGCCCATTGCACCACCAAATCAGTGCAATGGTGCCCACCTTTTCCTGGATTTATAACGGATATTGATGTTATGCTAATCAGTAGCTCTTTGCCATACCCACTCCTTCACGGCTCTGACTTTCAATGTTGTCAGAGCGCAGGCTGAGAATCTCTGAGCCTGTGCTCTGACTCACTAACTGAGCGTCGGAACCATGAGGGAGAGGCTATAATCTGACTGCACCTACTGCTGGTGCGCACCAGTGGACCACCAGCGAATCGTTTAAATTGAATAGGCTGGTGTCCCCAACTTGTGAGTTGTGTTGTCCGCCGGGCGCCTCTGTTGTGATGGCACCCTGCGTGACCGCACAGCGTGCACACCCCAATGGCTGGCCCTGCTGACACACACTGATGTTACTACTTAGAAATCCCTCAATATTAATACAGACAGCAGAGTAAACACCAATAAACTGTGGAAACAGATCTGATCCCACCCAAATTTATAAAGATTTGCTTACTGGATTTGTTGTAAGATTAAATCATGCCTCCCCCTCTCTCTCTCCCATGCGCTGCTCTGTAGGCTGGGAGGAAGTGAAGAGTAATCACAATCTCCCAGCACAGTGGCACCTGTGGCTGCATGGGGAACAGCTGTATTTGCCGCCCCCCATGTGACATCACAATGCCCCACCTATATGAGCTGCCATACGAACTAACGCCAGTGCTGCCCACAGTGTGTGTTTACATTAAAAAGCCTGCAGGGACCGCCTATAGATACCAGAACCACTTCATTAAGCTCCAGTCGTTCTGGGGACTATAGTGTCCCTTTAATGTAA
>OW240921.1:35649389-35753954 GCA_933207985.1 Pelobates cultripes | reverse complement strand
AGTGTGCACTTCCTGTCAGTCCGGCCAGTTACAGGAAACAGAAACTCCGCACGGAACTGGAGTTTCTGTTTCCTGTAACCGGCCGGACTGACAGGAAGTGCACACTCAGCGTGCGCCTTCCTATCAGTCCGGCCGGCCACCACGGACCAGCAAGCAGCTCGGCCACGCTACAGGGGAGGGGAGGAGAGGAGCAGCCGCCTGAGGCTCTTAACAGAGTGCTCAGGCGGCTGCAGCATTTAAAGGGCCGGCCCTGCAGCGGCCGGTCCCAACTGATTTTAGGGCGGCCTGGGGGGCAATTGCCTCCCTGCCCCCCGGCCCAGCCCGCCCCTGGGGCCTAGTACCAAAACCATGGAACTACTGCTTGGCAGCATCACTTCCCTATCCCTGGAAAGCTTATGCTTTTGTTTTACCCAACTTCCAACATGCCTGGAGAGCGCTATTTTGAGGGGAGGTACCATTGCCTGGAAGGACTAATCATTCCCTGAGAGTCAGGGGGAGCCCCACTTTGTTTGTCTGCAGGAACTTCCGACACTTAATCGGCTGAAGGGACATCTGGAACTATTCTTGGATGGAATTTGCTGGTGGCCGGTCAATTCCCTCCCCCCGTGGCGATTATTTTATTATCCACGTATCCGGGCGCAATTTTGACAACTTCGACACTCAGACCATGTATGTACGTAGTGGGGAATCGCGATGCAACCTAGAACAAAAACTAACCCCATTCAACCCCCAAATAACGACAGACCACTTAGTATGGATGAAACAGGCCACAGCATTTATCACAAACTAAATTACTGCATAACACATCCATAACTTTATTTATTAAATCTCTTCTTTTTCTGTAACCAAAAACGTTAGACATAAATAAGCATAAATTAAAATATATACATATATAACTCCACACATAGTGTTATACAGTGACCCAACCGTCCTTGCCAATAAACATACAGTGGTTCCTAATCACCACTTCCTCTCACCTCCCCCCTCGTCATAAAAATCATATCTTTCCAATGCCCGCCATCAGCCGACCTTATCCATGCTCAATGGGCACGACACCTCAGGCAACCTAATGTTAACCGTTTGAAGCAGGGTAGGTTGAGACATTAAAAACTTGTTCATCTCATTCCATATACTTAAACGCAACCACTCAAACTCAATTGGCAAGGACATACCCCTGGCTAGCTGTGATTAAATATACTAATAGGGAGGACGGGAAGGAAACTGTTTGCTGGCCCGAATCCCAAGTGGCAATGAGGTAAGACCTCCCCCACACTAACTTACACAGAACATAATCCCACCCACACGCTCTTTCCCAACCAATCCCATGCATCTATCCCTTGTCCGCTTAGCTGCGCTATCTCCCCAGGGCCTTGCATATACGTAGTGGGGAATCGCGATGCAGCCTAGAACAAAAACTAACCCCATTCAACCCACCAATAACGACAGACCACTTAGTATGGATGAAAAAGGCCACAGCATTTATTATCACAAACTAAATTACTGCATAACACATCCATAACTTTATTTATTAAATCTCTTCTTTTTCTGTAACCAAAAACGTTAGACATAAATAGGCATAAATTAACATATATACATATATAACTTCCCACATAGTGTTATACAGTGACCCAACCGTCCTTGCCAATAAACATACAGTGGTTCCTAATCACCACTTCCTCTCACCTCCCCCCTCGTCATAATAATCTTATCTTACCAATGCCCGCCATCAGCCGACCTTATCCTCGCACGATGGGCACGACACCTCAGTCAACCTAATGTTAACCGTTTGGAGCTGGCGAGGTTGAGACCTTAAAAATTGTTCATCTCATTCCATATACTTAAACGTAACCCCTCAAACTCAATTGGCAAGGACATACCCCCGGCTAGCTGTGACTAAATATACTAATAGGGCGGACGGGAGGGAAGCTGTTTGCTGGCCCGAATCCCAAGTGGCACTGAGGTAAGACCTCCCCCACACTAACTTACACAGAACATAATCCCACCTTATTCGTGATTTTCTGCCCGGTGTTCGGTAGATTCAATCTACTGAACAACCGCACGAATGACTAGACCACCTGGGAGCTGGAGTGTGCCGGCAATTAGCCTCCCAGAAGCTGCGGTTAACCGCAGCTTAATTGACGAATACTGGGCGGCCACCATTCGTATACCAAACACGAGGTCGCGGCCATTTTAAACATGCGAACGCACAGCGGTGTTCAACGCCTAACTCATGGAACTAAAAACGGACATAGTTTGGCGCGAACACCTCTGAAGCCGCCGACCTCCCTTCTTGTTCGGCGGGAGTGCACGAATGGCCCGGTGTTCGGTAGTTTTACCTGACTGTATTATACTCCAGATAGGAATCCCATGGAGCTCATTCGTATGAGAACTAACTTGGTAAAGACTTTGGCTCCATGACGATTGAACTGTATTCATGGGGTCTGAGCGCCATTCGCTTAATAATGTGCGCTCAGACCTGAGCTATCTGGGGATATGTTAAATGTATGGTTTTAATGTAACTTGTGTCACATAGTGTATTTTAATAGTAATTCTTGTTTTAGTATCCCCACGTGCATAATGGCGATTTGCCTTTGTCCTGGGAGATAATTGAATTACTTCTCAATTATCTCCAGGGCAGAGGGGAGGAAGCCAGGATGCATTGTGGGAATACAATGTGACTGTGTGTCCTATTTGTCTACTTGTCTGTCCCTTGTCACAGTCTCCCATTTGGTCCCCTAGGGGAGTGTCCACCAGGTGGGAGACCTGCATAAATACTGGGCAGGTAGCCCTCATTAAACAGACCACTGCTTGACCCTCAACCCGGAGCTTTGTCTCGTTCTTGGGGGGATTTATTGTATGCTGTTCCAGTTTGACTGCTTGGAGTGTAAACCTATTTGTATGGTTTTTCCTAGTTGGCTTTTTACAGCATTCACATGGTTTCCTGTTCGGCGGATTGGTGTTCTGCAGTAGCTGGGCCTGTGTCTCTGGAAGGGAAGATCTTCTAAACGGCGGTTTAACCCTTTTTATGCTGAAGGTCCGTTACACCAGGGTATTCATCTAAGGATATTTTGACACTTTCTATGCAGCCATTTTACCACCAGTCTTTGCCAAACTTCGCATTGGTAGATTTTTTTTTTTTTTCACATACATTGCAATTCAGGTATAAACTTACAGATCCTGTTATGTGTTGCTGCCAAAAAACACACTAATATATGTTCAGCAACATCTCCCGAGTACAGTGATACCACCCATGCATGGCCTTGTCGAGTTGTTTAGGGGCTAAAAGGCCACATTTGGCAGGTGCGCATATCCATTTTCCAACTTGGAATTTTGACATGTAGTCAACCTGCGCACATGTCCTATTTGGGACATTTGTAAGGCCGACCAATGTATTTTATCCCCTCCAAACCATATATTTTTGGAAAGTAGACACCCTATGGTATTTCAAATGGTGGTATTTTAACACTTTCCATGCACTAATTCTACCACCAGACTTGGTCAAACTTTTAGGTATTGGAACTCAACTGCAGCTTGTAAAACTCCCTAATTACAATAGTGAAGAAACGGAGAATCTTTAAAGTATCAATACTGTAGCTTTAAGAAAAGAGAGAATTGCTGGTAACTTGATTCAAACGAAGTTTTAATAAGTGTTAAACTTAAATGAATTGCATTTAGGCAATAATCCAATAAGAAGAAGTGCAAGTAATCAACAATACAAAGTTCATTAATAAGTATTTCCTCAGAGATGCATTAAGTAACATTCTTTAGGTTAATGAGAATAATCTTCAATAGTAACTTTAAGCAAGTAGCTGAGAATATTTGCAAAGCAGGAACAGTTTATAGTGAATAAACATGATGGGAGTTGTCCTCCATAAATTAGTAGCTTGAAGCAGTGAAAATTTGAGTAAGCAAGCATTAGTTCATTAATAAATGACAATGTAGACAAATAGCTGAAAGATATACTTAAGGTTAATCTGAGTAGTCCTCCAATAGTTCAGAGGTATGGTCCACGTGTAAAGTAAGGGAGTTTCTGTTCTCCAGTAATCCTCTATGACATGAAGTATACTTTTCTTAGCCCAGAAGGCTAGGACGACTTCAGAGTTTGTAGAGCTGGCGTGTCCCAGGAGCCGGTGTGCATATTCGGAAGTAGGACCCACATTGCCGGAGCCTGTGGAGAGGTAAGTCTGGCGGAAGTAGCTCCCAGTATCACCAAGCACCCTCTCTCTGGCGCGGTCTCCCTAAATACCGTCAAAGCTGCGTCAGAGGAGGGCGGGGTCCGCATGACAGTATTTTACCCCCACCAAACCATATATATTTGGAAAGTGGGCACCCTAGGGTATTTCAAATGGTAGTATTTTAACACTTTCCATGCACTAATTCTACCACCAGACTTTGTCAAACTTTTAGGTAGTCATTTTTTGTGTATTTTTTTTCACACAAATTGTACTTTAGGCATGAATTAACAGATCGTGTTATGTGTCACTGCCAAAGAACACACCAATATGTGTTCAGCAAGATCTCCTGCGTACAGTGATATCACCCATGCATAGGTTTGCTGGGTTGTTTGGGGGCTAAAAGGCCACAATCGAGACTTGTACATATCAGTTTTTCAACTTGATATATAGGTATGCTTGGCCTATCTTCAGTTTGGCATATTTTTGCACCCCCAGTTAATGTTAACATCATGAAAGCTTATATTTTTATAAAGTAGACATTCCAGGGTATTGTATATGGGGTGTTTTCACATCCTTCCCCCAACCATTGTGCTAAACAAATTTCAGAGAACATGCATGGTGGTAATTTTTGAATTCTGCTTTTTATGCACACGTCATCTGGTTTTGGCCAGCCAGTTATATATTACTGCCATAAAACTTTTTTAACCAAATGTGCAGGTATCAAATGCACCTTTAGCAGCATTCTCTAAACTAACTCCTGCAAAAAGAATCTAACTGGAGATTTGGGGGAAGGAAACTGACTAACTAAAATTTGCTTCTTTCAAAAGAAAAAAAACAGTGCAAAGGGGTGTCTGTCCTTTTCCCTTTTTTATAACAGACCCGGCAACATTTCTGGGGATTTCTTTTTTTTTTTGGTGTTGGCGGTATCTTAAAAAAAAAATGTCTGGACTCCTCTTGCACCGCTGTTGGAACTTGACCATCTCCATAAATTATTGTGGAAATCAGCTTAAACTGAAATTGGAGAGAGGTGGTTCTTCCTGGATTCATTTTTTTTAAAGAGTAAAAATGAAGTATGTGTTGCTACTTGCAACAGGGAGATAGCCACCTTTTGATACCAGGCTTTTGTCTTTCTTAAGATAAGATATGGCTGCATCAGCTGATCAGCCAAATCAACACCCCCCATGTGCCTGTTATAAGCTCTGATGCAAACAGATTTTGTCTGTACCCTGCCTCGGACAGTGACGTCTGACATGCCTTCGTTATGAATGGTTGTTAGCATGTGAACATCATTCCTGTCCTTAAATTTTAGCACAAGCAGTTCAGCTTTGCGCAGAGCTTTGCATTCACCTTTTTTTAATTTGGCCTCTATGAGAGGTCTGGGGAAATCCTTGGCATTTCTTCTTACAGTGCCACAGGCCGATGTCTGCAAACGATAAAGAATTTTAAACAAGTGGACACTGCTGTAAAAATTGTCCACATAAAGGTGGTAACCCGTATTGAACAAGGGGATCAGTAGGCCACAAACAAGTTTCCCACTTGTCCCCAGAGAGTCAGGACAGCCAGGAGGGTTCAGTTGAGCATCTTTCCCCTCATATACACAAAAGGCAAAAGTGTAGCCACTTTCGCTCTCGCACAGTTTGTACACTTTAATGCCATACCTAGACCACTTTGAGGGGATATACTGTTAGAACCATAATCTCCCTCTATATTTCATAAGGGATTCATCAATAGATACATTTTGTTGGGGAGTATAAACTTCAGAAAATCTGTTCTTAAGATGGTCTACCAGTGGGTGTATTTTATGAAGCCTATCATATCGGGGGTGATCTCTGGGGTGACAGAGGGTATTGTCGTTGAAATGTAAGTATCTCAGCAGCAGCTCATATCTTGGTCTAGGCATTGTTTGTGAGTATATAGGAGTCGAACAAATTGGGTTGGTGCTCCGGTAAGAGCGGATTGATGGCTTCTTTATTATCCCCATGAGCACTGTAAGACCCCAGAATTTTTTAAGTTCAGGGACATCTGTAGGATGCCAAGCATGCTCCCTGACTGTATAGCTGCCTGGATTGGTCTCAGTAAATTGGCTAGTGTATACATTAGTCTGGGAAACAATCTCCTCCTAGATGGTATCCCCTAAAAATAACTCCATATATTGTATAGGGGAGAAGTCAACCACATTCACATTAATGCCTGCGTTGGCACCAAAAGGGGGGATGTTGGGCTCAGCTGACTGTGGAGGTACCCAGTCCTCCTCCACATTCGGCGTAGCAGGGGAAACACAGCTTCTTTTAGCAGCTGGCTCACACACAGATGACATGTCACTAGACGTGTCGCTAAACTGACCTAGGTCAAAATCGGACGCAGTGTCAGTGGCTTCAGAGTCTGACGCCAAGAAGACATATGCCTCCTCCAAGCTGTACATGTGCTGCATGTTTCACACTAACAGACTAAACTAACAAAATACTAAACACAAATTTATTTATATATATATATATATATATATTTATATATATATATATATTGTGGGACATTTATGGGATAATAATAGTAAACAGTTGAGAATTGCCCACTAATTCAATTCTCAGATCCCAAAGAACGTTTATCGTAAGTGAAATGTATTTCATATAATTAAAATCACAATGTATAAAAATAGATTTTTATTCATGATGACAAATTAATTAATAATAACATGTAACATGCATGACAATAATCAATGAATATCCAGTATAAAACGATATGCAATACAAAGAAATGGGTATTACGTTTCAATGGCTAAACGGCATTATCTGTCAAGAATTCTGACGATTTATGAGGTATCCTTAACACAGACTTAAGTGAAACTTTTCACAGCGAAGAACAGAATTCCTCAGAGTGCAGCGTAAGGTCGTAAAGTTTAGCAGACAGTTAGAATAACCCTTCCAATGCTGGCTAGATCTCCTAGATAGTTAAGATCTATTCTTATGTAATTTTTAAATAAAATAACATTTAAACCAGTTCACTAGTCATTTTCTTAAACCATCCAATAAGAGAATCTAATATATTATATAAGCAGATTTTTAATTTGTCTAAAAGATATCTATCTTAATTTAGAGCAAATCAATACACCTGGATAAAAACAGCGGTATGCTAACACGTGATAATATCACATCAATATATAATTATTCTTAATTCCACCTGCAGAATGGAATGTTTATAACTATATATTCTTAGTTAACTAAGATTTCTTAATATGGAAATCTGACCGTGCTTTATCCAGTCATATATAATGCTATTAATACATTTTAATTAATTTAATTAATTAAATGAAACCAGTATAATTACCAGTTGAGTAGATATTTCATCCGATTGGTAGTCTCAGGAACTTATTTGGATGTCTCTCTCTGCATGGAGGTGTTGGTGAAAGTCAGTAAATTCTAAGTGTTAGAGTTTTAGGAGTAGAGTGTTAGTCTCAGATGTTGTCCGAGTTGGAGTCCCCAAACTTCCAATTCCTCTCTCCTCTCCTTTGCATATGTTGCATCTGCCTCTCTTGCATATGTCCTCCATCTGCCCCCGTATCCTCTCCTATATCTCTATCTTTGTCTTAACTTTTAAAGGGCCAGACTCTCTGTACGTCATCGGTTGATAACCCAATAGAAGCACTAGAGGTGTGGTTATCTTCCAGATCGCAAATTAGGTATTTGGTCTATAGAGGGCAGTCTTGTCCCACTAAACATACCTATCCAGGAAAGAGTTAACTTTTCCTGGTGGCTATTTTGACGTCATTTTGGCCTATCTAGATAGTGGCTATAACTTACGTATCCTTCAAAGATCAAAGGGTTTCTTAAATTTTGTCCAGACTATGTGTCTGCAAATCTGAGTTTTTTTCTGATATGGCAGATCATGAACTAAGTTTACCCTTTTCCATACAATGGTACCTTATATATATATAGACAGTTACATTTTATTATTTAATCTTCTCTGTCACAATTGTCTGGGTTTAGATTTGATTATATTCTTCTTATCACTTGTTTATACTATGCTATGCATTCCTTAGCTCTGGCAAAGAGGCCAGTCTTACAGAAAGAAATCTAGTGTCTTCTTTGTTAACTTGAAATAACAAAATGGAGTCTGGTCTGTTCAGAGTGACTCAGAATATACACTTTTAGTTTCTATCATAGCACAAAATGTCTGCCGATATAAATACTCTGACATAACCCCCCTTTAGTGCATTTCATAGCCAAAATTAATTTAGCTTATGAATAAGCACTATAGAAGTTACAGACATATTGTGCAATCACATCATTTCTAACATAGGCCCGTGCGTGGAATGAACATTTTTGTATATATTTGTACCTGTAAAAGTTTTGAACTTTACGCTTAGTACAATCAACCATAATATCATTATTAACATAGTACATTATTTTCATTTGAAAAATGTCTTTGGGAGTTACATATGGTATGGTCAATAAAAAGCAAATCTCCATACGTTCCGGATCAATTAAGAGAGGTATAGCGCTCCCCATCTCAAAGGCCAGATTTAATTGCATAGGCTCAATTGTCTCTCCATCCACATTGGCAAGCATTGCATGAACAATATCCTTGGATACAAAATACAGAGGTATGCGTCCCCCTGCCAGTTCGATCATTCCAGTTTGCACTTCGTCGAGAAAAGCAAGTGTGTGGAACAATATTGGGTCATGCAGAAATTTGTTGTAACAACTGTGTCTTCCACAATAGTTAACACGTCTTGGATAAGTGTTCTTTGCTGGTTTATCACCTGATGAATATCGTTAATGTGTTGCTTTAGCGCATAGATTTCCATATCCAGCTTTTGGACAGTAATAGAGTTGGCTGCAGACATTCCAGTTGCGACAACTGCACCGACAGTGGCACAAACTAATGCAACAATTATAGCGGTGAGGAACCTTTTGGGTCGGTTGCTCATCGGAATAGAACTGGATACAAATGGTTTCCGGGCTTGCTCCAAGATGTTTCGCACACGGTCCTGTGCTCTTTGGAGGTGCATCTGGTACCAAGTCTGTAACTCAGGAAGCTGCATCGATGAAATGTTGTATGCCTTCTCAATGGAAATCTTGGGGTCCAAGCTGACGAACACACGTCGGTTCAGGATCCTCTTCTCTGTTAAGATGAACCCTGGTGTCTCTTGAATCAGGATGCCGGAGGATGGTCCCATCGGGTCGGTCCGTAGCTCTTGGCACAGGAGCAGTACGATCAAGAAATACACCACATCCTTCTTGGACATCTTTCGACAGTCACGGATCAGGAACTCGTTTCAGACTTATCTACTAATGATTCAAGGTTTGTTAAGCATACAAACTTATAACAGTGTGACATCACTTGGCCTAGGACAACACATTATTACGATTCATCAACATATGTATTCTGTCTAATTCTATTTTTATAACTTCATCCCTCACTACATTTATTACTGACTCTTCAGTAATTTGCCTATAGCAGCTAAATAAGCTAGTAACCTGCTTATAAAATGTAGTTATTGGATGGCAAGAAATGGTTAATGACATGAACGTACATGAGATCATGGCACACCACAACATTTCACATCATACTATACCACATGAATCAAGCATTCATCCAGGTTAGTCGTTCATCCTTCTGCGTCTGAATCCACACCTATAATCCTTAATTGAGATTTAGGATGACAAGCACGCAACTGGTTAATGTGAACCCACTTTTCAATAAAATCACCATCCTTAGGAATTTTTATCTTATACGCTACTGGGGAAATTTTGTCAATGATGACATATGGCCCTTTCCAAGAAGGTAAAAATTTATTTTCCTTAACTTGATTTCGCGCAAAGTTATACAGATAGACTTGATCTGTTATCTCATATTCCTTTTTCGTGGTTTTTAGATCGTAATAGGTCTTAACCCCTGTCGCTGCTTTTTCTAGATTCTTTTGGGCAAAAGCAAACGCATGCTGTAAATGCTTGCGCAAATCTTCGATATACTGATGCGTAGTGGCAGCATTGATCAAGTTATGATCCGAAGTACGATATAGTAAATGCTGTGGTAAAACCATCTTTCTTCCTGTCATCAATTCAAAAGGTGACAATTTGGTAGCAGTGCTAGGTGTAGCTCTAATCGCCATTAAAACTAGGGGCAATTTAATGTCCCAGTCTTTACCAGACTCCTTAACATATTTCTTTAGAATATTAACGATAGACTGGTTATATCGCTCTACCCCCCCGCTAGACGCAGCGCGGTATGCAATATGTAGCTTTCGTTTAACACCTAGAATGTTCCACATCTTAGCCATTACTTCGCTGGTAAAATGACTACCTCTGTCTGACTCAATTCTTTGAGGCAGACCGAACCTGGAAAAGACATGGTTAATCAACAAAGTGGCGCACACGGTACTCGTGTTCTCTTTACAAGGCAAACATTCTATCCACTTTGTGTACATACATGTAACGGTTAACATGTATTTGTTACCTCTTGAAGATCTTGTTACAGGACCTATAAAGTCAATTTGAATATCAGACCAGGGTAATGACACCCCCCTCTTCTGAAGTGGTGCACGATGGGTTGGACCATGGGGTTGATATTGCGGACAAATCAAGCATCCCTGACAGTATGTCTTAACATCCCTTAACATGTGTGGCCAATATGCATAATCACGCAATATCTCATATGTGATCTTATCACCACGATGCCCAGATGTAGGTGCATCATGTGCGTGTTGGAGCATTAACCCTCTGTATACAGTTGGGACTACCCATTGTTGTATACCATGTTTAGAAGTTCTGACCAGTAACCCATCCATGATACTAAATTGGACTTTATATCTCATCAAGATTCGTAAATCTTCATTATCTTTGCAATCCTCATCTGTGATGGGATTGGCAGTAGGGTCTTCTATATGTCTATAGAAAATACCTATGACGGGATCATTCTTTTGACTAGTAATCAGGTCCTCGCTAGGAGCTTCTTGACTCCATTGCACGACATTTAAGTCGGCATTATCTCTAGCCTGTCGTCTGGTTATGGCTTCAACATGAATTGAACCCATAAGATCATCAATGTTTAGGGTTTCACCATTGATGGCAGCTTGTTTTGCCAGTGAATCGGCTAAGTCATTACCATCCTTGTCAATACCTTCTATTTTAGAATGGCCTTTGGTTTTCTTCCAATATATGGATAAACCATTTTCCTTAACCAACTCATCAATTTTACAAAACAATTTCCCATGTTTAACAGGTTTGTTATTGCTTTTCAGCATTTGGTTACGTTTCCAGCTAGGCAGATATTCGACGAAACTGTTGCGAACATAGTTGGAATCAGTTATAATAACAAATTCTTTGATACCATATTCTATTGCCATTTGAATGGTCTTATATACTGCACAGAGTTCGGCTATCTGACTGCTTTTGGGACCAATATTGTATCCTATAGATACATTAGGATAATCACCTGTCCAGGCGATTCCGATACCTGCAACTAACTTCCGTTCAGCACCAGCGACGTGGTGATATGAACAACCATCAATGTATACCCACGGTAGTGGTCGACAGTATTCCTCGTCATAAACTTTATAAGGAGATAGCAATTGCTCTTCTAGGAAGTCATCTCCGGTGTCATTATCATCCAGAGATGGAGCAGTACAGTCATGTAATTCTGCTAAACCTTGGGCAACTGGGCTTCTCTTATTATGTTTATAACGGACTTCTAACGGCCATCCCTGTAAGGATAGAGTCCATGCAGTAATCCGACTGTTAGAGAGATTACCGTCTCTAATTCTTTCACTCTGCAGATACTGTAGAGGTTGGTGAGCTGTTTCTACAATTATTTTCTCACCTTGGATATAGCTACGAAAATTTTGTAGTGCCCAGACAGTCGACAATAACGCCTTCTCACATGTGTTGAATTTAACTTCAACAGGCGACAAAGTCTTGCTAGCATATGCAATAACTTTGTTTAAACTGTCCTGCTTCTGATACAGAACAGCACTTATGCTTAAATCGGTATATCCTATCTCCAGATAGAAAGGTTTACCCCCCTCTGGGTATGCTAAACAGGGTGCCTGAGTGAGCTTCCTCCTCAGTTCACTTACCGCTTGGTCCTGAGGCTCCCCCCAGTTCCAGGTAGTTTCCTTTTTAAGCAGGTGTAAGAGTGGTTTAGTTATTTCTGCATAGTTATCTATAAACTTAGGGGAGTAGTTAGTCATACCAAGGAACGATCTTAATTCCTTGATGTTTGAAGGTGTTTTAGCCTTTAGTACGGCTTCAACCTTCTTCCTCTGGGGATTTAATCCTTCAGAAGTTACCTCATGTCCGAGGAAATTGACATGGGTGCGACACCATTGTGCCTTTTGTAAAGACAGTTTAATCCCTGCCTCTCTTAACTGAGTGAGAACATGTCTAATCTCTAAGATATGCTTATCAAAGGAAGTGCTTTTCAGCAAGACATCGTCGACATATGATAACGTTCCTCTCTCGAGTGCGTCAGGCATAGCTTTATGCATGAACACAGCGAATTCATGACCAGAGTTTATGTAACCGAAAGGCATACGGGTCCAGGTATACTGCTGCTTTCCAAATGTGAAGGCCAATTTGTATTGGTCTTCATTATGGACTGGTACAGTCCAATATCCCTGCGCACAGTCAATGGCAGTGAATATTTTGGATCCCTGCATTTGTACCAAACATTGGTCTATGTATGGTGTTGGCCAACCAGACATATAGACGCGTTTATTTAGCTGTCGTAAGTCAGCGCATAAACGCCATTGTCCATTAGGTTTCAGAATCCCCAAGATCGGATTATTATACGAACTGTGCACTGGACGTATAATGCCCCTTTCCTTTAAATTCTGAATGATGTCTTGTAGACCATCATATGACGCTAATGGGAGTCTATATTGTTTGATAAATACAGGTGGTAAATTTGGATCAGTTTGTATTCTGGCTACGTGGAGGTTAGTTAACCCACAGTCGTAGGAATCTTTGGCAAAAATATCTTGGAATTCCAAAAGGATTTCCTTTAGCTGCTGCCGCTCAGCATCGTTGGAGCAACCGTCAGCTAAAGATATTTGCTCTTCTAGCCTTTCCTGAAATCCTGGAAAGATTTCAGGCTGGCCTATCTCATAAGCTTCTTCAAGCCTAGAAGTTAGGTCAGTTCGGTGTTGACTTACCTTTTCTCTTTGGTCGAGATACTCTTGTGATTCCTGCTCATTGAGCGGATGATCGAAGGTGATAGATGCTTCTTCAATTTTACATGAGCCTTCTTCAACGTTGAAGGGATACACAGATAGGATAGTGAATAATCCTTCTGGGGAGGAATGGAATATTTGATCGACAATTTCATCCTCAGTTAAGTATTCTTCAGGGATGAGGCCTATAATTTGGTTTTGGAAACCAAATGTATAGTACTCAGCATCCAATGCTAGACCTAATAATGTTCCTTTTGGTAAAGTAACACTATTAGGTGTAACATTATTGACCATGATATAGGTGGGATTCTTACCAATACTTACCATTGGTGTATGTGTTACCACCATCCCTAATTGTTGTATCCTATTGGATAAACAGATTAGGGCATCAGAGTTTTCTAATCTCTGACCCTTCTTGACCTGTAGGGGTAAAAGAAAATTACTTGTCCCCTGTGGAATGGTTATGTCATCAGGAACTTGGATACTTACCGCATATGGGAGTATTTGTCCTGATTTCAGGGCGTTTTCCTCATGTAGGTATCCACAAGGATTACCTTTTAACCTTGTCCACAAGTTGGAATTAATCAGGTCAAGGTGTATGGCAAAGCGATGTATGACATCATTGCCGATGTAAACCTGATAGCGAGGTTCGTCTATCACTAGGAATAAATGTTTCATTGTCATATTTCCGATGGAAATAGATAGTAAACATTTTGCTATCACATTGTGACTCTCTGATTCGCCATCCAGATTCTGGATCCACCTGTCATGTGGGGAAGCGTACCTGATCATTTTAGGATTAGCGATCTGCTTTAACAGACTTCTGCTAATATAGCTGTTCTCACTCTGTAAGTCCAGCTTTGCATTCCTACTTCTTCCTAAGTCATTTATTTGCATAGGAAAGAATAAGTTGTTATTAACCCTTTCAATTCTGGCAAGGAATTGAGCATGACCTGCCAGATCTACAGATTCAACATAGTCCCTGTGGAGAGAAATAGTTAAAACATCACCTTCCAGAGAGACATTCTGGATCCTCTCTGGAGCAATTCTTATGGAATGCTCATCTACAGGCGCGATTGCATCATTCACCTGCAGGATAGTCACGTCAGGCGACTGACTATTTCTAAAATGTACCTCAATCGAGTCAGGTCTTTCTTCTATCACATGGCAGTTACGATCAGATTGTACATGTGATTTCTCATAGGTTATGGGAACCTTAGCTTGTGACCATACAATTCCATTTACACAGTCAATAATTGTGTTAAGTCTTCTGAGTATGTCTATACCCAGAATCAGTCGGTCATAGGGGAGATCTACCACTATCACCGGGTGTCTAAAGGTTTTGTTACCTATTTTAAACTTTAACCAGGTATTGCCAATAACATGAAGGGCATTTCCTCCTACACTCAACAGAGCATTGGGGAAACCTCTTAGCTTCGGCTTATCCGTTGCTAAGTCCATTACCTGCTGGAAGTAGGTATTGGATAAGATAGTGGCTTGTGAACTAGTATCTATTAACCCTTTAAAAGGCTGGGGTAACGAATCCTGTATTTCTACAGACATGTAGTACCTTCTTTCATGTTCTTCTAATTCACATAAGAATTTAGAATGTGTCAACATATTACTTGTTTTCCATACATTACCGGTCACAGCAGTAGTTTCTACCTGTACTGAGGAATGCTCAGTCTTACCCACAGGCCCATCCTTTTTAGGAATAACTTGAACTGTCAAGTGGGAACTAGTGGTCGGCATCTTATCAGTTAACCCTTTCAGGTCTGGATCCTGGAAACCAGTGGTTGCTGGGGCTTCTTTAGCCTTTGGCTGAAATGAAAAAACAGAGGAACACGTTGCGCCTCCTTCACCCGGAAGTGAAGTGACGGTATAGGCAATAGGTTTTCTAACACAACTATTATTTGTTTGACTGTTAGTACCTGGAAAGGAAACAGGGTTAGGCATTACATCTACTGATAACCTAGCCTGTTTAATCACAGTGGCTATTATTGCTGCGGCACCTGTGGTTGTACAGGTAGTTCTGCAATTGGAGCTATCCCTAAAAAGGGATTTAGAGCAAAGACTTGGTTGATCTTTGTCATT
The DNA here is from genome assembly GCA_933207985.1 of Pelobates cultripes. NCBI lineage: Eukaryota > Metazoa > Chordata > Amphibia > Anura > Pelobatidae > Pelobates > Pelobates cultripes. The sequence goes on along the minus strand of OW240921.1, from coordinate 35,738,519 downwards.
TCCTCCATTAATTTGCCCATCTGGTCTGTCAATTGACCAACCTGACGACGCAAATTATTTCCCCCATTGACGTTTTGTCTTTGCCCATTAGAATTTGGTTGGGATGGCTGAGACTGTTGGGAGTTATTGGAAGCAGATTGGTTGTTTCTGTTTCCATATCTCCTATTTCCCTGAGGATTCCTTCTCCATTGGGAATCGCCTTGGTTCTTATTAACCCAGGGGCGTTTATTCCCATTGGCATTGGATTTTTCAGAGTTATTGGAGGAATTTGCAGAATTGCTTCCTGCGTTTTCCTGTTTCTGAGGTTTTGGTGTTTTCAAAACCTCGGAACAGGTCCTCTTTTTCTGTCGGGTTTCTAAACCTAACTGAATTTTAGTCTCTGTCACCATTTTATCACCAGGTTTCTTAACCTTTAGCTGATTTTCATCATGTGCATGGTGTATAGTGTACAACTTCATGCATTGACTGACTAGCCATTCTAATGGTAACTTACAATCGTAATCTCTTGCGAGATTCATTTGTATGTTTACTGGCATGGCATGAAAATACAGATCTTTAAAGTCTGTGCTTTCATACCTGGGTTTTCTTTGGGCCACGGAGTATGCATTTTTAAGAATTATTAAAAATTCTCTGGGGCTTTGATCTGGACGGCACTTTAAGTTATAAAGCGCCTTCTTTGCAGAGGCAATAGTTTTATACTTACCATATTCCATGATTATTTCATATTTCATCTTGGACCAGGACATTAACTGTATAGCTTGAAGACTTTCTAGATAAACACGGCACATTGAATCAAAGGTCCATGTAATGAACCATTTCTTATGAATGTCATCATACATGCCCAATGAATTCATTGCTCTATCATAATTTTCCAGATGTTCAGATATGTTTCCTGAACCTCTAGAAAATTGTGGGACAGTCTCTCTAAGGAATTTGATGACCTTTGGTGTTTCATAAACAGGCGTCGTTGATTTACGATCTCTGTTTCTGTGTTTGGGTAAACGTCTATGCGATCTGTCTGCTGAAGAGGAATTAGACCCGTACAACAGTGCAGATGGCATATCAGTTACATGGCCTTCAGAGTGGATAGTGCAACCACTTTCACTCCCATCACTCTGAGCTTCTTGTTCACTGTCACAACTCTGATCTGCATCAGAATTCTGCCAGTGTACAGAACCATGTCTGTTTTCATTCCTATCACCTTGAATCTGATTCTTTCTGTCAAGCTTGGCCAGGACAGTCTTTTCAAACTGTTCTGCCCAAGATTGCCAAGAACCTACAGGTGTTTTCTCAGAATTACTCACCTCTTTTCTTAGAGACTGTTTTATGAAAACCTGGTCTGGTGTGTGAATATCAGGGAATTGGGAAGAATCACTTGGGTCTTTTCCCAGTAATTCTTCACTTCCCTTTTGATATTCATCTAGCTGCATCTGTATCTGTTTTATCTGTTGATCATAATCATCCACCATTTTGCTCATTCTTTCCAGTTTATTAAAAAGGTCAGAGTTTAGAGCCCAAAGGAGATTATTTTCATTAGACAAAGTGTTGAACCTGCTTTGTTCGAGCACCAGGTCTTTCTGACACTCGTCCAATTTACGTTCTATCTCATTATGCTTTTTTAACATAATAGAATAACCCAATATGAAAAACGGGCATGATTTGGTAACAGATCGCATTGTAGACTCTTCATCTATTTGGCTAAGATATTTAACCATAGGTGAATCAGCCGATCTATCGTGAATTGAATCATCAACCTGTTTTTTTATTTGGAGTATCCACTCTGGATAATCAACTTTAATATTTAGATACTGATATATGATGCTTAAGGGAAAACCTTGCATTTCCGCTAACTTCTTCCCATTCTCTGATTGAGATGAAGCGCTAGATTCAGCCATATTTCTATACAGTGATTTAATCTCAATACAAAACTCTTTTCTATATCAAGATTAAATTGCATGAATTACACCAATATTATTATTATATATGAAATACAATTTCAACTTAAACAATCTCAGCACCGTGCCTCCAATATGTGGAACATTTATGGGATAATAATAGTAAACAGTTGAGAATTGCCCACTAATTCAATTCTCAGATCCCAAAGAACGTTTATCGTAAGTGAAATGTATTTCATATAATTAAAATCACAATGTATAAAAATAGATTTTTATTCATGATGACAAATTAATTAATAATAACATGTAACATGCATGACAATAATCAATGAATATCCAGTATAAAACGATATGCAATACAAAGAAATGGGTATTACGTTTCAATGGCTAAACGGCATTATCTGTCAAGAATTCTGACGATTTATGAGGTATCCTTAACACAGACTTAAGTGAAACTTTTCACAGAAGAACAGAATTCCTCAGAGTGCAGCGTAAGGTCGTAAAGTTTAGCAGACAGTTAGAATAACCCTTTCAATGCTGGCTAGATCTCCTAGGTAGTTAAGATCTATTCTTATGTAATTTTTAAATAAAATAACATTTAAACCAGTTCACTAGTCATTTTCTTAAACCATCCAATAAGAGAATCTAATATATTATATAAGCAGATTTTTAATTTGTCTTAAAGATATCTATCTTAATTTAGAGCAAATCAATACACCTGGATAAAAACAGCGGTATGCTAACACGTGATAATATCACATCAATATATAATTATTCTTAATTCCACCTGCAGAATGGAATGTTTATAACTATATATTCTTAGTTAACTAAGATTTCTTAATATGGAAATCTGACCGTGCTTTATCCAGTCATATATAATGCTATTAATACATTTTAATTAATTTAATTTAATTAAATGAAACCAGTATAATTACCAGTTGAGTAGATATTTCATCCGATTGGTAGTCTCAGGAACTTATTTGGATGTCTCTCTCTGCATGGAGGTGTTGGTGAAAGTCAGTAAATTCTAAGTGTTAGAGTTTTAGGAGTAGAGTGTTAGTCTCAGATGTTGTCCGAGTTGGAGTCCCCAAACTTCCAATTCCTCTCTCCTCTCCTTTGCATATGTTGCATCTGCCTCTCTTGCATATGTCCTCCATCTGCCCCCGTATCCTCTCCTATATCTCTATCTTTGTCTTAACTTTTAAAGGGCCAGACTCTCTGTACGTCATCGGTTGATAACCCAATAGAAGCACTAGAGGTGTGGTTATCTTCCAGATCGCAAATTAGGTATTTGGTCTATAGAGGGCAGTCTTGTCCCACTAAACATACCTATCCAGGAAAGAGTTAACTTTTCCTGGTGGCTATTTTGACGTCATTTTGGCCTATCTAGATAGTGGCTATAACTTACGTATCCTTCAAAGATCAAAGGGTTTCTTAAATTTTGTCCAGACTATGTGTCTGCAAATCTGAGTTTTTTTCTGATATGGCAGATCATGAACTAAGTTTACCCTTTTCCATACAATGGTACCTTATATATATATAGACAGTTAAATTTTATTATTTAATCTTCTCTGTCACAATGTCTGGGTTTAGATTTGATTATATTCTTCTTATCACTTGTTTATACTATGCTATGCATTCCTTAGCTCTGGCAAAGAGGCCAGTCTTACAGAAAGAAATCTAGTGTCTTCTTTGTTAACTTGAAATAACAAAATGGAGTCTGGTCTGTTCAGAGTGACTCAGAATATACACTTTTAGTTTCTATCATAGCACATAATGTCTGCCGATATAAATACTCTGACAATATATAAAAAAAATTTTTTTGAACTAAAACAGACTTAAACAGTAATCCCTAAACTAACTCCTGTTAAAAGAATCTAATGGAGATTTGGGGGAAGGAAACTGACTGACTGACTGACTAAGACAGACTAAGACAGTCTAAAACACAGATTTTTAAAATAAAGTTAACCCTTAAGGGCAAAAAACATTTACAGACAGTACAAATGCACTGGCTGTAACAGATCTGGCAGGGAAGGGGTTAAAAGGGGATTTTTATTCACTACTGATACTTTTTTATTCACACTGAAAACTCTGGAACACTTCTGCTGCAACAATATATCACAATCTCTGTCTTTCTCGCCTCACAAAACGCTACAGAGGGGAGAGAGGGAGAGATCAGTGTCAAAGTGAGTGTTTGCAACATCCACTTTGACACCAGCCAATTGTGAGCGATCGCGGATCGCTCACACGCCGCAATTGGCTGTTACTATCTGCCTGGGATGCCGGGCAGATAGTAACAACGGGATTTCGGCGGAAGTGATCTCCGATCGCTCCCACTGCCAGTTTTCCGTTAGGACGGTTCAGGACCGTCCTCGGTCGGCAACGCAAAAATGCCGAGGACGGTCCTGAACCGTCCTCGGTCCTGAACCGTCCTCAGTCCTGAAGAGGGTAATGTTTTTATTTTGATTTTATATTGATTTTTATAAATAGTTTTTATTGGAACAAGTTGAGTGTACTCTCCTTATTCACACCTACCAACATGGTGGACCAGTTAATCCAGAACCACATGAGTGCATTCAGTTACGTATAAAAGTGTTTTGACCATACAACAATACGCAATGGAGCGTTCCTTATTTCTATAGTATCTTCCAAAGCTGCCAACCACCTCATAGAAGACGGATCAGGATTACCCTTACCAATCATACTGTTTCATACACTTGAGCCAAGTGTATAAACTGGCTCTACTTTTGTGAGTTCTAGGAAATATAGTTATATACTATGTATTCATATATTGGTACACCTACACTATTTTCTTTCTAAACTCTCTCTTTTTGTTGGAAATCATTATATTCAGTTAAAGAGAAGTATTTATTGTTTGTTCCACCTATTTATCATTGTTTTTATATTACTACGGTGTGGGTAAAGGGGTTGTGACGAAGCTTCCTGTACCCTGGCTGGGTACGTCCGGCAAGCTCGCTACCTAACTGGAACCGGGAAATCTGAAACACTTCTGCCCTAGTCGCTGCAGCTTGACTGGGGTCCTTTTTGAAACTTTTCCACTAAATCAGGCTGCAGCTCTCCCTCCAGGCAGGCATCATTCCTTCTGCCTATTCCTCTGCAACTCTTCTTATAGTAATTGCTATTGCCTTTACAAATGCACTTGCAGCTCCCAGGCCTTGCTCTCTTGATTTATTCTAGAGCAGATCCTGGTGTGGAAATTGCCCTGGGCCCCCCATGTGTCTCATTCCCCTCCCCAGCACCTCCATGTGTCTCATTCCCTACCCCAAGCCCCTCCATATGTCTCATGCACCATGTGTTTCACTTTCTCCCTCCAGCTCCTCGATGTGTATCATTCCCTCTCCCCAACCCGTCCATGTGTCTCATAGCTCTCCAGCCCCATCATGTGTCTCATTCCACCCAGGCACTTCATGTGTCTCATTTCTCTCCCAGGACCTCCATACATCTAATTTCCCTCCAAAGCCCCTCCATGTATCTCATTCCCCAAAGCCCCTTGATGTGTCTCATTTTCTCCCCAATGCACTCCGTGTGTCTCATTTCCTCCTCCCCAAGCCCTTCCATGTCTTGTTCCCTTCCTCCCATTCCCTCGCTCCCCCTCCAGCTGCCTCCATGTGTTTAAATCACCTCCCCAGTCCCTCCATGTGTCTCTCCGCCTACCCACCTGTACCTGCACATCTCCACGGTACCCTGTCTGACAAGAAGTGCTCTCTCAGTGAGCACTTCCTGTCAGACCGCTACGCCACGCTGCATACAGAGGCAGGAGGGGAGTAGCACAGCGCAACTGGCAACTGCGGGGCCCCTGGCCAGTGTGGCTGTGAAGGTATAAAACAGGAAAATAGAAAATAAAGTGGATAGTGCACTAAAAGTCCAGAAATTGACTATTACACCAGGAAGTGTCTCGCTTAGTTGGGGTGGTGCCTCCTTCATATTATTCATTCAGTCAATGTTCCTTTGTCATGATGCCGGAAGTATTCCGGCGGCCATTTTTGAAGTGGTAAACAGTATATAGGTGGGCAAGTAGAAAAATGAAAAAATACATATAAAATATCAATATTATAAATATAGGGCACATATAAATCACAATGTTATTTATAACAAAGTATACATACATACATGCCACACACAAAAGAGGTGTTTATGCCCTCCACCAAAATTAAAGAACTAGAAACATAATTCAATATAGTTAAAAATTTCAAAATCTATGTTCATTCCAAAAGGGGATAAAGTGTCTAGCTCAAAAATCCACCTCATTTCTGTTTTATTAAAAATTTTAATAAAATCACCTCCCCTCCATGGTTTTTTAACCCTTTGAATGCCAATAAAATTAAGACATTTATGATCTCCATTGTGTTTTTGTGCAAAATGTGCGGATAAACAGTGATTCAATATTTTATTTTTTATATTTCTGATATGCTCTCCTATTCTTACTTTAAGGGGTCTGGTGGTTCTACCCACATACTGTAGTCCACAACTGCATGAAAGGAGATAAATTACATTGTTCATATTAAATGAAATGAAAGAGTCTATTTTCTAAGTTTTTTTTTTTTCGTGGAATTAGATGAGAAACTGTCTGTCTTTTTATTCTTCACTATAGTTTCTTTACACGCTTTGCAACTTCCACAATTAAAGAAACCTTTTAATCTAGAGCCTGAGAGATCTCCGTCTGTCATTTCTTTAGTTATACAACTTCTAGTTAAAATACGTTTAAAATTCCTGGCTCCCCTATATACAGTTTTAGGTTTTTTCCTAATAAATTGTTCTAAATCTTCATTCTGTTCTAAAATATGCCAGTGTCTATTTAAAATCTTTTTAAAAAGACCACTTTGCGAATTATAATTACAATTGTTTATCTGGAGATTGATTAATTTTGGTTTTGTATATTAAGAGATCCTTCCTGGGTTTGTCTAGGGTTTCTTTATATTGTTTTTCTACCTCTGATTTATTATATTCTTTCTCTAAAAATAGTTTTTTTTTAAATTCCTGACTGTTCTATAAAAATATCATAATCTGTACAATTCCGTCTTACTCTAGTAAATTGGCCTTTGGGTATATTGGTTAACCACGGGGAGAAGTGGCAACTTTCCATATTAATATAACTATTAATATCCACAGTTTTAAAATATGTACTAGTTTTCAAACATCCCTTATCTACATATATCTGTAAATCTAAAAAAATAACTTTTACTTGACTGACTTCTTGAGTTAAAACAATTCCCCATGTGTTGGATTTTAAAAAGCTTATAAAAGAATCTAAAATGGCACGACCTCCCTTCCAGATAAAGAAGATGTCATCAATATACCTTTTATAGAGGACCAAGTTTGCCCCCCAGTCATGTCTAGAGAAAACAAAAAAATTTCCCAATAAGACATGAAAAGATTAGCATAGTTGGGTGCAAACTTGGTCCCCATGGTCGTGCCATTCTTCTGTAAATAAAAATCCCCCTCAAACCAGAAAAAATTATTGTATAAAATTAGTTCAATTCCTTTCATAATAAAATTTATTTGATCTTGTTGTAAAAATTGAGATTGTTCTAAAAAGAATTTCACTGCCTCACAGCCCTTTTCATGCTGGATGATAGTATATAGACTGCTTACGTCACACGTGACTAAGAAGTAGTCTTCATTCCATACAAAAGGTGCATAGTATCCTTCAAATATGCCTTACCCGAAATTACTAATGGTTGTAATTGTAAGTCTATATACTGCGACAGGGGAGATAACAACGAATCTACCCCTGCCACAATAGGTCGACGTGGAGGATGCACCCGATCCATATGTAACTTGGGTAAGATATACATAACTGGAATTTTGGAAAATTTAAAATTCATGTATTTATATTCATTTTTGTTTAAAATCCCTTTTTGGTAAGCTGCATCTAAAAACTTACTTAATTCTTTTTTTTTTATATTTGGTTCAGGATTTCTTTTTAATTTACAGTAGGTTTTAGTATCATTTAATTGTCGTTGGATTTCTCCAAAATACTGGATTGTATCCATCACAACCACCCCTCCTCCCTTATCAGCTGGTTTTATAACAATCTCTTTGTAATTTTGTAAATTATTTAAAGCTTTTTTTTTCTCTCAGAGAAAGATTATGTTGGAATTTATTAGGGGGTTTAATTTTTTTCAGGTCAGTAAGACAAGCTTTCTCAAATGTTCGCATACTATTTGATTTTAAAAAAATATATGGAAAAAATTCTGATTTAGGTTTTAAAGATGTATGAATAAAATTATCTTCAACAGATGTCTGGATCTCATTGGCATTTAAAAAGTATTTCTTTAGACATAATTTCCTTTATATATCTATGTCCAAAAAAGTCTCAAATTTATTAAAACCACAAGAGGGGGCAAATTTAAAGCCTCTTCTTAAAGTAGTTAATTCATCCTCTTACAATGTTTTGTTGGAGAGGTTAAATATATTAATAGGTTCTACAGACATATTTATATCTCCCTTAATCTTCTTACTCTTCCTCCCTCCTCTCTTTCCTCGTTTGGGGAGTCTCTCCTCCTCTTTTGCGGTGATCGAGTAACTCTTGGTTCCATTATATTTCCATTTGCAGTCTCTAAACAAACACCTTCATTTCTAATCGATCTAAGGGGTTCAAATCTGTTCCTAGAAGTAAAAGAATTGGATTCCCACGTATTATAATTTTGCCTTTTTTGGACATAACCCCTATTTATAGTATTTGAGTTGGAATTAAATCTCTCTCCTTGTGAGTTGGAATTATATCTTTCCCTCTGAGGTTTGGCATATTTTTTATGGTTATAGGGGGAAGATGTCTTTCTCTTCCTAAATACTTCAGTCCATCTTTCCTCATTATTTTCTTTAAATTGGCGTCTTTCTACCTCCTCATATATGGTTGATCTGAAGGGCAATTTCTTCGGTGAATCTTTATATCTTGTTTGGTAATTGATGGATTTTCTAGAAGTTTAAGTTTCTCTTTGAGATTTTTTTTATCCCTTCATCTATTTTTACCAATGTTAGGGTTCTACGATCAATAACAATTCTCATCATTGTAAATGAAAAAGATTCAAGGGCACTATCCCAGATTTTAGTGAAAGTGTCATCATCTTGATCAAAAGAGGGAAACTTATAAAACCTTAGACCTCTCGGGATGATTCTCTCTGTAATGTATTTTTCCAAAGTATAAATCTCCCACTTGGTCTTTAATTCTGTAATCATTAATCTTTCCAATTCTCCACACATGATGTCTAAATTATCACTGTATGTGATCTTCACAATATCGTTGGAGTTATCCTCCTTTCTAAATTTCTCTTGCATATTCTCTGCTAGAGATGTCGCGAACCGTCCGCGAACTTCTCGCGAACGGTTCGCCGCGGTTCGCCACAAACCGTTCGTGGCGAACTCCGGTCAGCTGACACATCCCGGCCAATCTCCAGCAGACCCTCCCTCCCAGAGCCTCCCACCTCCTGGACAGCATCCATGTTGAAGCTGCCTTCAACATGGATGCTGTCCAGGAAGTAGGAGGGTCTGGGAGGGAGGGTCTGCCGGAGTTTGGCCGGGATGTGTCAGCTGACCGGAGTTCGCTGCGAACGGTTCGCCACGAGAAGTTCGCGGATGGTTCGCGACATCTCTATTCTCTGCTAATCTTTCTCTTTTCTCAAAGATAGCCATACTAGCTGACTGTGAAGGTATGCCGGCAACGGCATTCGGACTCCCTGGAGTGACGGCCCGGTTGCATTGGTGACCCTGCGACCGTGGTAAGTATGCCACTGTGCTCAGCCATTATAAAGTGGCTAACTACATCATTTGAAATACCGTGGGTTGTCTACTTTTAAAAATGATATGCCATCATGGGGGTAATTTTCTCTCCTGAGTTGCTATGCCTTGAAGTTTGCATAGGCCCAGAAAATCACTTTGCGTAATTTCCAATTTGAAAAGGGCATATAATGTTTTTGTCTTACTAACGTACCAAAAAAATCTGGAAAGCTAGTACATGGGGGCACTTTTATATAAGTAAGACAATATGTAATCAAAATAAAAAGTAATTTATTGCACTAAAACTTGTCAGGAATATGAAATATCCTGTGAAAATAGAATTAATGTGAAAAAACACAAACAAAAGTATAACCACTACATGTGGACAGCATTTATGATAAAGTGTCTAGAACAAACAACTCAAAATACACCATTTGGATTATCCTGGATTGTAAGAATGATATGCCATCATGGGGGTAATGTTCTTTCTTGAGCTTCCTCAAATTTCACATAGGCCCAGAAAATCAATTTCAGTAAAATTTCCAGGTATAAAAACTGAAGTGATGACCCATGTTTTGCACTGTAACTTTCCAAAACCCCATAAAAACTGTACATGGGGGCTACGTTTGTACTTGTGACGAATCCATGAACACAAATATACATGTTTTAGAGTAATAAATCATATACAAATGATGATATTATGAGTGAAAATGCAGTTTGCGGGTGAAAAATGCTAAAAATAAATAAAAATATGAACACTTACTTTTGCCGCTGGCTAGTAATAAAGACTGTACATACTTCATTGAGAATGCTCTGGGTGTCTACTTTTGCAAATGATATGCCATGATGAGGGTAATTTTAATTTCTTGGCTGCCATATGGTCTCAAAGACAGAACCAGTGATTAATCAGACAAGGCAACCTTCTTCCATTGCTCCATTGTCAAGTTCTGACACTCAAGTCCCTGTTAAAGGTGCTGGATAGGGGTTATCATGGGCACTCTGACGGGTCTGCAACCACGCAGCCCCATATGCAACAAACTGCGATATACTGTGTGTTATGACACCTTTCTTCATGGAAGGCATTAGGCTTTAGAGCAATTTGAACTACAGTAGCTCTTCTGTGTGATGAGATCAGAATGACTAGTCTTCATTCCCCACGTTTATCAATGTGCCTTAAGTTGCCAATGACCCTGATGCCAGTCCACTGGTTGTCCTTCCCTGCACCGTTTTTTCTAGGTACTAACCACTGCATACCAGGAGCACCCCACAAGACTTGCCATTTTGGAAATGCTCTAAGCCAGTTGTCTAGCCATTTTAAGGACTGACTGTTCACTTGCTGTCTAGTATAGCCCAACTTTTGACAGGTGCTGTTTTAACGATATAATCAATGTTATTCACTTCACCTGTCAGTGGTTTTAATGTTGTGGCTGATCAGTGTTTATACACTGCTCAAAAAAAATAAAGGGAACACAAAAATAACACATCCTAGATCTGAATGAATTAAATATTCTTCTGAAATACTTTGTTCTTTACATAGTTGAATGTGCTGACAACAAAATCACACAAAAATTAAAAAATGGAAATCAAATTTTTCAACCCATGGAGGTCTGGATTTGGAGTCACACTCAAAATTAAAGTGGAAAAACACACTACAGGCTGATCCAACTTTGATGTAATGTCCTTAAAACTAGTCAAAATGAGGCTCAGTAGTGTGTGTGGCCTCCACATGCCTGTATGACCTCCCTACAATGCCTGTGCAGGCTCCTGATGAGGTGGCGGATGGTCTCCTGAGGAATCTCCTGCCAGACCTGTACTAAAGCATCTGCCAACTCCTGGACAGTCTGTGGTGCAAGGTGACGTTGGTGGATGGAGCGAGACATGATGTTCCAGATGTGCTCAATTGGATTCTGGGGAACGGGCTAGCCAGTCCATAGCATCAATGCCTTAGTCTTGCAGGTACTGCTGACACACTCCAGCCACATGAGGTCTACATTGTCTTGCATTAGGAAGAACCCCACCAGCATATGGTCTCACAAGGGGTCTGAGGATCTCATCTCGGTACCTAATGGCAGTCAGGCTACCTCTGGCGAGCACATGGAGGGCTGTGCGGCCCCCCAAAGAAATGACACCCCACACCATTACTGACCCATTGCCAAACCGATCATGCTGGAGGATGTTGCAGGCAGCAGAACATTCTCCACGGCGTCTCCAGACTCTGTCACGTCTGTCACATGTGCTCAGTGTGAACCTGCTTTCATCTGTGAAGAGCACAGGGCGCCACTGGCAAATCCTGCATGGTGTTGGGCTATAAGCACAACCCCCACCTTTGGACGTCGGGCCCTCATACCACCCACATGAAGTCTGTTTCTGACTGTTTGAGCAGACACATGCACATTTGTGGCCTGCTAGAAGTCATTTTGCAGGGCTCTGGCAGTGCTCCTCCTGTTCCTCCTTGCATAAAGGCGGAGGTAGCGGTCTTGCTGCTTGGTTGTTGCCCTCCCACGGCCTCCTCCACATCTCCTGATGTACTGGCCTGTCTCCTCGTAGCGCCTCCATGCTCTGGACACTACGCTGACAGACACAGCAAACATTCTTGCCACAGCTCGCATGGATGTGCCATCCTGGATGAGCTGCACTACCTGAGCCACTTGTGTGGGTTGTAGACTCTGTCTCATGCTACCACTAGAGTGAAAGCACCACCAGCATAGGAACTGAGAAGTGGTCTGTGGTCACCACTGCAGAACCACTCCTTTATTGTAGGTGTCTTGCTAATTGCCTATAATTTCCACCTGTTGTCTATCCCATTTGCATGTGAAATTGATTGTCACTCAGTGTTGCTTCCTAAGTAGACAGTTTGATTTCACAGAAGTGTGATTGACTTGGAGTTACATTGTGTTGTTTAAGTGTTCCCTTTATTTTTTTGAGCATTGTATATACATTATATATCTTGTCAGATAATGTGTCACTTATCTTTTCAGAAGCAGTTTATTTCCTGGCCATGCAAATTCTGCTATCTAAGCAGAGATTAGGGAGTGGAGACCATGCAATAAAACAGGTACGCACAAAGTAACAGCACAGATAAAGTGAGAGGAATCAGCTTCAAAGACACAATAGCAACTGAAGCTCTGGTCTAAATTAAAGGGTAATTTAAAATTACAAAAATCTCACCTTACCGGCCAAGAAGCAATTAGAACAGGCGCCAGAGGAATGGATCTTAATCTGCAAGTTCTGAAGTGGGCACTGCTCCTGTTATGTATAGGTGAGACTTGAAGTTGATTCCATTGATTGTGATAAATAAAACTTAATGGGTGGGACATTTTGTTATATTATGGTTGTTTATATTTGATATTTGGTTTTATTTTACTTTATTTGTTTTATTTTTTTCCATGGTAGAGAATGTAGAAATTGGGATGCTTCCATTAGATAGGGGGAATAGACTTCTATTTGTTGTGTTTGTGTTTTTACCCTGGTTGATGAAAAAGAAAATCATTGCTAATATTCTGGGTTATAAGTGAGGATTACTGGGGATTTCACATTTTAGGCCAAAATAGTCAAACTGAAAGCATAGGTAAAACTAATTTAGAACTTACCGTTTAGGTTGTGTATAAATAAATATTACATTTTATCCAAAGAAACAATCACACACTGTCATCTTTCAGTTATTACTTTCTAGTCATATGGATTATTTTTTTTATTAGGAGGTTTTCAAAATATTAATTTTAACAAACATTTTAATAGAAAAAAGTGGGAAACTGAAAACAGCAAAAATTGGGCAAAATGTGGTAACATTTCTAACCAAATGTTCATATTTAAAAAAAAAGATGCAATCATTATCAACAATAAATAATCACACAGTTAGCATAACATTATTATAAACTATACAGTAAAATATTAAAGGTGTATGTTATTAAGTCTATAACATATTTATAACACTGAATGATATAACAGGTCAGTTGAAGGCCTTAATTATAGAGTATTTGCACGTTTGATGTCCAGACTCTGTCACGTCTGCCACTTGTGCTCAGTGTGAACCTGCTTTCATCTGTGAAGAGCACAGGGCGCCAGTGGCGAATTTGCCAATCTTGGTTTTCCAAACATCATGCATGGTGTTGGGCTGTAAGCACAACCCCCACCTTTGGATGTCGGGCCCTCATACCACCCTCATGAAGTCTGTTTCTGACTGTTTGAGCAGACACATGCACATTTGTGGCCTGCTGGAAGTCTTTTGCAGGGCTCTGGCAGTGCTTCTCCTGCACAAAGGCAGAGGTAGCGGACCTGCTGCTGGGTTGTTGCCCTCCTACGGCCTCCTCCACGTCTCCTGATGTACTGGCCTGTCTTCTGATGATATTTTAATTGGTCCATATGGCAAAACTGCTTGAATATAGTCAGTAGGGGTATTCTTTTTACATAACTTGTACCACTAACTGCTCCACTAAATACTAGGACTCCTCGTTGGCACCTGTCATGGCAAGGGTGCATAATTTATTATTGCACTATGGAATATTGTCCTTTAATGTAATTTGTGTAGTGCATTAAGGACTTGCCAGCCTGGCAGAGATGGTATTGTCAACATCAAAAAGGGGTTAATTTGATTGTATGGAGGTCAAAAGAGGTTGGATCTCTTGAAGCTGGGACCCCCCACCGAGGTCAAATGGCAGAAGGGGTAGTTTGAATGACATATTAATGTGTAAAGGATTTTACCATATGGATGTGAATTAATCAAGACTCTGCAAGGTGTGAGATTCTACACTTGGAAAACGTCTGAATGTCTCTTCATCCATTTGGCATGTACCTTGTAATTGTTGAGGCAATCTCTTTTGATATGTTAATGACCATTAGCCTTGTTCCAGTATCATATCCAAAGGAAGGAAAAAACATTCATATTTACCCCACAGAAGAATAATTAAGCCTCATTTTTGTTATACTTTTTTGTGACAAGTGCCATCTTCTAAACAATCCCAAACATGAGTGGCATGACTTGACCATGGGGGAAGATATTGTGATGTCCATCCTATTGGATGGTGTGTGGGGCATGCAACATGTCTAGGGAATGGGAAAATAATAACAAATTAGTAGATGCAATTATTATTTCTGTGGCAGGTACATAAGAGAAGATAGAGCCAAACGTTTTCATTTGGATTGAGTTTGGTCTGGAACAAAGGAGGAGGTCACTTATTATTTCTATAGGTATGCCTTAACTCCTCCCCTGTTGGTGTACTTGCTTGGGGCCAAGATTTAATTTTCAGTGAGTCATCATCATACTTTCTTGTCAGAGACCCCCTGGGCAGAAGTTTTACTTTGAAAACCTAAGTGAGTAATTAGGACTTCTGTTATTTTATCCTTTTTGTTTTTATCTGTTGTTTGGTGTAAATAATTTGTTTATCATATATTTTGTATGCACTGTGGCTATTTTTTTATATTCACTTATTAAGTTCTGCCTTTGTCTGGTTAACAAGAAACAAACAAGAAACTAAGTGGAGGATGTGACACTTGGTACTGAAAATGGAATGCTGTGAGGGTCAAATGTAATAAGACTTAACTTTTAATAAATTATAGTAAAAAAGTCCAAACAGGACTGGGACAAGAACTAACCACAAAACAGGGCAAATACTACTATAAACAAAAATAAAAAATAAATAAAAAAATCTTATAAAAACAGCAGAAGCTGTCCCACTAATATTAATATTGTAATTGGCACAACAGAGAAATTCTTATAAGAGTACACCATAGTAATTGATATACTGGGGCCAATAACCTGTAATGGTAATTGTATATGATCACATTACCACTAGCATAGTGGTTGCTAACAAATCTCAATAAATCACTGTTTACTAGACATACGCTGAGGATTTGGTGTAATATTATTTATTTATTTAATTATTTATTTATAAAATATTTTACCAGGAAAGATACATTGAGATTTCTCTCATTTTCAAGTATGTCCTGGGTCCACAAATCATTGCATTGTTACATTAGGGTACAATAAAATGCAAAAACAATATTAATACACAATATATAGAAAATTTAACATAGAACAGGTAGGAAATATATAATCAACCATGACAGGTGCATTCTGTTTTGAGGTATGTAGAGAGGGATCTCTTAAAGGACTTTAGGCTTAGGGAAGATTTGAAATTGTGCGGGAGGTCGTTAAACAATTGCGGCGCTCTGTAGGAGAAGGAGGATCATGCTGCTTTCTTTTTGTATTGAGGTAGACTAAATAAAGTGCTGGTACTGGATCAGAGGTTATAGGAGCTGGGAACAGCTGAGGAGAGCATTCTGCTCAGGTATGGTGGGAGCTTCCTAGAAAAGCTCTTAAACACAAGGCTGGAAAGATGAAGGATGCGTCTGGATTCCAGCGACAGCCAGTTTAGTTCTTTGAGCATGTCACAATGGAGGGTCCTGTAATTACATTGTAGCACAAATCGGCAGAACGAGTTATACAATATATCGAGTTTATTAATGTGGGATTGCGATGCAGATGCATATACTACATCCCCATAATCAATGAATTATAGTAAACTATATTGCTAACGAACCTGCTATGCAAAAGTTGGTATGATCGTATCAATGGCTAACATAGCTACATATAAATGTTGCAACAGTAACAATAATTGTTTCTACAGTATTATGAAATGTAGCTAAATCTCCTACTGGTTTGTAAAGAGACAAGGTATGCCAAACCTGATAGCTGGCCGTATCAGATACTTAAATAGGGTGGAAAATTGTGGATAAGGATATTAAGAGTAAATTAGGGTTAAATGACTTACCCTTTTGTGATCCAATGGCATCAGAAATAGGGGAAATGAGGAATAGGAGAGGGAATAGGAGTAAATAACTTTCCCTATTGTGCCTTCATGGGCACCCCTTACCCCTAAGAAAATCCCTATCCTGTTGTAAAGTGCTCATCACCCCAACACCCGTTGATTGCCGTGCCGAAATAGTCAAAGGTGCATTAGGTCTTAAGTGCCAGATTGCAGTGCTTAAAGAAAATTATTGTGGGAACAGCGAAGCAGGGCCAGGGGCTTCGCAATTGCCAAAATAACTTTTTTTAAGCACTGCAATCAGGCACTTAATACACCTTTGACTATTTCGGCACGCCAATCAACTTGTTCTGGTGGCGGCAAGGCAATCTAGGCTTTTACTAAACATTTTACTACACGGGTGGTTGGTGTGACGAGCACTTTACAACAAGATAGGGATTTTCTTAATCCCCCAATGTTTTTGAAGCTAATTAGCATTCCAAAGGTCAGCTATATTAAACAAATTGAATGCCAGAAGGCTAATGTTTTTTTTTTGTTTTTTTTAATTTTCAAGCATACAAAGACCCTACAAAGTTCCCGGTATGCAGTGGTTAGTTCCTACCAAAAGTGGGGCAAGGAAGGATAACTGGTGAACCAGCATCAGGGTCATGGTGCCCAAAACTCATTGATGCACCTTGGGAGAGAAGGCCAGCATGTTTGGTTCCATCACACAGAAGAGCTACTGTAGCTCAATTTGCTGAAAAACTTAATAATGGGCATAATAGTGCATTGCAGTTTGCTGCGTATGGGGCTGCATAACCACAGACCAGTCAGAATCCTCATGATGAACCCGTGCACCACAGAAAGCAGCTTCAATAGGGATGTGAGCATCAGAAATGGAACATTGAGCAAAGGAAGAAGTCAGCCTGGTCTGACGACTCATATTTTCTTTTAGATCATGTGGATCGATGGGTGCGCATGCATCGTTTACCTGGAGATGGTAGCAGGATGTACTATGGGAAAAAAATTAGTGTTGTGCTCTGGGCACATTTCTACTGGGAAACCTTGGGTCCTGGCATTCATGTACATTTTACTTTGACAAGTACCACTGACCTAGAGACTGTTGCAGACACTGAGACACTAAGGGACATTGGGAGACATTATGGCAGACACTGAGACACTAAGGGACATTGGGAGACATTATGGCAGACACTGAGACACTAAGGGGCACTGGGAGACATTATGGCAGACACTGAGATACTAAGGGACATTGGGAGACATTATGGCAGACACTGAGACACTAAGGGACATTGGGAGACATTATGGCAGACACTGAGACACTAAGGGGCACTGGGAGACATTATGACAGACGCTGAGACACTAAGGGACATTGGGAGACATTATAGCAGACACTGAGACACTAAGGGGCACTGGGAGACATTATAGCAGACACTGAGACACTAAGGGACATTGGGAGACATTATGGCAGACACTGAGACACTAAGGGGCACTGGGAGACATTATGGCAGACACTGAGACACTAAGGGACATTGGGAGACATTATGGCAGACACTGAGACACTAAGGGACACTGGGAGACATTATGGCAGATACTGAGACACTAAGGGACACTGGGAGACATTATGGCAGACACTGAGACACTAAGGGACATTGGGAGACATTATGACAGACACTGAGACACTAAAGGACACTGGGAGACATGGCAGACACTGAGACACTAAGGGGCACTGGGAGACATTATGGCAGACACTGAGACATTATGGCAGACACTGAGACACTAAGGGGCACTGGGAGACATTATGGCAGACACTGAGACACTAAGGGACACTGGGAGACATTATGGCAGACACTGAGACACTAAGGGACATTGGGAGACATTATGGCGGGCACTGAGACACTAAGGGACACTGGGAGACATTATGGCAGACACTGAGACACTAAGGGACATTGGGCGACATTATGGCAGACACTGAGACACTAAGGGGCACTGGGAGACATTATGGCAGACACTGAGACACTAAGGGACACTGGGAGACATGGCAGACACTGAGACACTAAGGGACATTGGGAGACATTATGGCAGACACTGAGACACTAAGGGGCATTGGGAGACATTATGGCAGACACTGAGACACTAAGTGACATTGGGAGACATTATGGCAGACACTGAGACACTAAGGGACACTGGGAGACATTATGGCAGACACTGAGACACTAAGGGACATTGGGAAACATTATGGCACAGACACATGGGGACACAGTGTACCCATGTCTCCCAGCCAGTGTCCCTGGTGTCTCAGTGCCCCCTAGTCTCCCAGTGCCCCCAGTCTGCCAGTGCTTAAAGTTAACAACTTGAATCGAGCCTTAAGATCCTGGCTCTGAGGTTAGAAGGCTTAGTGTCAACTTTTGGGGTTACAGTAAAACTGCAGAACCAACCTTGTCACAGAGTGCACCAAAATGAGAAACAATTTATTTAAATTTTACCCCCATCTGCCCTTTGTGCCTGAGTTCCTTCTCAACACAGGATGTACACTCAATAACTGTATATTATAAGGGTAAGCAATTGATATATGGGTTTTTACCTATATAACACTTTTTGCACAAAACTTAAAGAACGCATGTCTCTTTTCAACCTACACAACTCTGTAACTATGTGTCAGTTCTTATTTAAAGAGAGACTCTAGGCACCCAGACCACTTCATCTCACTGTCCTTGCTTAAGTTTGTTTCTGTTTATATTGCAGGGTTAAGACTGCCCCAGTGGCTGTCTGTCAGACAGCCACTAAAAGTGCATCCTGCATTTACACAGAGTTTAACTGGATGACACAAAGCTCTGGGAGTATATCACAAACTGCTTTTATTGGTACAGCCAATTTACACACAGACCTCTGCAGGGAGTCTCAATTCTAGTCAGTACAAGCCCCGGGCTCGAGGGGGATAGCTTACAGATAACCATCTCCTGCTCTTGGAGATACCATCAGTATAACAAATACATAAAGTAATGCACATCACACTTCCTTAGGGAAACTTACATACACTTGGGGAAACTTAGGGTGCTCCCCATAAAACATACATCCCTGGATAGCTCCTGGTCCCAGCTATGATCCCTGGATCATCGTGTAAAGTCTGAGCTCTGTACATACCCGAAAACAGTTCCACAGAATCACTTGGTTTAGGCTGGTAGAATCAAACTTCGCACCTAAACCACGCGGCGGTCAATCAGGAGAAAGGGCATGAACCAGTTTGCACCAATCAGCGCTCCGGGAGGGAGAAAGGGTGCAAATCCAGTTTGAATGGTAGCCCTTCTCCTATTGGCCGGCACGGACTTCCAGGGCCGTGAAGACGACTCATAGTTTCAGGGAGTCTGCTGGGGATTGCGTCTCTCTCTCCATATATCTCCATGTAGGTAGCACCAGAGAGAGTGCTCTTTGGGCAGCTACGAGCCTGGATTTGTAGCTCCCATGTACGGAGCCCCTGCAGTCGCTGTCTGACAGTCCGGTTACAGGCATGTAACGGCTACCCAGCTGGTGAGTGGTACTTGCCGTTGGAGACGTCCTTTTCTAGGCAAGCTGCTGTGAAGTTATGGAATTCTTATTCCCATCCATGGTATTCAATTGCATAATCCAGGAGTGCTGTAAAATGAGGCAGAGTAACGGTACCATAAATCCCCTCCAAGAACGAGACGAGGCTACGTTTTGAAGGGTCAAGTAGAACTGATGTTTAATGACAGGGGGTCTCCTTTTATGCAATGGTGCCCTCTGAAAGGCTACACCCACATAATTATTACCACAGCCAATTACATACATGGTTCAACCCTCCCCTCAGATAACATGTAACACAATTAAAACAGACACAATTTTAACTACATTCTGGATGTACCACAAAAACAGGGGGTACACCTTTAAGTCCAGCACCGCTTAATAGCTCTCACTCAGGGGAACAACATATCAAAATTTCAAGTCATTCGGTTAAGGGGTTCGGGAGTTATGGGTCTTTGAAGTTTTGACCGACCGCACAGGTTTTTCAGCCGAAAAGAGTTCCGTACGTTTTGGCCTTGCGGTCGGTCTCCGTTCGTGCATAAAAACCCCACAAACCCCTTGCCATCCACAGTAATCCTGATGTTCGCCTGAATCCCCATGCATGCTTAAACAAAACTACCGAACGACCGGTAAGTTCAGCACGAACTTAAGAGCTCCTGGAGGTCTCAGCGGTGTTCGCCTGTTTGCGTATCCGTTTTTAGTTCCATGCGTTCACAGGCAAACACCGCCGTTCGTGCGTAAGATGGCCGCGAACACGTGTAAAGTCCCGAAATGGCGGCCACCTAACCTGAGTACAAAGGGATTCGTCTGAACCATGCGAACGGCTCCACAATCACTGGGAGGTAAAATAGCAATTAACTGTTCCCCTGGGTGGTCTGATGTTCGGTATTTTGGGTTGTATGTTATAGTAGCAATAGTCACACGAACACCAGCCATTCGGTTCTGTTTAACCCCTCCAGCAGCATTGTTGATTAAGTTCAGGCAAAAATACAGGCATAATCATAGTTCTGTTACAAGGCATGAGGCTCCTTGATCTTCTCCAACCAGTGAATTTGGCTCCTTTAGGAGCAGGTAGGGCGATCCCCCCGCATTGGGATCTGAAAACAATACGGGCAAGCAAGTGTGGGTATGGCACTCAGTGATGGCATTCCATCACAGATATCTGAATTGTTCAGCTATTTTGACCTTAAATTAGAAATTAATTTTGAAAGTTTCTCACTTTAAAAAATAATTTATGTCTCACATTATTATATATTAGCTTATATTCTGGTCCATGCTGAGCATTGTCTGACAATATATACTTTTATATACAGGCACTGTGTCCACTTCAGCAGAAATTCCTGGACTTCTTGGTGGATCTGCTTATCTATATGCAAATGAGACTGCCCCTGCAAATCAAGACATAGAATGGACTATGGGCTCAATTATTGCAACATTTATTACTCTTACCAATCAAACAACTTACCAGGGAAAATGCTCAGGAAGGTGTGCATTATATAACAATGGAACGCTGAGAATGGACAAACTTGCAACTACAGATGAAGGCTCTTACTCCGTAAAATATAGGCAACCATCTTTTGCAGTCATCTACACAATCCAGTTTAAAATTTACCGTAAGTAATGACAATCACAAAGTATCCTGGAAAATATGTTCCATAGAGTGCCTGATATTATAAATTTGAACACTGTCACTGAAACTCCACTACAATCTATGTATTCAGTGATGAAGATTCAATGTTTGTTTTCCAAAAGTTTAACAATTTAAAGAAGAAAGTATTTTGTATGTAATTGAGAAGTTAGAATGGAAAACCGTTGATGATGCTTCCCTTTTGGTTATAAATGACAGACCTGTCACAACACATAGTCTCTCTGCATGACACATGATTTTTCATCTGGTTTCCCAATCACCCGACAGCCTAGACTGTCACTCATTGTTAGGAGGACTGAGGGAAAGTGTCTGTTTAACCGCACTCTTTGTGCACATGGAGTTAAATTGAGATAATTTTAAGTCCACACATGAGTGTTTCAGAAACACTCAGTTTATGGGTAGACTGTCATTCTAGCTATCGTCCATTGCCATCTCCGCCCCCACCCTTTTCCTCCTCTGAAATGAAAACCTGACAAATAGCCTACATAGTTTACACAATGTAGGCCGTTGTAGTGATTATGGTGCTAGGAAAACCTGGGTGACGTCCGCTGATAATCTGGCAACCGAGATACAAACAGCTAGACTCTTACCTTGCTGTGTCAATCACCAGGTTTAAACTGGAAGGACCGTGAGTGTGCGACACAGCAAAATAGATGTCAGACTGTTTGCAAACAGTCAATTAATTAGATTAAAGCATACAGGGGTTAATCTATACACTTACAGCCTGTAAACACCGACTGTTTGCAAACAGTCGACAGATTAGTGGTAATCCGGAACTACTGATACCATAACCACTACTGTAGTGATTATAGTGCCAAGATAACTGCAAGTGAGTTATGGTCGCAAGATAACAAACTTTGAAAATTTTACCTAAAGTAGGCAGTTATGGGAAAAAAAAAGAAATTGTAGCTCCAGCTTATCCACGTTGGTGTTCAGCTCTACGGTATACTATACACTCAGCTGTATACTAGGATGTGAACACACTAGCAGCTGAGACTGCAATAATGTAGAAATGCTTTACCCACACATACTCAGCCTAATTTAACATTTAGTTAATAAAAAAAACAAGCTAGAAGAATATTATGAATTGTTTACTGTTTGCTTCATCTTTAGGGAAGATCCATAACTCACAACAGGGACTCACGCACTAGGATTTGTGGGATGCATGTATGTACATAGTGGGCATTGGATAGCATTCCCTTCATCCCCCATAAAACCATAACTTACCCCTTCAAATAACGATAAACAACTTCTTGGAGAAAACAGGACACAGCATTTATTAACACAACCAAATACTGTATAACTCCTTTAACGTATAACATACATAGTAAATATAATAAATTAACATAAACCATCTGCATGTAGTCATACAGTAACCGAAGAAACCGTCCTTGCCAATCTACCTTCTTCCCAAAGGCTCTCACCTCCCCCCCTCGGCATAATAAAAAACATTTTCCTTTTTAGGGCTCCCCAACAGACGGTTTTCCGCTCGGTGGGTCCCAACCATAATGCTATGCAACGGTCGACTTACAACCCAGTGGGGACATGTCCAACCTGTTACCTCCTCCAGGTTCACCATAAGAGACAGGGGGAGGATGAGACCCCGCCATTATCACCCTTTTCATCTAATCTACCAAACCATCCCTTATTTGGCAAGGACATGCCCTCGCCTGGCTGTGACAACCCTCCCTGGCCCAAAGCAGCAAAGGGAGGGTGGGCGGGAAACTTGTTGCTGGCCCGGCTCCTAAGTGGCACTGAGGTCAGTCTAATCTATCACCATCCACTTCCTCACATTTCACACTCCCACACATAGCACATAGCCAATCATGCATCATCCATTCCACACTCATACATGTTCTCCTTTCCGCTAAGCTGTGCACTCTCCCTAGGGCCTGGATGGTGCTTGCATTATTCTTGCATTCTTTGGGGTAAACCTTGCTACATGATCAGTAGTTATTTCTATTTCAGGGTGTAATACACAAGACTGAAGATTAAGCAATTTTTAGGTTTAGTAATTGTGTCAACACAATGTGTAAATTGAATCTGTAGCTACCTGTAGATGAACCTGTCTGTCACACAGTCTATAAATGGTAGTTTCGTTTTAAAGTCCATTCTCTGGAGAAGGAAGTTGACATTGACATAATGATAATGGTTATCTGTTACACTATGCCCCATCTAACAATAAATTCTTCAGAGACAATATTCAGAATACCTTCAAACTTCCTGCTCGGGACTGGATCCATGCAGATTCGTTTTGAGCTCTAATTAAAAAACAAAACAAAAAAAAAACTGCTCCTTGATTCATGGATTTGTCTCAAATGTGTTTTTGGAAGAGTGAGGAATAAATTCTAACAGAAGTCAACTTAATTTGGGGTTGGTAAAGCAGATTTTGAAGAGATTGAAGCAGGCTTCTATCAATATAGCCCTAAATAAGACACATATTGTATCCATCGAATACTTTGCACTATTTTGTCCCATATTATGCTATTACATAATACATAATTTATGGACTGTAGCCCTAAGGAACAGATAAGGAATTCCGGTTAATCAGAACTAATTCCTATTAATCTGAACAAATCTATCTGTCCCGGATTTACCTGTGGAGTCTTATAAAATTTATTAATCCTGGATGGAATGATTAGTTTGGGCATAAATTAACAGGAATTTGATTTCTTTAATGTTGTAATCGTAATCATTTGTCTAGACTCTAGAGGTTAACCACAACGAATTTCTGACACCAATACATTTTTAATGTCACTGTAATTAACCCTTTATCTTTTTTGAAGTGTGTCTGCACACATGAGGAGTAAAGAGAAACTTACTTGTGGTCTCTCTCTCCTATAAATCATTCCACGTGTCTGATTGTTTTTGCCTAGAAGTACTCCTTGTAACACACATTTTTAGGTAAGGGTTAACCAGCAGATTTATAAACTCTCTGCAGAGCTGATCAGGTCCAAAAAGGCAGATTGATCTTCAGGTACAGCAAATCTGGTGAGTCTGTAGCTCACCATTGAGTTTTATTGAGGAGCTACCTATGTTTCATTGAAGGACTATGAGAGTCCCTGAATTGAAGTGCAATGGTAACAATATGCCAGCTATGAGGTGTGTCGAGAGCAGTGCCAGGAGAGAGATGTGCAGCCCTTTCAGATCACATGGCATTTTCATATAGATACTAACTGTGACTTGTGTGATGCATGTTATTTGGATTCTGACTGGATGTCACATTGGTTCTGAATGTAATGCTAGTGTAATGTGGATGATCTATCGGTTCTGAATGCAATTGGGACATAAATGTAATATGCCAGCATGCAGGCTATGATGTGGAAGTTATACAGGTAACTTATGGGGACCTTATGGATTGCCAGAAACCGGCACAGAGTTTGCTGGTGAATTCGCGGTGAAGAGAACTCTATCATGTAACACTGGACCATCTGCAGAATCCATGCATCTAATGAGATTTCTACCTAATGCTGGAAACATTCAAACACAAGAGAAAGCCTTTTGAGGGTTGACAGATATCTTTAAAGAGGGACTAACCTGAGGGAAATTTAACACGTCCACAAGCTCTGAACTCCCTAGAATGATTCTACATTGGGGCAAGTGACTGTTGTCTGGGTAGAAGGATGGTTGTTGGTAGGGTATTGGACTAGATGCCCAAAATTTGCAGACAGCATCATCCCGCTGCATAGCAGTCTTCTGAAAAACACATTGTGGCAGAGCACCTCTGAGTATCTCCGCCAAGTATCCCTTCTCTCCTGGGACAGAGTAGCCATCAGAGTTTGCAGGAATCTTTGATCTGCAAACTTTCTTTGTCTTAGGGATGAGCATAGGGATGAGCTAGTGGGTATGCAGCAGCCTCCCGGAGTCAAATGCCAGAGCTGAAAAGCTTGCCATGCTGAGCGCGAGAATCCTGATTGCCTCAGATTTTTTAAATTGGGAAACTGCGGATGGTTAGCACATCCCTCGAAGTACTAAGGATAAATATTGCCTAAAGTGTATAGGAATATAATTAAACATCTAAACACAAAATAAAACAATTCAAGTAGCTAATAGTACAGGGGAACAAGAAAAATGTTTAATAAGTCATGAAGACATATAAGATAGACTTGGAACTTTGTATAAAACAGCTGAGCTGGCAACAAGGCAACAATGTATAGCAAAGAAAAGTATCAAATGAACCCTGGAACCATTCATCATAAATTGCAACAAAATAAGTTAAATAAAGAGAAAAGAAATGTTGTAACAAGTCCCAGCAAACAGATTCTTTATGCAGGGAGTCCACGAGAATATCATACTGACGAGACTACTAGCATTCAATACTCCTACTTAGGTGGATCCTTGGTTTGTTGGTCTCGTCTTGGAGTACGGCTATAGTCTGTAAAAAAACAAAACAGAGAACAGTTATCAAAAGGCTGAATAAGCACCAGATAACCTTATGTTTTAGAAAAACAAACTACCACCAGCAGGCAAAACCCTTAACTTAGAGGAGGGTGGGACGGGCGCTATTGCTAGGTGGTTATGCTCATCGTTAAGACAAAGAAAGTTTGCAGATCATAGATTCCTGCAAACTCTGATTTGTCCTCCGGGAAGCATAACCACCTAGCAAAGCTAGTGGGTAGAATAGCACACACCTGGTGGTTGTCCTAAGAAACTGAAGGCGTTCAACTTCTGATGACCTCCAGTAAAATCTAACAAAGGTTTCACTGGACAACCATCTAGCAGCTTTCAAGTAGGGAGAGGAAGGCCCTTTCCTGCTGCTTTAGTAGCCGAGACTCCCCTAATTGAATGGCTTTGGAGTACGGAAACATCAATACCAGCCGAAGACATGGCGGAAAGTATCCAGTCTCTAATTGTATTAACCTTAGCTGGACAAAAGGGATTCCTTGATGTAATGAATAATTGACTGATATCATTTCTAAATACAGCAGAAAGTTGAAGGAACGATTGTAACAAACTGACTAAACATAAGCCTGGTTCGGAAGGATCTTGAACCAAATCCAATTCTACCGGACCAGGAGAAAAATGGTATGTTTTTTGTCTGCCTTTTAGTATAACACTGAAACCTTCCGGGGTCCTGGACAACCAAGGATCTGAAATATGGATTTGAGTTAACACGGCTCCTCTAGCTGCCAGGGCCAAGGACAGCAGAGAAGCCAACTTAATAGCAGTCCATCTTAAATCAATTTTAGTATTATCCAAATAATTAAGGAAATTTAATAAGATGTCTACATCCCAAGTAGATGTGTAGCATGGGGTATATGGGAGGCAGACGGATAACCCTTTTAGTAATCTCAAATACAGGGCATCCTGAGTAAGGTTGGGGATCAGGAAGTTTAAAGCAGATCCATAGGTCTTGGTTGAACTGACAGATAAACCAGAATGGAACTTAAGGGTAAGAAATTCTAAAGCCAATGGAACTGTATCAGATCCCTGTGTGTTAGATAGAAAAGAAGCCTCCCATTCTTTAAATTCCTCGATCATCTTTCTATATCTTACCCTAGTTCTACGTCTTAAAGATGAGTTAATAATATCCAAGAACTGATCCGATAAAAGGGGCTGCGATCCACATCAACTGCGGGAGCTTGAGCAGAAGATCGCTGTTTCCCTGAAAGCAGTCCACTGTCATGCCCAGTGGGATTTTGGTTCCCTTGACTAACGGATGGATCAGGGGATACCAGGGTCTGGAGGTCCATACTGGATAAACGAGAACTAAGCTCTGTACCCTGTCCCTGCGGATCTTCTCCAGCACTTTCATCAGTAAAGATGGAGGGGGGAAAGCATAAGGGGCTGGAACATCTGTCCATTGGAAAGACATTGTATCCTTTTTCCAAGCTCCCTTTGTCCAGGTCCGGGAGACGAACCTGGGTGTTTGTGCAGATGTTTGGGATGCAAACAGATCTACCTGTCTCTGGCCAAAATTGCTTTCTATACATTGGAATAGAGCAATCTTTAATTGAATCGTTGCCAGGGAAAAACTTTGGTGAGAGAGAGAGTCTGCAAGCTCGTTCGCCTCTCCCGGAACGTATTCTGTGAAAACCTGAACATTGCTTGCTAAAGCCAAAGACCAAAGATCTAGAGCCTCAAAACAAAGACCCACTGATCTTGTGCCCCCTCTGTGGTTTATCTAAGCCACTGCTGTCCTGTTGTCCGATTGGACTTTTACCGACGTTGGTGACGTTTAGAGGAACTAGACGCTGGAGAGCTAATTTTATAGCTCTTAACTCCAAGATGTTTATATGGAGGTGACTCTCTTGGTCTGACCAAATTCCTCTTATGGCGTTCTGGGCTGTAAACGCACCCCAACCGTGACTTGAGGCATCTGACGTCAGAGTGACTGCCGCAGGCTGCTCTAACAGAAATTCCAGTTCTAACACGAAGTGGAATTTCTAACTCCAGAATGGACTTCAACTCTTCTCTGACCTTCTTGGGGAGAACAAATTTTGATTCCCAATGGCCGCCCTCTCTTAGTCAATTCCCCAAAAACAGCTGACTTCTTCTGCAAAGTAAGGGGGAATTGTATGCTGGTGTTAAAGCTATTAATTTCCCGATAATCTTTGCTAGGTCTCTCAAGGACCAACTCTGGTGCCTGAGGGATGAGGTTGTGGCAGAGCTCCTCTGAGTATCTCCGCCAAGTATCCCTTCTCTCCTGGGACAGAGTAGCCATCAGAGTTTGCAGGAATCTTTGATCTGCAAACTTGCTTTGGAGGTGACTCTCTTGGTCTGACCAAATTCCTCTTATGGCGTTCTGGGCTGTAAACGCACCCCAACCGTGACTTGAGGCATCTGACGTCAGAGTGACTGCCGCAGGTTGCTCTAACAGAAATTCCAGTTCTAACAGGAAGTGGAATTTCTAACTCCAGAATGGACTTCAACTCTTCTCTGACCTTCTTGGGGAGAACAAATTTTGATTCCCAATGGCCGCCCTCTCTTAGTCAATTCCCCCAAAACAGCTGACTTCTTCTGCAAAGTAAGGGGGAATTGTATGCTGGTGTTAAAGCTATTAATTTCCCGATAATCTTTGCTAGGTCTCTCAAGGACCAACTCTGGTGCCTGAGGGATGAGGTCAGATGTACCAGTAATTTGTCCCATTTGTCTTGAGGGATTCCTTAAAGTGCGCTTCTTTCACCTGGGGCAAACAAAAAGTGGAAGATTGAGAATATGGCACATTATAGAGACCTAAAGGGAAAGTGCTAACTGACAGCCAAAATTAATCCATTTGAAAAAGATCAATAAACAGACTTCAGATTTCCATAAGAGCATCCAGAACAAAAAGCTTTATCCTGACCAGTAACGTTTTACCTATTGAATCATGGCACATGTACCAATGGCCTTATTTCTGCTCAAACTCCATATTTTCACAGTATTTTGCCTAATTCAATACTATACTAATCTATATCTGGTCTTTTCAGATGAACCTGGCCTTCAGTCGGTGATTCATGTACAGCTTAATGAATGCCTTTTTTTACAGCAAGCTATTTGGATCAATAGCAAGCTCAAATGGACCTCCTTTTTCATCTCCAGTACCTGAAAAGCCAGGTCATGATACTTCTGCTTCTATTTGGGCCCCAGAGCGTACCACCACTCCCCCAAGATCTTGCTGACAGTACGATTATCCTGATTTGGGTGGCGCTGATGCACCAGGGCTCTGTGTCTCTTACTGAAGATCATGAAGGCATTCATGGGACGGCGAATATGATCTTTCTCTCGCTGGCAAAAAGAAGAAAAATACACACAATATAATATATAAACATATATACAAGGGGCATACTATCCTAAATTCTATGCCACTAGCTAGGCTTTAAAAGTTACTCACAGTGTAAATCAAAGCCTAGTCACCAGGGGTGAATTTCTATTTCCCAGCTTAAAATATTACTCCTTAATAGCTAGTTGCAAAAGGAAATTTTGAGCTCTATACATAGAATATTGTGTAAATATACTTATACACATCCAGCTTAAAAAAGGCAAGTCCCTCGCAGGGCCATAAAATGGACTCGCCACTGCAAGTCACTTACTAGTAGTGTAAGAAATTTGAAACCTTATGGACGTATTAGAGGGAAGTGTCAATTTTTTTCCCTTATTTTGCAATTGCTAGGAATGTCCTATGCCCGATATGTTAAGATGTTATGCTAGCAATCACAACCTGAACAACTCTATAACATCATTTGTGTTTCTGAGAGCAGACTCACTTTGTTGGGGCTTCGTCCATCCTTCTCAGAGGAAGAGTCTCGATCCTTGGGAAGAGCACTAAGAGACTGTGTCCGACGCTTCCCAGCATGTACTGGAAGATGCAAGTCTGGTGTTCCAATAGAAAAAAACCTGTATCAGAGAGAGAATAGTTAGCACGGACATGAACAATCAAACTCTGTAATGTGAATTATCTAGAAATTACAGATACTGGTCCAAAGGTGAACCAACTCTGGTGCCTGAGGGATGAGGTCAGATGTACCAGTAATTTGTCCCATTTGTCTTGAGGGATTCCTAGAGACATAGTCCTGGTGTTCAGTATGAAACCCAGAAAGAGGATGCTTTGAGTGGGAATTAGGACTGATTTCTGTAAATTTACTACAAATCCTAGGTCTTGTAAAAGGGAAGCAAGGTAATCCCTTTGAGAAGCAAGGACTTCCCCATCTGGGTATATGAGCAGGATGTCGTCTAGATAGTACAGACACATGAAACCTTTTAATCTAAAAAGAGCTATCACTGATTTCATAATTCTGGAGAATGTGTATGGTGCGTTGGATTGACCAAACACCATAACGGTCCACTGCCACACTTTTCTTTTCCACTGAAACCTGAGAAACCGCCTGTGTTTCTTGGCTATGGGGACTGAATGGAAGGCATCTTTTAGGTCTAACTTTATGCAGGTCTAACTTTTAGGTCTAACCTTCTGTACTAAGCCTGGAAGATCTGATAAACCCTCCATCCTGAACCATCCTTTTGATGAAAACATTCAGAGACCTCACGTTTAGGACCGGTCTCCAGGACCCATCTGATTTTGGGATTGGGAACAATGGGCTGACCCATCCTGTGATAGACATGTCTGCCAACTCTATCTTCCCTTGATTTAAAGCTAAGGAAAGGGAGGCATCTAGCACTGGGTTCACCTCTCTGTGGGGTGCAAATTTCTGGACTGGAAACCTTAAAAGGGAGAGTTGTAAACCCCTTTGAAAAATCTTTAGAACCCATTTGTCTGAGTAAATATCCTTCCAATTTAGTGGCATATAAGGGGGCACATGTACTTGAATGCATGGGTTTTCTATTGGAAGCTGAACCGCCTCTGGAATGCGCTCCTCTGCCACCGCTCAGGAGTCTTCCACTGTAGTGGCGGTACTGGGCCTGGTGAAAGGCTTCTCGGGACGCTTCTGCAGCCCTACAGGGGCGACCCTCTGTCTGAAAGGGCTTTGTAGCCAGGGACGGACTTCTTGAGTTCTGAAAAGGATCTCCATGCCTTGTAATGGCCTTTACCCTCCTGAATGAACGAGGGACCGAATAGGTAAGAATCCTCCAAATTTGGGAACTCGTGCGATTTGGGGGCTAGGTCAGACAGACATGCTGCATGGAGCCAGCGGGATCTGCGGATGTTTGATATGTAATTAAAGGATTAGCACTGCCCTGCCAGACACTTTTAAAAGAGCCATCTTAGATGCCAACAGAGATGAAGCATCAGCATCAGTAATAGTGGGCCAACAGCATCAGCAATTTTGAACTGTATATTGCGAAAAATCTGGTCTGTGGGATCAGAGGATACGCTGCTCCCTGTGATAGATAACAGAGCAGGATCTACCTCTGGGCCATTAAAGCCTGAATGTCCGGGATACCAATGTGGTTCCTGAGGAGAAGGTCATCCTCCTTAACCAAGGGGGATCTGAAGGCTAGTTTAGTGAAATCTCTAACCTCAGAATCATGCTCCATAGCCCATCTGGAGTGAAATAATTTTGATGGGAGAGTCTTTCCTAGGAGACTAACTCTGGCCATCTGAACATTGCTTAGCTTCCCTCGCTCAGTGGAAGCTGCTGAACGTACCACTTCCTCGGATTCCCAGTCTATTTCTGGAGAGTCGTATCTGGAACTGGAACGGTTTTGGGAGGAAGAGTGAGCAAACGCTCTAGAAGAGGAAGGAGAGGGACTATCTAACCTCTAACGAGATTTGTCCTTTTTCTCTGGAAGGTGTTTCTGGTGCTCAAACGAGGGAAACGCGCTATTCCTTTTTTGGGGTACTGTCCCCTTAATTTTACGCGTACTCAAACGAGTATGAGGGGAAGGAGGAGCAGAGAAGTTTTCCTCAGAAGCCGCCTTTATTTATTTATTTTTCCTTAAAACTGGGACTAAATCCTGCTCAGAAGATGAAGAGGATAGATCCCTGGCAAGGAAAGCTCTCTTATGGAGCTTTCTAACATTGATTGGGCTGCCTTTAAGAGAGGCATCCACTAAATTTGTGGCAGACACAGAAATAGAGTCCTCCATCAATGATGCCATTTTAAAAATCTTAGGCAATCAGGATTCCCGCGCTCAGTGCGGCTCTCCTGGTTACCTGATTGGCTGAAATGCTGTTGCTGTGCAGATGCACAGTACAAGTTTTTCAGCTCTGGCATTTGACTCCGGGAGGCTGCCGCATACCCACTAGCTTTGCTAGGTGGTTATGCCTCCTGGAGGACAAAAAGTGATTATAGTTCATCCCTTTTCCCTGGAACAGAGCAGCCAGAGTAAATATAGCTCATCCCAAACATCAGGTGAGGCTTGATGAAGGGTAAAACAGGTCTGAGTTATTAGAAATACACAGGTATATATACACACATTCTTAACAGGGGTTCATTATGAAGAACAATGTATTGCACAACCTGGGCACCTTGGTATTTGGGACATAGCTGACTCAACACAAGATAATTTAATTACCTACGAGACACCAGGGGGCCTAACAATAATAACCTTAACAATACATGTTGATAGCTCTGTTGTGGAGGTGACTAGAGTCTGGCTCCAACTAGTAAAAGTGACTGGGCACCCCGTCACACACCTTGGTGTCAGGATGGGATAAGAAACCAAACACACAGACCAAAAGTACAACAAAGAGAGACTAAATGTGCACCGGTCCTAGAGTGGAAATAGCTGAGCTCAAGGTTAGGAGAAAATGGAATAAATTGTAAACGAGTCAAGGTCAAATGAGTACAGAAGTCAGTAGTAACGATAAAGTTTAGGGTCTATCCACAAAAGTGCTGCACTCCTTCTCTCTAAATTGAAGGCGACATTGGCTTTGCCAATCAGATAGACACAACGCTACATCCATTCGCGTAAGATAGGGCCCATTCATGCACAGTCTGAGAGTCAAAGGAAGAGCCAGTGAGGATGTCATCTGCCAACTGCATAACGGGCTTGTGGTATTGAGAACTTGGTCCTGGGCTGACTTAAAATCTCGTTCAATACCTTTTCTGGGGTCCATTCAACTGTGGGATATAAAGTTGACCATTAACTGGATGAATTCAGGGGTTTGGGTGACTTTATCTGGCAATCTAGGCCTGGGACATTACCCCTGTAGAGGGATCCAAACTTATTATTCAAAGACTTTCACAACTATAAGTGGAAAAAGCAAGCAATGTGCTCAGGGGGTGTCCATTCCACTGAGTGTGGGTGTTGCATACTCCACGGGTCAAACATCTGTTTTGCACTGAGCATAGTATAACTTTCGAGTCCTGCAGAGTGCCGGAGGAAACAGTCCCAACCTGTCAGGATTTCTGCCTGCTTAACTGGCATGTCAGCTCCAGGTGCTGCGGTCCCCTACAGTATTCCGTGTATTGCTGCATATATATTCGACAGAATAGACTTACAAATTCGGCTTTCGCCGAACCGAATGCATAAATCGGTAGACGAATTTGGCACATATAAATGAAGTCAGAGGTCAGATTAGGAATGTCAACTACCTTTCTCGAATTGTGGTCAATTCCAAGTGGAATTGGAACAATCAGAATTAAGTGATGCTTATATAAATTTACCTTTCCCTTTCCTTGTTGCCCTGTTGTAGTTCTTGATAGCCCAAAAGCATGTTCCTCTTGTAATATTGTTTGGTGATATTTTCTGGCTCTTGTCTATACGCTTATCCTGTCTTTGGTACTCCTTTGACATCTACTTGTTATATCGATTATCCTGGCTTCTGTACTCCATTTGAACTCGGTTTGTTATACTGACTCTGTTTGTTCGTTAACCTGTCCATTCTAAGAACCAGTATACGGCTTATCTTTGAGTGATTCTGTCTGTGTGTTCAGGTTCCACAGAATCCTGACACAACCATAGTCTCCGAGCAGGGCTCACCTACCATAGATTCTTGGACAAATAGAGGCACCTCACGATGTAGCCTTTGCATCTGATGTGAACTGGTCAGCTTGCCATTAGCCACCACAGTCAGTGCCGGTGGAAGATATTGATCATCCTCAGCCGAGGAGGGCAAAGCCACCATGCTTAACAAGTGCAGTTTACTACAATTTAGAGGAACATTATTTTATGCGGTTTCTGGGAAGCTTCCTCCCAGTGCCGGTTAGAAAGTCTATGCCCCTCTTGATCAGAGCCTTTCCAGTCAGTGGAGTCTCCAGACCCCCCATCTAGCACCTGGGATTGTGCAGGTGGTTGTGTCGGAGGAGGCTGATGAAACACTTTGGCCAATGCCTTCTCCACAGTCACCACCACAGCAGCATTTATCATACTCTGAAAATCAGCTGTGTGAGCCTGAGAATGGTCCATAGTAAGCAAGGGACACCAGAAAATGTAACAGCATGAACTACAATAGGTAATGAACTACATGAACTAGCATGAACTACAATAGGTACAGTGCAAGGGTCTTTCATTGTGTTGGGACTTCAGGTAATGCAGGACCAATATGGGAATCACTCACAGGACATCTAGACAGTGAGCACCAGGTTGTCAGTAGGAGCTCAATAGTAATAACTTTAACAGAGTGCCTGTACCGTGAGTGGTACCTCTGCTGTGGATTCTCCCAGGTCCCATAGTGAGGCAGTGATTATAATTCTAGTATAACAAAACATCAGCTGAGACTGATGAATGATACAAAATTAACTGTTTTATTAGGACCAAGAGGCCCAGCATGGGGTCTCCATTCACTACAACAGTAAGCCCGCTCAGGCATCTCTGTGTTTAAAAGATAAGTGAGTTGGCTTTAGCTCCCTACAATCCATACCACCACCGGACCACCAGGGATGGCTGGGTACCCCCCCTCCCTCCTTCATCAAAGGTAAGAAGGAGGTAGGGGGGGATACAGATTTAGCATACCTTTTTTTTAACAGCTCCTCCCCCCACACAGCAGCCCTCCCCCCCACACACAGTACCCCTACCCCACCACACACACAGTACCCCTCCCCCCCAACCAGCACCCCTTCCCCCAACCAGCACCCATCCCCTTCCCCACAACCAGCACCCTTAACCTCCACACCCAGCACCGCTACACCCCACACACAGAGCACCCCTACCCCCCCACACACACAGCATCCCTACCCCCCACACACACAGCACCCCTACTCCCCCACACAAACACAGCACCCCTACCCCCCCACACACACAGCAACCCTATTCCCCCACCTACACACAGCACCCCTACCCCAACACACACACACAACACCCCTACCCCAACATACACAGCACAGCACCCCTACCTCCCCCCACACACACAGCACCCCTACCTCCCCTCACACACACACACACACACACACAGCACCCCTCCCCCCACACACACATACACTGCACCCCTCAATGCAGTATGTGTGTGTGTATTCAGCAGTCTGTGTGTGTGTGTTTATTCAGCAGTCTGTGTGTGCGTGTGTATGTTTTCGGCAGTCTGTGTGTGCGTGTGTATGTATTCAGCAGTCTGTGTGTGTGTCTTCAGCAGTCTATGTGTGTGTGTATATTCAGCAGTCTGTGTGTACTTAGCAGTGTGTGTATTCAATGGACTGTGTGTCTGCTGAATACACACACACTTGTATTCAGCAGTCTGTGTGTGTGCATTCAGCAGTCTGTGTGTATGTATTCAGCAGTCTGTGTGTGTATCCAGCAGTATGTGTGTGTGTACTCAGCAGTCTGTCTGTATGTGTTTTCAGCAGACTGTGTGTGTGTGTGTGTGTATTCAGCAGTCTGTGTGTGTGTGTATTCCATTTGTTGGAGATACTAATAAATATAAGCTTAATTTTATCTATTTATATCATTATTTAAAATTTGTATCATTGAACTCTCTGTTGTTGTGTTCTTCTTTTAAAACAAAAGTTGTTAATTAGTTCGGACAACTGTACAAATTGTTTTTTCTAAACTTAAATCTCAGTATTCAGGTTTAATTGCCGTGTTGGCACTTTGAGAAAAAAAAAGTTGTCATGTATTGCGGTTTGGGCACTCGGGCTCAAAAAGGTTCGCCATCACTGCCCTTTAGTGATCCTTTAAGGGTATGGACTTATAGTATACTCCATACTGATATATGCGCTGTACACTATCCTGTATTGTTTGTTAATGTTACAATCTTCCCCAGGGTTTGTGAGGTCAGGTAGCTGAACCAGAGTTCCATACACCCAACAACGAAGTACCGCTGCCTGCGTTTGCAGACAAAACGGCCGCCATTTTCTGAAGCACGTGTTTTCGGTTATACGAAAGGCGGCCACCCACTTAAGTCTGTGGTTACTTTCTAGTCAATGATACATTCTGCAGGAGAGCTTGAACTTCAAATAGACACCAGTCAAGCTTCGGCAAGCGTGGGCTAAAGCGCTACGGGTGTCCCAGTTAAAGCTAGGAAGTGTGCTTGGCGGAGATACCCAGCCGGTGTACCAGGCGGTCCGTCGTACAGTTAAATGCTTGAATATGCAGGGAAACACATATTAGTTAAATAGAGCAAGCACCAAGAGGAGAGACACAGAGTAATAGGGGGCTTGAATCCTAATAAAACACAAGTAGATCTCTTTGTAAAGATTAGATACATGTAGGGCACTGGGTCCACAGAAGTCCAGCCATAAATCAGAGGGAATACAGATGATAATAAAGTAGCCCATGGGCAACAAAAGGTATAAAAGATACAGGACACAAGCTGTTCAAAGAGAATAGATGAGCAGGATGATAAAGTTAAGACAAATACTGAGAATGTATGTATTTAACAGAAGCAGGGGTCAAGTCCTGAATAAAGTGTGGGAACTCACCCAAGATTCCCCCCCCCCAAAAAAAAATAATATGCACTTGTATACACACGTGCATACACACACTGACAGATACACACACACTCAGACAGACACACACATACTCAGACACACACATACACTCACACTCACAAATTATTATTTTTTTAAATTAAAAAATGTCCACCCAGCCTCCCTACCTGGAGAGCTGGCGTGGACCTGTCCTTGCGGTCTAGTGGGGCGGGCGCCTGTCAGATGGGCTTTCTACTGATGCCGGGAGCCAGAATATGACGTCATATTCCAGCTTCCGGCATCAGCAAACGGCGCGCGGCGAGAGGGAGCAGAGAGGACACAGCTCCCTCACCGCGTCTGATATGGAGACAGGTGCCCGCCGAGGGGTCCATCAGGTGGCCATTAGGAGACCTCTTGGGCCCCCCCATGACAGGGGGAACATGGGGGCATTTGGGGGTGGTATTTTTTGCCGCCCCCTGAGTGCCTGCAGGAACCGCAGGAACGGCGTTCTTGCTGTAACAAAAGTGCAGGAATGCTCTAACCATTGACCATGTGTAGAACAGCAAAGTGGTGGTGATACCTTTGCTGTTTTTTGTTGATTATTTTCTTCTGCTGTTGATAGATGTGATAAAGAAACTACAACAAATATGAAGTCTCCTGGCATGTAATACAATTTAAAATTTTAGGCAGAAATAGCCAATTCGATTATTATGGCCTAAAATGTTACATTCTCTTTGAATTTACTTTGCATTCCTGACAATCCACTCTTGAATTCAGGGTTGAGGTGAAACTACGGCACACAAAGTTGGTGAACAGCATTCATTGGGATTTAAGCATTAGCTCTGTATTTGTCATCTTACTCTTGGGGTAAGAAATGTAAGAGGGATTATGTTGGCATAGCCAGCTTTGTTTGGGTTAGAAGGTGACTCCAGTTTTGGTTTGTTAGTGTTCTTAACCCACGCATGGAATGAGGGATTTTGAATAAGTATGTTTATATTATTTGGAATGTGTTCATTAGTTCAGTTCACGGTAGAATAGTGGTGGTCATTAAAAAGTATTTCAATCAGCTACATTTTAGGGAATTCTATGAGTTTCTGCCTGAACTGCATTTAGTTGATAGCCCAGTTACAGTAAAAAATGTGTGCAAAACATCAGTTAACCTTTGTTCTTATTTTAATCATTTAGGTCTTCTCACTGTTCCATCCCTCACTCCTTCCATCATCACTCGACCAGTGAATGGTACCAACTTAGACCTGCAATGCAAAGCTGGGAGTCAGGTTGTTCTGAATTACAACTTCTACCACAATGAGCAGCTTGTGTCCTGCCACCTGCCACATATGTATTGTAACCAATCCAGCTCCTTCCTCTCCTTCCGCCCAGTTACAGAGCATGACAGTGGAAACTATACCTGTGTGATCCAGAATCCTGTCAGCAGCAACAGCAGTGTATCTTTTAACATGAATGTAGCAGGTATGAAAAAGGAATAAGTATTCTATACCTAATGTTCTTTTCTAAAACGTAGAACAAAGTACTATAATTGAGACAATCACTATGGAAACCAGTGGAACAAGCAGGCACGGCCTCTTTGTAATTCCTCCCCTTTTATATTTTGCACCACTTTTTAGAACAAAGCCCTTTGATGAATATCCTCCATTTTATCCATATATGATATCTACATTTGACTAGACATAGTTCTTAATGGCCTCCATTTTAGTGTATGCAAGTGTGGTATAACAACTCTTTATGATCATGCTTAATTACTGCGTTTCTGCTATACTTGTGTCACTGCAAATGTGCGTACACTTGTGAGCAAAAAAGTCACTCTTTAAAAACTAATTAACAAAAAAAAACCTCAATAGCAACACACACAACAATTGAAAATCTACATGATCATACATTCTACTCTGTATCTGAATGTAGAAAACCTTACAATAACTGCTTAAATCAAAACCTGTGCCCTGAACTGCTTTAAATTTCACAGAAGTTCCTATCAGGATGAAATGTATCCACACCTCTCCATAATTGTGTCATTCATCCTAATTTTGCTAATTCATATTGGCACATCATGAGGTTTGAATGTTGCATTCTTAATGATACATAGTATAAATAAAACACTACAACGTCTTCCGTTAAACTGTTTATTTTCTTATAGATTGAAAACATTTGGCAAATGGCCATGACTTTTATTACGGATTTCACAATTCCGATTTAAACATCAATAATCATAATATTAATAACCATAATAATAAAAAACAAAATCAAATAACCATTAAAGAACTATAGTGCCAGGAAAACAAACTCGTTTTCCTGGCACTATAGGGTTTTTAGGTCCCCCCCCACCCTCAGGGTCCCACACCCGCAGGGCTGAAGGGGGCTGAAGGGGGCTGAAGGGGGCTGAAGGGGGCTGAAGGGGTTAAACACTTACCTTTCTCCAGCGCCGGGCTCCCTCGGTACTAGGGAACTCTCCTCCCTCTGCCGACGTCAGTGACGAATGCGCATGCGCAGCAAGAGCCACGCGCGCATTCAAACAGTCAATAGGAAAGCATTTCTCAATGCTTTCCTATGGATATCCAGAGTCTTCTCACTGTGATTTTTACTGTGAGAAGCGCGGAAGCGCCTCTAGCCGCTGTCAGTGAAACAGCCACTAGAGGCTGGATTAACCCTAGTGTAAACATAGCAGTTTGTCTGAAACTGCTATGTTTACAGCTGCAGGGTTAACACTAAAGGGACCTGACATCCAGACCGCTTAATTGAACTGAAGTGGTCTGGGTGCCTATTGTGGTCATTTAACCATTTCCAGGCTCTGCCCTTAAAGCCAGAAACCACAAATATATCTTTCCAATCAAATATACCAAATCCACCCTCCTGTGATGCCCAGGAAGGTGACTTTCATTCCATAATAAAGTCATGACAAGATTCCTGAAAGAAAAAAAGGAGGGTGGGTCGGGCTTCAGCTTAATACTTACAACAGCCAATTTTCAATTTTGTTCTGGCACAAGCTGATGGGAATTGAATTTTGGTGCCTTTAAATTTATACCCCTGTGGTTCCCATTGCTAGGTGGCTCGCGCCGCATCTAACCAATCAGGTACTTTACCTGAGCACAAGCTTCCCACTG
Organism: Pelobates cultripes; assembly: GCA_933207985.1. Taxonomy (NCBI): domain Eukaryota; kingdom Metazoa; phylum Chordata; class Amphibia; order Anura; family Pelobatidae; genus Pelobates; species Pelobates cultripes. Next base: position 35,698,661 of record OW240921.1, on the reverse strand, counting down.
ATACCAGCCAAACGCGCTTCCCTGCACCTAACACCTAGCTTGCGCTACTTAACCTTTGAAACTTACCTACAAACCTCCTCTCCATCAAACTCCAGGAGGCTGCTCCTTTCCCCAGTCCCTTGTGTGTCTCTTTCTTCACCACAACCATTTTCTGTGTGTCTCTCCCCTCAGCCCATTTAGTTGTTCTTCACCTCTCCCACACCCAGGGTCCTTTGTGCGTCTTTTTCCTCCCAAGCCATATAGACATAGACATATAGCAACACACAGCCATTCAGGCACACAGTCACAGAGATATCCAGGCACACAGTCATACAATCTACACATACATGTACACTGTCATACAAACACAGACATACAGTCATACATACAAACACAGAGGCATGCAAACACTGTCATATAGAGAAATACAGACACAATCATACAGAGATATACAAACACAGACATACAGAAAGAGATGCAGTCATACAGAAACATAAAGACGCAAGCATACAGTGACATACAGAACAAGGCATATAGATACATACAGACAGGACAGTAGAGGGATCATAGGTTCAGTAGAGGTGTCTCAGGGGCTGCTAAAAGAGGACAGGTTCTGTAGGAGGAGGACAGGGGTAGTATTGTGGGGCAGGGGCTGTAGAGGTGGGCACATGAGCAGTAGAGAGACTGTAGAAGGGAGGACAGGAGCAGTATGGTGGGGTCAGGAGCTGTAGATGCAAGGTAAATGTTGTTGAGGGGGCAGGGGCAGTATGATGGGGCAGAGGCGGTAAGGTATTGCCCCCTCCCTGAGGCTTACCTTGTGCCAGGGAGGGAGGAGAACTGGACTGGAGCTGGAGTGAAGCTGGAGGCTGAAGCTTCAGATCCATTCAGGACCGCTGGGGAGACTGCCATGCTGCTGCAGTGTGCTGACTGTAGGGAGACAGGTGAGTTGAAAATCCTCAGTGAGAGGCAGAGGATTAAGATTTTTGCGCCGTAAGGCAGCTGTCTGTGCCAGCTTAGGAACCTGCCAGCCCTTCCTGTCAAGGAGTTGGATATATTAGGCAGCAAGTGGACAGTCAGTTCTTAAATTTCACATGTTGGGACAGGGGCCAAATAATGATAGGTAGACAAGTTGATGGCTAGACAAGTCAGAGCATCTCTGTGGGTTGTGGGTTGTTCCTGGTATGCAGTGGTTAGCACCTACCAAAAGTGGTGCAAGGAAGGACAACTGGTAAACCGATGTTAGGGTCATAGGTGCCCAAGGTTCATTGATGTGCTACTGTAGTTAAAACTGCTAAAAAAAAATAATGCTCGCCATGATAGAAAGGGCCACAAAACAAAAAGGTGCACTTACTTTTAATATTAAATATGAATTGTATTGTGCTCAACAATATGCTAAATAATTAATTTTGTGTTGTGTTAAATAAATTATAAAACACCAATAACAATGTGTGACCACACATAACATAGAAAATAAACTCTGTTGTAACCCAGGAATACGCCAAATAAACTCCATATAATTTCTTGTAAAAAAACAAAATAAGAGATAAAAACTATAGTGTTATATTGCAATACAAATGGGCAGTAGACAAAAGACACTTGGCTCACTCACAAATATAGAGCAGACGCGGTACTGCTCACACCAACAGCGCTTGAAATCAGGTTTAATCAGCTGACATACAAAAGCCTTATACATTTATTTATACATATATTTCTTCTAGAAATCGGCATAAAAAGACAGAATAGAATTCACCACTTTATTGAATTGCAACATAAATTATATAAGATTCTCCTCTTTCCTCTGTATGTCACATATGCAGCTCAGTCTTATCAGTGGCGGATCCAGAGTCTGATCTCGGGAGGGGCACGTGTAGATTATTTAAAGAAATAATCCATGCACAATAACCACTACAGCTCTGTGTAATGGTTATGGTGCCAGGAGTGCCGGGACCGCCTCCCAGAGTAAGTAGTCAAACCGTTTAAGAACAGTTTGACAACTTACCTAGGGTTTGTTTGGATATGTGGCTGTAGTAGGGCATACAAGCAGTGGTGTGAGTGGTGCAATGTGTGAGGGGTGCAGTGTGTGTGTGTGAATGTATAGGGTGTGTGGGGCAATGTGTGTATAGGGGGCTAAGTATGTGTGTGTGTGAGGCAACGTGTGTATGGGGGAAGTGTATGTGTGTGTGGGGGCAGTGTGTGTATGGGGGGCTGTGTATGTGTGTGGGGGGCAATGTGTGTATGAGAGGGCAGTGTATGTGTGTGTGGGGCAATGTGTATATGGGGGCAGTGTGTGTGTGTGTGAGGCAATGTGTGTATGGGGGGCAGTGTGCAGTGTGGTTATGTGTGTGGTGTGCAGGGCCGTCTTTAATATTGACCGGACACTGGGCAACCATTTGCTTGGGGCCCCTGGACTCTGCCCCCTGCCAGACATACTAACACACATACACAGAGACATACACTGACAGACATACTGACACACACGCTGACACACACACTGACAGACACATATTGACAGACATACTGACACACACACACAGAAACATACACTACAGACATACTGACATATGCAGACACATATACTGACACACATACACAAAGACATACAATGACAGACATACTGACACACATACAGAGACATACAATGACAGACATACTGACATACACAGACACATACAATAACAGACATACTGTCATACACAGACAGACATACTGACACAAGCACAGACACATACACTAACAGACATACTGACATAAACATACACTGACAGACATACTGACAAACATACACTGAAAGACATACTGACACAAACACAGACAGACATACTGACATAAACATACACTGACATACATACTGACACAAACACATACACTGACAGACATACTGACATAAACATACACTGACAGACATACTGACAAACATACACTGACAGACATACTAACATAAACAGACACTGACAGACATACTAACATAAACAGACACTGACAGACATACTGACATAAACATACACTGACAGACATACTGACAAACATACACTGACAGACATACTAACATAAACAGACACTGACAGACATACTGACATAAACATACACTGACAGACATACTGACAAACATACACTGACAGACATACTGACATAAACAGACACTGACAGACATACTGACATAAACATATACTGACAGACATACTGACACAAACACAGACAGACATACTGACATAAACATACACTGACATACATACTGACACAAACACATACACTGACAGACATACTGACATAAACATACACTGACAGACATACTGACAAACAGACACTGACAGACATACTGACACAAACACAGACACAGACAGACATACTGACATAAATTTACACTTTTAAACCCACCCACAAGTTTCCTACCTTGGAAGGTGGTTCCCCAGGTGTCCAGACTGAAGGTTTTTGGGATCTGCCTCTCCTGGCAAGGGTCCCTCCTTCGTCTCCCGCGCGGCTCCTCTCCTTAGTGGGAGGAAGTGACTCGCAGCCGTCACTTCCTCCCAGCGCTGCCGAAAAGCAAAGGGCCCGGTCGCACTGTTAAAGGGCTACAGTATGTGACCGGGCCCCTGCTTACAATACCCACCCGGTGCCTGCTTAATGTGGGGGCCGGCGGCCCCATGGGAGAAACAAGTGTTGAGGGCAGCGGGGCCCACGGGGAAGCTGCCTTGGGCCCCCCAAGAGTAACTGGGCCCGGGGCAGCTGCCCCGTTTGCCCCGCATTAAAGACGGCCCTGGTGGTGTGTGTGGGGGCAGTGTGTGTGTGGGGGCAGTGTGTGTATGGGGGGCTGTGTATGTGTGTGGGGGGCAATGTGTGTATGAGAGGGCAGTGTATGTGTGTGTGGCAATGTGTGTATGGGGGCAGCGGGTGTGTGTGTGAGGCAATGTGTGTATGGGGGACAGTGTGTGTGTGGGTCAATGTGTGTATGGGGGGGCTGTGTGTGTGTGGGCAATGTATATGTGTGGGGCAATGTGTGTATGGGGGCATGTGGGGGCACTGTAGTGTGTGTGTGAGGCAATGTGTGTATGGGGACCAGTGTGTGTGTGTGGGTCAATGTGTGTATGGGGGACTGTGTGTGTGTGTGCAATGTATATGTGTGGGGCATGTGCAGTGTGGGAATGTGTGTGGTGTGTGTGGGGGCAGTGTGTGTATGAGGGGAAGTGTATGTGTATGTGGTGGCAGTGTGTGTATGGGGGGCTGTGTATGTGTTGGGGGGCAAGGTGTGTATGAGAGGGCAGTGTGTGTGTGTGTGAGGCAATGTGTGTGTGGATCAATGTGTGTATGGGGGGGCTGTGTGTGTGTGGGCAATGTTGTAATACTATTTTATTTGGAACTCAACTACAGAAATTTTAATTCCAGTAACTATTAGTTTTACCTCTTTTTGTTACTGATGTGGAGGAGAGGATACTGTAGCTTTAAACCTTCAAGCAGGATGTTAATTGCAAGGAAAAAATAAGCCACTGAAGATTTGCACAAGCCAAACAGTCCCAATTTAGGAATAGTGCAGAGAATGTATGCAGAGTAAGGTTCAGCTTAATTGTGATAGAATAACTGCAAGCAAAATTATCAATGAGGCAAGACAGAATTGCAGCTAGGAATAATTTGATTGTTGGAAGTAGAATTAAGCCTTAGAAGCAGTTCCTTATTTATAACAGAGAGTAACTTGAGAGAATGACACAGTATTGAGCCTTAGAAACAGTCTCTTATTAGTAACAGAGAGTAGCTTGATTGTAGGAACAATTACTTAGCTTAAGAGGCAGTTCTGGAACTGAAGAGCTTAATTAAATCCAATGGTTGTGAAGAGGATAGAAGTCCGTTTAGCAAGCCGAGGTCAAGGAGTGGAGAAGGAGGGTAGTCGTCCCAGAGCGTTATTCGGTACACGGAAGATCAAAATAGAGCAGCTGGTAAGTTTTACAGACACTTGTGCAATAATCCAGCCCTTTGAATCTGGCTCAGTCTTCCTATGTAGCGTGGAAGGACCGCATCAGAAAAAAGGGGCGGGGCGAAGCTCTGTGAACCCAGAAGTGGGTTCTTTCGGCGAAAAGCACGGCAGGTATAACCTGACAAATGTATATGTGTGGGGCAATGTGTGTATGGGGGCAATGTGTGTGTGTGTGGGGGGGCAGTGTGTGTGTGTATGGGAGCTGTGTGTGTATGGGGCAGCAGTGTGTGTATAGGAGGGCAGCGTATGTGTGTGTGGGGACAGCGTATGTGTGTGAGGGGGCAACATATGTGTGTGGTGCAGTGTGTGTATGGGGGGTACAATGTGTGTGTGGGGGGCAGTGTGTGTGTGTGTGTGACAGTGTGTGCTTGTAGGGACAGTGTATGTGTGTGGGGGGGGAAGTGTGTGTGTGTGTGTGTGAGGACAGTGTATGTGTGTGGGGGCAGTGTGTGTATGGGTGGCTGTGTGTGTGTGGGCAATGTATGTGTGTGGGGCAGTGTGTGTATGGGGGGGCAGTGTATGTGTGTGGGCAGTGTGTGTGTGTGTGTGTGTAACAGTGTACAGGGGGGCAGTGTATGTGTGTGGGGGGGCAGTGTGTGAATGTGTGGTGAGGAGGGTAGGGGGGCTTTTTCATAATTTTTTTTAAATAAAATTAAATATTCATTATGTCCTCCCTCCCTTCTTACTGTTATTGGGAGGAGGGAGGACATTGCTCAATCCCTGGTGGTCCGTGGGGAATCCCTGGTGGTCCCAGTGGTGAGAGTGAATTCTAGCCTGTAGCTCCAGAGCTAGAGTTCACTCTCTGCAGGCTGAGCTCCTAGGTCCTCTCTCCCTCCCTCCCCTGCCAGCTGCCAGCAATGTGCCTGCGGACCGGGGAGGCACAATGCCAGCCCTGCATTAGCCGGCAGGGGAGAATCTTGGGGGGGGGGGCAATTGCCCCGTTGTTCTCCCCTGGATCTGCCAATGTGTCTTATATAGCTGTAAAACAATTGTTAAAAAGGTAATGCTATCCATGATAAAAAGATGTCAGAACGAACAGTACATCACAGAGTATCCTTAATGACCCCTCTCCACAGCAAAATGGACCTTCAATGGGGCGTGAGTGCCAGAGACCATGGATCAATGGAAGAAGGTTGCCTAATATGATAAACTGTGTTTACTTCTAGTTCAGGTGGATATACGGTTGGTTGTGCATTGCTTATCTGGGGAAGAGATGGCAGCAGGACAAACTATGGGAAAAAGGCAGGCCGACAGAGGCAGTGTTGTGCTCTGGGCAATGTTGTTCTGCTGGGAAACCTTGGGTCCTGGCATTCATGTGGATGACACATATTTGACATATACCGCCTACCTAGAGATTGTTGCAGACCTCTTCATGGCTATGGTGTTTTCTGAAGGCAGTGACCTCTTTTAGCAGGATAATGCTGCCTGCCACACTGCACAAAATGTTCCGGAATGGTTTGAGTAACAATGGAACAAGCGTCTCTACTTGGTACTTTAAACCTTTTAAACCTCAGAATTCCTTACACACTAAATGAAGAAAAAGAGGGCACATTTCGGATCCCTTACATGAATTAATTTTCATCAGTCGCAAACTACTACCTTTAGGCTGGGTGAAGCTGGATGTTACATGGCGCCCAACAGGTTGACGCTGTGTAAGCATCTTCACTTATTTATTTGTCTTTGTGTGCCCATATATGAAGTGGGTAAAGAGAGGGATCTTGTGACTCTTCATATATATGAAAGGTGCTTAATATCAGGAACCCAGCTTGCAAGAAACCCTTGCAAGTGATTGACATTTTGTGCATTTTAGTCACCACACACGTGTTCTGAGAATCAACAGAATACAGGAGAGCACATAAAAGATGCGCAGACCATAATACTGCCAGAAAACTGTAACATTTTAGAAAAGGTTAATGGGCTAGCAAATATGCCTTTAATTGTTGCCCACAGCACACAGGTTAGCATTTTGACCTGCTGCAAGGTTCTTATCAAATCAGGAATAAAACGTAGTAATGTTTATAGATTTTTTATTCTGCTATCATACACTAATGCTTTCCTCTTTTTCTTTGACCATCTACGATATCATTATGTAATATGACTTCTACCCTGTAATTCTATTTGCAGTAAGAGTTTCTGGTGTAAACCTTAGCAACAATGCATCAAGTCCTGTATTGGCAGAGAAGGAATCTGTGGCATTAACGTGTTCGTCATTGGGTACAGATCTCAGTTACTCCTGGAGACTTGATGGAGGACCCTTGCTGCATAATTCTCGATATTATCTCACCAAAAATAACAGCACCTTTATTATCAGTCCTGTCACCAGGAATGACAAGGGATCTTTCATCTGCACAGCCGCAAACTACCTTAATAATGAGACCAGCAATGCTCTAAGCCTGAGTTGTAAGTACCGGATATTATGTAATTTTGATACATTAAAATATTTATGTAAGATATGTAGAACAATGTTGATGTACAACTTGTTGGTTATTAGTTAGAATAGATTTCTAAAATCCAACAACTGAAACAGTGTTTTGTAAAGGACTTGAATAATCTTTGAGTGAAGCTGTTTAACACAGACTGTATAAATAACGAATAACCAGAGCCAAGTCAAGGGAACCAGAAATGAGAATGGTCAATGAAGAATCCGAGTCAAAACCAGAATAACTACAAAACCAGAAAAGTATGCGTTCTTGGGACACTAGCAAGCTAGGAACCACAACAGGGGACTGAAACATTGGTCAACACAACAACACGGTCGTGGGTATGTTGGCTTTAAACCTCATTAGCCAACTTTATCTTCTCCCCCAACACATAATTTGTGGTGTAGGGAAATGGAGAATGATCCAATTTAGAGAATTCCCTTTAAATTTTGCCTATGATGAGAGACAAACAAATTAACCATTTATTCAACTTCCCTTGATTAATGTGGGATCATAAGTATCCAAGCTGATTTGTAGTCCACTCATCACCTTCCATTTTGTGAAGTGTGACATTGAAGAATTGTCTGGCTCCTTCCTGATTTAAAGAAATTCTGGGCAAAATCTAAATGTATATTGGCACTCAGACCTGTAAATGGGTGCAGATATTGTGGTTATCCACCTATAACATCCTCAAAATAAATATAAACAGAATCAAAGTAGTGATACCGCACACCAAATTGATGCCCAAAAAAGCAAATGGGTTTTAATTCATGTTATATACAGGAATAAAGGTAATCAATTAGTGCATCACTTCATACACTTCTGCAATAGAAAAATAATAACAGCCTAGGCAGGTTAACCTAAACCTTGCACAGCAGTATGGACAATGGTAGGCTGTAACTCAAAATATTTACTAAGTATTGATCTTTGATGCGGTCAGGATTCAGGATATATGAATTTTTTTCTTGATGAATTGTTTTCTGATTAATGTATATAATATGGATTATGGCTCTTTTTTTTTTTTTTTGCACAGAACATGAATTTAGTTTTTTTTTTATAGAATTGGTGTACATTATATGAATTCTGGATTTTCTATTGCAAATGTACATGAGGTATTCGTGTACATAATACAATTTTGTTTTCTATTGCAGAAGTGTATGAAGTGAGGCACTAACTGATTACCCTTATTCCTGTATATAACATAAATTAAAACCCTCTTGACTTTTTGAGTATCAATTTGGTGTGCGGTATCACTACTTTGATTCTGTTTAAAGAAATTCTGGGAACTGAATTGGTATATTTGGTCAAGGTAATTCAACTCAGATGAATGGAATTCAATAAGCAAATGTATTCATAATAAGAATATCCAGTCAAATTACATTTAGTGAATATTTCAATAAATTCCACAATTTCATATTGTAAAATTAAACGCACAGGGATTTTTTTTTTGTCAATCTCTATTTGAAATTTGTATCCATAAAAGGAAGAATATAGGGTATATCAGGATTATCAAGAGTGACAGCATCAAATAAACCATACTGTTAAACATTAACATGTCATCAGAGCAAAGAACATAGGTCCATGACCAAGCATTGTTAACTATGCCTTTTGTAGTGAATATTATCAATAGATGACAATTATACAGCCAGTATATCAAAACTAGCAGGAGATATGCTTAACGGTTTGAGCATTTCCATTAATATTCACACACTTTAGAAGGCATGTGGGATAAGGTTATTGTCCTGATGCCTGATTTTCAGGTAGAAAAACTGAGAGAGATGTGAGAATGGAAAGGGAGGGGCGGTGGGAGGTGGGAGCAGGTGGGTAAGAAGGTGGGTTTGGGAGTAACGCACAAGGATTTATTCACTAAACCAGGAACTGGGGAAAATTGACAATGATATTTCTAATTATAGACCAATGTTTCATGCTTTTAAAATGTTACCATTAAATAGGTATTTTCTTGTGTTTTTCAGTTAACTTGAAATGTCTCTTTCTTCCTATTTGCTCATATTCCGTACAGCAATGTTGGAAATCATTCTAGAGCAGTGGTTCCCAACCCAGTCCTCAAGTACCCCCTAATAGTCCAGGGTTTAGGGATTACCCTTTTGTGTCTAAAGTACTATGGGCGGGATTTACAGATGCCCTCTTATGTTTTGGGGGCGTGACTACATCAATCACGTCCCCAGACATATAAAAACTTACTTGACCAATGTTTCAGTGCCCTGTTGTGGTTCCTAGCTTGCTAGTGTCCCAAGAGCGCATACTTTTCTGGTTTTGTAGTTATTCTGGTTTTGACTCGGATTCTTCATTGACCATTCTGATTTCTGGTTCCCTTGACTTGGCTCTGGTTATTCGTTATTGCTGATTTCTGGTTCCCTTGACTTGGCTCTGGTTATTCGTTATTGCTGATTTCTGGTTCCTTTGACTTGGCTCTGGTTATTCGTTATTGCTGATTTCTGGTTCCCTTTGACTTGGCTCTGGTTATTTGTTATTGCTGATTTCTGGTTCCCTTGACTTGGCTCTGGTTATTCATTATTGCTGATTTCTGGTTCCTTTGACTTGGCTCTAGTTATTCGTTATTGCTGATTTCTGGTTCCTTTGACTTGGCTCTAGTTATTCGTTATGGCTGATTTCTGGTTCCCTTTGACTTTGACCTGTTTTTGGCTATTCTCTTTTTATTACCTTCAGTTCGACCATTCTAAGGTCTGGTTTAGGTAATATTCCTTTTTCTATTGGAGAGTTAATATTCTGTGTGTTGGGTCACTCCGTATTCATGACATTACTTAGTTTTTAGAAAAAAACCAAAAAACACTTTAGACACAATAGGGCAATCCCTAAATCCTGGACTGGTAGTGGGGGCTTGAGGATTGGATTGGGAACCCATGTTCTAGAGTAAGGTTAGGATTAGTAAAGGGTTATGGTTTTGTGAGGGTTAGGGAGGACCTAAGATTAAGGGAGGACTTAGGGCTATTGGTATCAGCATTTAAAATTTTGTAGACCTCCAACCTACTCATTTAATGTTAATCCCTTTCCCACAATTTGTGGTGTAGGGGAAGATATTGGATGACCTTTCTTAGAGATGTATAATATAGCGAAACTAGAAAGTAGTTTAACTAGAGTATATTTTTAATTTAGCCACTTCATTCTAGATGTGCACAATTTCTTTGTTAAATGAACATTCAAAGCACCATAACCACTGTCCCCAATGTTATGTAAGTTGTCCAACCATTTGCTAGCATTATGAGAACCTGCGTGAGGTCCTCCAGAAGCTCACTCCACTGAGTTAGCCATGATGTGCAGGGTTTAGCTTGTTGGCTGAGCGCACTCAGCTGAGACTCTCACCTATGAGTTGATCCTGCACAGCAGAGCCTAGTTTAGGAGTGCTAATGGAAGCTCCATGTTGAAACTTCAGTCTCTCAATGGAAGAAGAGGCTGATGCATGGCAAACACCACGTTAGCAAACAGGTTGGCCACTTACATTTTAGAGCTCTGTTGTGGTTATGGTGTTTGGAGTGTTCCTTTAATTCTTGATTTAACCTATGTATAACTACTGCATTGCATAATGTTTGTATCCTTTGCCACACATATGATAATGTTGTCTCTCATATTTCTTTTGACAGGGTCCCCAGAAGGTCAGCTTGAGTGTGGTGTAGAGCATCTTGAACAGAGTATAGAACTCAGATGCTCATGGCCTGGGGGATATCCTGCAGCTGATATTCACATGTTGTTCAATAACCTGAATGCAAAAGGGCAAAATCAAGTAACTAACATTGTGCCTCTTGAGCAAGGTGTGCTTGGAAAAGAGTTATCCTGCACTGGCAGACAATGGGATATAAATGAGACCTGTTCACTCAGTATTGGTAAGAGAAAACATTAGGCATTAGATCAAGAGATACAATGACCCTAAATAAAGCAGTTTTAATCCTAACAGTGCACAGTGATATAATGGTCATGCGTGTTGCAATGTTGTTGCAATGTCTTTAATTGCTTAACTATGATTTGTTGAACCCACTGATTGAGAGACTTCTTGTGGATGATATAAATAAAAGGTATTGTACCGTAGTGACAAAGAATACCTACTGTCTATATAAAAATGGTATATCTGATATCTGCTTTGGTAAATACTTTTTCCCCCAATATTTCTGTAAATAGCAAAAATAATAATAATAATTGTGTGAATAGACATAGTTTTATTATAATTTAGGTATCCCTGAACAACCATATATCATTAAAACTGGTAGTTATCCTATGTTTTGGTGCTAGGGTGTCATTCACTTGTTTGTTTTATATCTTCAGATACTCCACAATCTGAAGGCTTCATCAACAACAGCATCGTGGAAAGTGTCAGTGGAGGTGCCCTTGTATTAATTGTTTCTTTGACCAGAAGAAAAGCTGGATCCTCTCTTCCGTTACAGACCACGTCTACTGCAAACAGCATTCTGCCTTCAAAGTTCACTTGGTACAGGCTCACATCAGAAACCGTCGAACTCTTTCATGGAGGAGTTTTCGGTATAATTTCAAATGATTATGTAACATCCCTGGTGGTGCATTCAATGACAAGTGATTTGGCTGGAAGTTATATGTGCCGTGCAGTGAACCTAATAGGAACTTCACAATTTTTCTTCCGACTCAATGTAACTGCAGAAGACACAAGTAAGACAAACACACATTTGAATATATCCTATATCCACAAATTATATGTTACGTTATAAACTATATTATTTCTGTTAATAAGTCCTTCCTAAATGGTCTTGTTGTGTAAAGCACATTTCATGAGGGTTTGCACCCAGGGCAATTTAGTTTTGTATACGGAACCACATATACATACGGTATATACATACACACATGCTGATCAGCCACAATATGAAAACCACTGACAGATGAAATGAATAACATTGATTATATCGTTACAATGGCACCAATCAAGTTGTGGGATATATAATCATTACGTCAACAATCAGTTCTTGAATTTCATTTGTTGGAAGCAGGAAAAATGGGCAATTGACTGTGTCGAAGATCTGAGTGACTTTGACAAGGGCACCACACATAACTTACAAAATTAAACTCTGCTGTAATCCAGGAATACTTCAAGAAACTCCATATGATTTCATATAAAAGAAAAATAAGAGATACGAAATATAGTGTAATAATGCAATACAAATGGGCAATAAACAAAAGACACTTGGCTCACCTCACAAATATAGAGCAGATTATGTACTACTCAAACCAACAGTGCTTGAAATCTGGCTTAGATAATCAGTTGGCATACACAAGCCTACCAATCCTTCAGAAATCTGCATAAAATGGCAGAATAGAATTCTCTACTTTATTGAATTAAAACAAAATATTTTAAAGTCTCTGTGGTCGAGCTCCATTACCCCGACTGGCTATCTCTGCTGAATTCTCCTTGTAGCTGGAAGAAGCGTTGGTCAGTGATTATAACCCTTTCGACACATAGTTCTGGGAGTATAACTGGTTTATATTGGGAAAACATGGTCTTTTATACAAGGACCCCCAGCATGGGGTCCCTATTCATCCCAGAGTAAGCCCGCCCTGGTGCCTCTGAGTCTTGGAGATCATTTAGTTAGCCCTTGTATAAGCATAATTATCCTAATACAGAGGACACAACATGAAAATACCCCAATAAGATATGAACACAAGCACTAAACCCAATACTTCATACATCCCCAGTATTATGGTTGCGTAAAACCCCAAAACACAGTGTGTAATCCCAAAGAAAACCTAAGAACGTATAACCGAACCTAAGCATGGTCAGGCTTAAAGGACCACTCTAGGCACCCAGACCACTTCAGCTTAATGAAATGGTCTGGGTGCCAGGTCCAGCTAGGGTTAACCCATTTTTTAATAAACATAGCAGTTTCAGCGAAACTGCTATGTTTATTAATGGGTTAAGCCTTCCCCCAAAGCCTCTAGTGGCTGTCTCATTGACAGCCACTAGAGGCGCTTGCGTGCTTCTCACTGTGATTTTCACAGTGAGAGCACGCCAGCATCCATAGGAAAGCATTGTAAATGCTTTCCTATGCGACCGGCTGAATGCACGCGCAGCTCTTGCGGCGCGTGCGCATTCAGCTGACGAGGCGGAACAGAGGAGGAGAGAAGGATGAGAGCTCTTCGCCCAGCTCTGGAAAAAGGTAAGTTTAAACCCCTTTCCCCTTTCCAGAGCCGGGCGGGAGGGGGACCCTGAGGGTGGGGGCACCCTCAGGGCACTATAGTGCAAGGAAAACGAGTATGTTTTCCTGGCACTATAGTGGTCCTTTAAAGTAGGTCAGAAAAGAATAGCCAAAAATGTCAGGATGCCAGAGATCAGGAGAGTGATACAGGTATAGCTGGCTCAGGACACCAGAAAGGAGAAAAGTCAAGGGGAATAACATATGGTTTGCTCTTTCCTTTGTATGTCACATATTCAGCATAGTCTTATATGGCCATTAAACAATTGCTGAAAAACATAATGCTGTCTATGATAGAAAGGTGTCAGAACACACAGTGCAACTCAGACTGGTCAGAGCACCCATGATAACTCCTATCCACTGCTGATAGCGCCTTCAATGGGGACATGAGTGATCATGGAGCAAAGGAAGATGGCTGCCTGGTCTGATGAATCAAGTTTTCTTTTAGATCAGGTGTGTGTGCATTGTTTACCTGGAGGTAAATGGGGTAAACCTGCAGGCAAATGGGTGAAAATATGTTCCTATATTTGACCCTGTAACTTTCCACATTAGAGTGTACATACCCCGCACAGGGCTGTATTTACATCATGAGCACCTGTAGGCAGAGAATTTTCATGAACCCCCCACTGTCCTCACTCCACAAAAGAGTGATAAATAATCTAAAGAGAAAAATGAGGAAATCCTTCTAAGGGAAATTCCTCTTGGGTACGGGTGTACGGAAGGCTGAAATAGTAAAAGAAATAGGGAGAGATCCAGCTTAGAACATAAGTACTATGCAATCAAATAGCAAGATAATAGTGCATCATAAGGTAAAAGAGACATCCACCAACCGCTGATTGTAGGTAATAGGTTGATGGGATCTAGTGGAACCATAGTAAAAAATAATGCCACCTATAAAGTGTAGCAGACTGTTTGATTATTTTAGACTGGAACTAAATAAGGTGCAGTAATTCTTATATATAAATATGTCATATCTCAAAATTCACTCAGAACAACCATATGCTGGAGCTCAGCAGGACAGGTAACATTAAACATCTTGTGCTAGTTGAACCTAGAACCTCTATTTATGGTGTGCTATGAAATATAATGGATTACTTCTATATTACTATCGGGCATCGGCTATGGAGGCTAGAGATTCCTTGAGACATCTTTATGGATGTCAATAGAACGAAATTTCCCTATAGCTACACAGCTATGATAATTATATCTAGGTCCTATTGTTCAGAGCATTCATGGCTAGAGATTCCCTAAACCCCATTGCAGAGTGTCAAAGAGACTGGTAGCTATAAATAAAGAATGCTCCAGTCTCCTGCCGCCATATTCACAAGTCCCCACACACCCATATAACTTCCTCGTTATGGACAAAACAAAATCGAAGTGGATTGAAAGGTGGTCAATTTGTGCATAGTGATAATAGTGAAGAAATCCTGACGCACGTTTCGGTGCTATAGTAGCACCTCCGTCTACTGACAAAGATTTCTTCACTATTATCACTATGCACTGATTGACCAGATCAGTAAAATGTATCACATCGAAATATTTCAGCTGTTTAGTAGATAACTGCCTATATTTGTACCCTTATGTGGTATTTTAATATTTAAGGATACCACATTAGGGCACTGTTAAGCAGATAGCTGACTTTTTGGTGTTTTTAAATATTACAATTCCACATAAAGATAAGAAATAGGGGAATTATCCAATCAGCAGTTGAAAAAAAAATTATGAGGTGTCATTAGCCAGCCCAAAACAAGAATTCCAAGTGGCTTATAACAGCAGTCTGAATTATTATAGTCTGTTTGGCCATATTTTGAGGTTGAAGATCAGAAGTATTAGATAAAGAAGACTTCTGATGGTAAGTATAATCTGGAATTCAGTCCTAGATCTTATTAAAACAGGTGAATCTTCCGAATTATATACTTTGCATAGGATTAAGATACAAAAGCACCAATTTTAATTGCTGTAGATTTGCTTGGGCTGACCAAACTCTGAACACACTGGCAATTCTCATATTCACTAAAAAATATCTAGAAAATACACCACAATGTGGTGGTATGGATTACCTTAAAGGTGTCTCCCCTGATTTCAATGGTGGGCTGTAGGGAGGAGGGGGGATTCATATTTTCTAAAGCCAAATGTGAAATTTGGTTGGGCCGACAAAATGTACAGTAATTAAAATTGGTGCTTTTGCAAGTGAGTCCTATCTTTGGAATTCTATAATCAGACATCAGGACAAAATCCAGTGTTTAGTAATTAACCCAAACAGGGTCATTTACTAAACTAAGAATTGTTGCGAATTCAAAGTGAATTTCCTATTCAGTTATGTTGACCTTAAATTTGAAAATAATTTTGAATTCACTTTGAATTCCTGACAATTCTCGCTTTAGTAAAGAACCCCCAACAGGATAAAAAAAACTGGGAATTGACAGTTCCCTTTTAAGTTCTTGAGATGGACAAACAGGAACTCAGATCCATGATTGGAAGTCTTGGAAGCCTCAACATAACAAGTGAGAATAAATAGACTACCAAACTTTTCCTTACTATTCTTATTATTAGAGCAAAAAGGATGTGCCAAACCATACCATTTTAGGGGTGACACTGGTTTTATTAAAATTACATAATCAAGGAAGGGAAGGTATTTCATAAAGTTATAAAAGGACTGCGAACTAAAATGTTTGTATCACTAAGCTCTTCATATCAAATGGTGGGAATCACATTGATTGCATATTGCAACCGTGAACGGAGGCACCTGTGTTTTAACACTATAAGCACAGCTTTGATGGAAGTAGATTCGCTTTTTTTTGGGAGGAGGGGGAGTACTGCAGTAGTGACCTCTTTATTCCTTAAAACCTCTACTAGTGAATAAATCCTTGTTTTTTGGTATATACTAGCTCCCAACAGGCCATATGATTGTACAGCAGGTCACACTGTGGTCAGTTGTCATATTAAGAAAGCTATCAGTAACAGGAAGAAACTGTTAACTCCAAAGGAAGGATCTGACATGAAATTAAAATGTAAGGTGAAAACAGAATAAAACAGAAACATGACATCACATACCTAAAAATAAACAGATAATTAAATCTAGAAAGTATAAATCTAGAAAATATAAAAAGTATAGTAATATTAATATTTCGAATTTATTTTGAAAGTGTTTTTATTTTAAGTTTAACCATAAACTTGCTGCCTTTTTCATGTCTGAGTGGAGTAGCATCCAGGGAACATGCAAGTCCAAAACTTTGAATGCCTCATCATTGAGTAAACTTTAACCCTGTACCTCACAGTCAGCAGACACATTCCAGCCAATCAGCAGCAGACCCTCCCTCCCAGACCCTTCCACCTCCTGGACAGCATCCATTTTACATTCATTGTGAAGCTGCATTCTTAGTGAGCTGTCCAGGAGGTGGGAGGGTCTGCTGCTGATTGGCTGGAATGTGTCTGCTGACTGTGAGGTACAGGATCAAAGTTTACTTAATGATGAGTCCGTGGCGAACCGTTCGCGAACCGTTCGCGCACCGTTTGGGACATCACTACTTATCATCCTAATCTTATCCGGTGACCACAGTTTCCTGCTGAATAAAAGTGGCCAATTAGTCTACTGGTTACCTGGGCATCCTGGATGAGTGTGAACTAGGATTTCCATGATGCTCAGTAAATGTAGAGGGAACCATTTGAGAACGGTTTAAAGGGACACTCCAGTGCCAAGAAAACAAATTGTTTTCCTGGCACTGTAGGTCCCCTGTCGGCGCTGGTTGAGGGTCCGCCCACGCTCCTCCCCCGCCGACGTCATCCGGCGGGGGAGACCAATTGCGCGTGCTATGGGGATTTTACCACGCTGGAGGTCCTCACATAGCGTGAGGAAGTCCAGCGATGCTATAGCACAGAAAACCTGTGCTATAAACCAGGAAGTGCCCTCTAGTGGCTGTCAGGTAGGCAGCCACTAGAGGAGGAGTTAACCCTGCAATGTAAATATTGCAGTTTATGAAAACTGCAATAATTACAGTTGCAGAGTTAAGGGTAGTGGAAGTTGGCACCCAGACCACTCCAACGGGCACAAGTGGTCTGGGTAACTGGAGTGTCCCTTTAACCCCTTGAAGTAAAAGTGCCTCCAGGCACCTCAACAACTTCATTTCGAATGTTATTTTGTTGCCTGGAATGCCAGTTTAAATTTGAAATTCACTTTGAATTCCTGACAATACTCACTTTAGTGAATAACCATGCTTATGATAAAAATCTTTTTTAGAATTTTTAATTTTTTCAAAAATGATGAAATATTCCAGATTCTTAAAATCAACAATGGTTGCGTCGCCACTCATTCTTCTTTGTCTCATTTCAGGCTCACCTGACTCCAGTCTATCTCCTGGTGCTATAGCCGGAATTGTATGTGGAGCCTTGGTTATTTTGATTCTAGTCATTAGCAATATCTGTTTAATTCACAAGATACACAGGAAGAAAAGCAGAGAAACGGGTAAGCGAAAACTTTTCAAAATTTGAAATATTTTCTTCAACACGCTACTTGTAAGGCAGCAAAACTTACGTTTAGTAACACAGTACAAGAAAGAGGAACTTTATGACAACGTATAGTGAAAGTTGTGTAGCTTATTATGCAAAAATCACAGTGTTACAGTGTAGATGGAGTACTAAGTAAGTCAATGTCATGGCTATCCTACCCAACTTACAGGAATCAGGAATAATTAGACAGAAAAGACATATCACCGGACCTTAGAATGGCCGGGTTTAAAGAAAAAATAAGAGCAAGCGTAAATCAGGCCAAGATCACAATACCAGAAATAAGGAAAGCCGATATACAAATAGCCAAGTCAGGATTACAGAAGAGTAAGTTAACAAGCCAAAATCAAAAAAACTGAAAATGAGTGAACAATATAAATCACTATATGAGGACACCATGACAGGACAATGATAAATCAGACTAAAACTTAAATCCTATAGGATGAGGACACTGATTGGTCCTCATCACCCAGCAACCCCCAAATATGTGGAAATGGGGTCAAAGTGATGACGTGGCACTGCCAGAATAGGAAATGATGCTAGGCATCACGTCAGTATAAATAGGGGGTGCCACGAGCATGCAGCATCCCTCTCTCTATCAGTATGCTTCATTGCATTCGCCTCCCGATCAGCATATTCACCCATGGGGTCGATTGAACAATGCATGCAATGCGCTCAGTAAGCACATCCCATGTGTTTCCTATTAAAGGTTAATAAGTATATAAGGGTGTATATAAAAAAATACCCCTCTCTGTCTCATTAGATCTTTGCCAGAAGCTCAAGGAAGCAGGCTAAAGGGTCAGTGTAGGACCCGCTTTAGGGGGGTCTGCCTTGACGTTGGCAGGCGGGCATTCCCTCCAATGGCCATTGAAGCAACTAAATGACCTCCATTTGTCTAAATATACATAGGGATTAAAGAGAGGGTGCAGGTAACTTTGTCTTTTCTTTAATGCGCTCAGTAAGGCTGGAGCAGTGTGTTGATCAGATAAGTACCGCGACAGTAACTCCTCGAGAAACACCCACCTGGTGGAATGCATTCGGCTTGTAATGAAAACAAAAATGAAAGGAACATACAAGACAAGTGGAGTTAAGTTCGGGAGCAGAAACCCAACTACTCTCCTCAGAACCATAGCCCCTCCAATCGATGTGATGCACAACTCGAGAAGTAAGATTACAGTGGCTTTTGAGAAAGGCGCTGTTGCGCTGAAACCTGCATCGAGCTGGTACACCACTGATTTTGTTATTTTGTTTTTAATTATTCAGATAGAAGAGACTGGTCACTGAGTCCAGGATAAACTTGGACTTTTGTCAGTAAGGTCAGTGTGGGTGGTACCAGATCCACCTTGGGCGATACAATTGTTCTAAGATTCCCAGCTGAGGAGTGGTAATAATGATTTCTGATAATAAACCTTAGACTGTTATCATAAACAGTGTATATCTTCTGGATACTCTTAAATGCATCTAGATATTTCTGCCTAAACAGGTACAAAATTGTCACAGGGGGACTATTTGCTAAACAGTACGCTGAGTAGTATCCACTGAGAGAGCAAAAACTGCACAAGGTGGAGGACGGTTAGATTAAGAGGTGGACTAAGTCTAGAGATGATGTAAAGTGAAATCTCCAAAGGGAGCAGGTTGTTGGTGTCCACAACTACTGTGCAAATAGATATACATCTCTTAGTTGCTTGTAGGGAATTCGGAGCAGCTCCTAGGACATAGCTACCTGGGCATGGAAGCTAAAATGGTATAAGCCACAACAGTTTCACTATCAGATAGTACAATGGTCTGCAGCTCCTAAGAAAACACCTATGGGTATTCAATGCTAAAGTTTGTGTAGATGTCCTGCTACCTAACCACCTTGTAATTCCAAATAGGGCTACAGCTCCTAAACAACATCTTCAGGGGTGTACTAAGCTAGGAAGCTGACCCCCTTTAACAGCCCGTCCTTCCCTCCAAATCCTACCAAGACTTAAACATCAAAACCCTCAAACTGGAAAATTGAAGTGATATAGAGTGCATAGTGCTAAAAGACAAAAAGACAAAATGCCCGTTCTTGGTTTTAAATCTGAACCCTGGTGGCTTACCAATAACGAGATTACTTCTGGAGACCTATCTATTATAGATAATAGGGAGTGCCTAGAAGCAGTTTAAAGCATGAGGAATTAGTTTGGACCAGGAAGTGGGGAGGCTTAGATCTGGAAGTGTCCTCTCTCTTGAATTAGCAGTTAGTTAATTACTAACCTTATCTGAGCCTCTTATCTATATGTGCATACTTTATATTTTAATTTATTATTTAGTTTAATGGGAAGTATTCACATAGAAGTTCTGAGTGCAGTTAGGACTTGCTCCTGGCCACATTTCAGTTGGGAATATTACAACAGGAGTTCTGTTTGAAATAAATGTTTGCACATATTTTTATCTTAGCTGCTAGCTCACTAGGTTTGCTCACTTCTAAGATGTATATGGACAGTTAAGAGTTGTGGTGTTCTGTGCAGTTGTACCTTTATCTTATTTATGTTACTTTACTTCAGAAACTTTGATCACCACAACTTTGATCCCTTTAATGCACTTGATTTCACTTTAATTACGGAAAATCTGTTTTAATAAGTAGAGGTTTCCCTAGCAGTTTCTATCTTTACCTGATGATTGTGTTCTCCAGAACAATCAGTTGCTAACATATTACTATATTCCCTTATGTTAGTTAGATGTTTTTGTGGCTGAAATTGCTAATAAGTAACAACAATTAGATGAGTGCTTAAAGGACCATTCTAGGCACCCAGACCACTTCAGCCTTCCCCTATTTTCTCTAGTGGCTGTCTCATTGACAGCCACTAGAGGCGCTTGCGTGCTTCTCACTGTGATTTTCACAGTGAGAGCACGCCAGCGTCCATAGGAAAGCATTATGAATGCTTTCCTATGTGACCGTCTGAATGCTCGCGCAGCTCTTGCTGCGCGTGCGCATTCAGCCGACGGGGAGGAGAAGAGGAGGATCGGAGGAGGAGAGCTCCGCGCCCAGCGCTGGAAAAAGGTAAGTTTAAACCCCTTTCCCCCTTCCAGAGCCGGGCGGGAGGGGGACCCTGAGGGTAGGGGCACCCTCAGGGCACTATAGTGCCAGGAAAACGAGTATGTTTTCCTGGCACTATAGTGGTCCTTTAACACATCTCTATGCACTCAAAGTTTAAGTGTAAGCCACCAGCGGTTCTACAAGGCACCAGGGCCGGCATTTGGGGTGTGCAAGCTGTGCGGCCGCACAGGGCACTGTGGCAACAGGGGCACCGGGCAACCAACACAGCTCTCACATGCTCGGACACTAGGGCTTGTTAATCCTTCCCTTGCTCCCTTTGTGGCACTCAGGGTAACATGGGGGAGTAGCCAGGCTGAAGAAGCACACAGATCATTCCTGGCTTCAGTGAACTCCCAGCTCCTGATTAGAGGCATTCATATTAAAGGGACTAAGGAGGAGGAGTCAAGGGGAGCAGACACTCACTCTAGAATCTTAGAGCCCCCTGTGCTTACTCATACAGTAAGCCTGTTCCTCTAAGCCCCTCTAGTCCTTGGCTGCCTGCATTTTACAGCACTTTGATGGCCTCTGTGCTGCCTGTAGATTACCCTTGGAGGAGTGTCAGCACAGCACTGCTTTCCTCCCCCTGCTGCTCTATGACACCCTCCTGAATCCTGTCTGAAAGCTGGGAGCATGGTCAAGAATTGAGCTACAGACTGCTGCAGGTTAGTACTCTTTGACCTGTTATATCTATTAAGTGTCTGTAATTGCCCCAAATCCATCAGGGCTAGCAGGCTCAAACCATTACAATCCTGTAGGCAGGGCCAGATGATTAAGAGCCCAGTGGGCCTAGTGCTGACAATTATGAGGGGCCTAAGTACAGAATCTTATCGACCAAAAACACTGAAACAGTCATACCTCTCAAGTGTTACGTATCTGGTGGAGATGTTGCAGGAGGGAAACACAGGATTCAGCCATAAAAAAATTCAGATTCTCTTAAAATATGCTAATCTATCTCTAATTTATGATTTCATCTTTCAAGTAAATCCATACCCCCTAATAGCAGTGTCCAGTGAAGCAGGGAGTCAATGGGCGGTGTAAAAGGGTGGGCCACTGACGCGGATCATGTAGCCAGAACTCCCGAAAGGGACGAACATGCCTGAAAAGGAGGCATGTCTGCCCAAAGAATTGGAATGCTAGCCTGGCATGAATGCATTTCAGGCTGCCTACCAATCATGCACGATGGCCAACAGCATCCTGAGCTTGGCATAAATGCGTCTAATGATGCGCTCGCTCCATGCTTTCTAAGGACTGTCCCCTAGCACTCACATGTCCATTTGTCTCCTTACCTTTTTACTAGCAGGCAGAAGCTCCTGGTATATAGTCTGAGATAGAGAAAAGGTGGATGTAGTGAGTGTAGAAGAATATGCCACAGCGTTAGAGAGACCAAAGTCAGCATTACTTTAAATAATTTCATTTCAGCTAGTCCACACAAGTTTTGTTTCCATATATCCCTCTTATATTTATATACTTAAGCAAGAGTATTTGAAGAGTAGTTAAGGTTGCCACCATAGGCGTGCGCACGGGGTGTGCCGGGTGTGCCTGGGCACACCCTAATCCCCGTGGCACGCCTATGGTTTGAGTCCTGCAGGAACAGCGTTCCTGCAGGCACTCAGTGCCCCCTGTTTCACCTCTTGCCCCTGTCATGGGAGGGCAAGAGGTGATGATTCTACCCACCCTGCAGTTCAGCCGCGGCGAGGGAGCTCTCTGCTTTCTGCTCCCTCTCGCCGCGCGCTGATGCCGGGAGCCGGAATATGACGTCATATTCCGGCTCCCAGCTGCAGCAGACAGCCCGCGCGGCGAGAGGGAGCAGACAGCAGAGAGCTCCCTCGCCGCGGCTGAACTGCGGAAAGGCGCCCGCCCCCACTGGACCCCAGGGAAAAGTCCACCAGCACTCCAGGTAGGAGGCTGGGTGGACATTTTTTTTTTTAAATTAAAATATAATAATTTGTGTGTGTGTGTGTCAGTGTGTGTGTGAGTATGTCAGTGTGAGTGTGTGTCTGTGAGTGTGTGAGTATGTCAGTGTGAGTGTGTGTCTGTGAGTGTGTGAGTATGTCAGTGTGAGTGTGTGTCTGAGTGTGTGAGTATGTCAGTGTGAGTGTGTGTCTGTGAGTGTGTGAGTATGTCAGTGTGAGTGTGTGAGTATGTGTCAGTGTGAGTGTGTGAGTATGTCAGTGTGAGTGTGTGAGTATGTGTCAGTGTGAGTGTGTGTCTGTGAGTGTGTGAGTATGTGTCAGTGTGTGTTTCTGTGAGTGTGTGAGTATGTGTCAGTGTGTGTTTCTGTGAGTGTGTGAGTATGTGTCAGTGTGTGTTTCTGTGAGTGTGTGAGTATGTGTCAGTGTGAGTGTGTGTCTGTGAGTATGTGTCAGTGTGTGTTTCTGTGAGTGTGTGAGTATGTGTCCGTGTGAGTGTGTGTCTGTGAGTATGTGTCAGTGTGTGTTTCTGTGAGTGTGTGAGTATGTGTCAGTGTGAGTGTGTGTCTGTGAGTGTGTGAGTATGTGTCAGTGTGTCTGAGTGTGTGAGTATGTGTCAGTGTGTGTGTGTCTGTGAGTGTGTGAGTATGTGTCAGTGTGAGTGTGTGTGTGTCTGTGAGTGTGTGTGTCAGTGTGTGAGTGTGTGTCTGTGAGTGTGTGTGTGTGTGTCTGAGTGTATGAGTGTCTGTGAGTGTGTGTGTGTCTGTCTGTGAGTGTGTGTGTGTGTCTGTGAGTGTGTGTGTCTGTGAGTGTGTGTGTGTCTGTGAGTGTGTGTGTGTCTGTGAGAGTGTGTGTGTGTATATATATATATATATATATACACACACACACACACGCGCGGCGTGTGTTTGTGCTTTAGGGTGCACACCCTAATGCAATAGGCTGCGCACGCCTATGGTTGCCACCTTTCTTGGAAAAAAATACAGGCCTTACTAATTTGCATAACAAATTATGTATGTGTGACATCACATGATGTAAATCACAAGGAGTGACATAAGAGAAAATTCTGTAAAATCACCAAAAAACTACTTACAGTTTGATTCTGCTGTATAGATGGATTGCTCCCAGGTCTCCTAGTGTCCCCATGTTGCCCAATGTCTGTACCCCTATGTCACTAGGGGACACTGTGAGACATGTGTTCCCATGTCACTAGGGGACACTGTGAGACATGGGAACACTGAGACACTTGGGGACACAGACTATACA
Source organism: Pelobates cultripes (assembly GCA_933207985.1). Lineage (NCBI taxonomy): Eukaryota > Metazoa > Chordata > Amphibia > Anura > Pelobatidae > Pelobates > Pelobates cultripes. The sequence continues at coordinate 35,674,368 of OW240921.1, read as the reverse complement.
TCAGTGTAACTATGTTTCACAGTGTCTTAGTGCCCCATGTCTCCCAGTGTCCCCATGTCTTTGTCCCATGTTGCCCAGTGTCTGTGTCCCCATAACCCCATTTCACTAGGGGACACTAGGAGACATGGGGACACTGAGCTGTGTCCCCAAGTGTCTGTGTCCCCATGTCTCCAAGCGTACCCTAGTGTCTGTGTTCCCAGGTCTCAGTTTCTCTAGTGACTCAGTGTACCCAAGTGCCTCCCTGAAGCCTTTACCCCATCCCTCACTTCCCTGAGCTGTAGGCTGTCTCTGCAGGCTGGGAGCTGCTGCCTGGACTCTCTGTGCTGTGTAGCTGCTCCCCCGCTGAGCAGTGAGTAGAGAGATCAGGTGTCTGAGTGCAGTGTGTTTCTGAGAACCTGCAAGGTCTACCTCAGTATGAGACAGCCACTAGAGGTGAACTTAAGCTTGCAATTTAAACATTGAAGTTGCTCAAAAAAACACCGGACCACTGCACTCAGACCACTTCATTGAGATGAATTGGTCAAGGTGACAATAGTGTCCCTTTAAGTAAAACTTTTTTTACTCCAATCTATGAGAATGTCTCCTCCATGATATTGTGGGAGGCCCTGGAAAAATGTGAATAAATCTTCATTATTTTCTAATATTAATTGCAAATGGGAGGGGCACCTAGATAGAGTTATATTTATATTGCACTTATGTAAAATTAGTATTTTGATACAGCTTTTTATTCTTTCTTGGGGGGGGGGAGGGGGAGTAATAAGGAGGTTTTAAATGGTGAGAAGTATTAAAGGGAGGGTGTGGCCGGTAGGATATGTGGCTAGAGTAGGGTACTTTCAAGATTTTTCACACAGGGCACCTAATGGCCTAAGGCCAGCCCTGCACGGCACTTTTTGTTTTCTTCTTTTCTGTTTTATCTTTACATTAAATTGAGTTGTGTAGGGAAAACGCCACCGTGTCAAAGTTCTGGCTGGCTGCACACGTGGTCCTATGCCCAAAACAGTTCCAGGGCGCTTGGTGCTTTGGCTAGTCAACTTTTGGAGCTCCTGTTGCCGCAATATGGGATGCTCCACCTGGGTCTCGGGTAGCGTTTGTTCCCCTTAGTCTCAGTCACCTTCCCTCTAAAAAGCGCTCTCCTGGCAGATTTCAAAGTCATTCAAAACCCCGGACCAAGTTGCCCGGGAGACACGCGGTCACCTCATGCCAAAGACAGTTTCATAACATTCACAGCTAAGTCCCGCTGAGGTGACCGGGAACCCATGAAGTCCTCATGCTGAATTTAGTTCCATAACGATCGCCACTGAGGACAATTCTTGGGTTTCTTCATGTGAACATCCACCAGGGAGCTAGTGTTCGGTTCCATTCATATGAAGGGAAAGTGCCGAACCAGCGGGCACCCAGGGAAAGCTGCTTATGGCGGCTGGGGAGATTTAACTCCCGAACAGGGTCTTTGTATGTGGCCCATAGTCCTTGGGCAGGAGGCTAGCTAGCAGGCCCCTCCAGAAGTTTGTTACAAACGTCCAGAGTAAGGAGCGTTTGTCACATATCTTCCCCCTCCTGGGGAGACTGACCAGACCAAAGTCCTCCTATCGGTCTGGGTCTGTGTTAGTCTCTGACCTTTTCCACAGTGATCCAGAGGGCTTCCTGCCCCAAGCTCCAGCTTATACATCCAGGTTCTGGGTAAAGAAACTGCTATAATCCCTGCTATAATCCCCTCGTAAGGCACCACATTGTTGCTGGGGGGTGGGGGAAGGGCGCAATTCTCCACTCTCAGAGATACACAGGGCTGTTGGGGAGGGAGACTGATTGCACCATATCCCAGACACTCACTCTGCTGAAGGGACAATATTAGGGTGACCTGGGCTCCCATGCTAGAGAGTTGGGGATCTGGGCAGACTGCCCAGCATCCCTGTGATCCAGGTGTGGGAACCACGGTTTCATCCACACCTCCCGTGTCAAAAACATCAGGGACTTGTGGGCAGAGACCAGCGGTCCACTCCCAGGGATGCTTGCTGCTGCGCGGATGAGGGACCGAAACTCTCCTCTCTCTGTAACTCTGGTTGCCACTGGGGAGAGAGACACCGGTTGTCTCCTCTTCCTGCAGGATACACTGCCGCTGTGGAGAGGGACCGATCATCTCCACTTCTTTAGTTACCCAGCTCATCCCTTGCTCGGCATCGAGGGCCTGCTGCTGAACCGAGTCTAGTAGATTTTGGTAGTCTTGCTCCACTTCCCATTCAGCCATGACCAGACGGGTGGTATCTGGTCCCAGCCCCGTAGTAACAGGGAGCTCCAGTGCGTCCACTCGGTATTCCTGGATGTCCCAATACCGAGACTCCTGAGCTGCCAAAGTCACGGTCTTCCTCCAATGCCTCCCATAGCAGACCAGTCATAGTCGTCTCCCTCTGGTATATCGCCATCAGTCATCCAAGGGCACCTCTGGACCGAGTACCACAGTAGCACCCGGTATGCCACATCCAGCCACAATCCCAGCCAGACCAGGTGGTGGATTTCCATGACCCACTCTTTAAGAGGCTGCTTTCCCAGGAAAGGCATTCTCGGTGTCTCTTGTTTCCATTTGCGCTGTTCCGGACTGAGGAGTCTCTTTCCCCATGAAGCTAGCGCCCACTCCAGGGCCTCGTGCCAGAGCTCTTGCCGTAACACATCTCTCTATACCAGCTCCTCTTCTACAGAACGCCTTGGCCCAAGTGTATGGTCTTGTTTCAGCAGTCTCCTTTGGAACTCTTACTCACAGGGGGATGCTCCCCGGGGGTTAGCTCGCTCCATCTCCCGAGTTCCTCTTTAGACAGGTACGCTGCTGGTCCCTTAACTGCCTTCTCTAGTGTGGGATATCCATTTGGAAAAATAATCCCACCGCTATCACCAGTGTAGCAGATCCCCTATACTCCGACTGAGTATATCTGCTGTAGTTCTCCCAGGTCCAAAGTGAAGCAGTGGTTATAGCTCTGGTATACCAAACATCAGCCTAAACTTGATGAAGGGTATAAGAAGACTTGTTTTATTATGGCCAGATGGCCCACTTATATACACAACAAGGATACAGTAAAACACGCCCAGACCACTCCCACAACACGCCCATGAATTTGAGTCAGCATGACTAAGCATAAAAACATAACATACATAAAATATATATATAAGACATATAGGAACCCCCACAAATATTACATCCTTAAATAGCCCTAATCTGAGCACCCAAGTTCTCCAAATAGCACTCAGATCCATGCAGTATAGGGGAAACGCCACCTTGTCGGCCGCACACGTGGTTCTGTGCCCAAAACAGTTCAGGGCGTTTGGTGCTTTGGCCGGTCAACTTTCGGGAGCTCCTGTTGCTGTAATACGAAGTGCTCCACCTGGGTCTCGGGTAGTGTTTATTCCCCTTAGTCTCAGACACCTTCCCTCAAAAAAGTGCGGTCTCCTGGTGAATTTCAAAGTCGTTCAAAACCCCGGACCAAGGGCAGGAAGCTAGCTAGCAGGCCCCTCCAGAAGTACGTGATAAACTTCCAGAGTAAGGAGTGTTTGTCACAAAGTTAATTTCTTCTTACCTCTGAGAAGTGTTTTATAACTTGATAGTAATCTGCTGAGATTTGAACCCATATAGGGATCTTTTTTAATTTGTTTAAAGTATGGACGCAACCGCAAACTCCTCCTTCCCTCCACATGGAGAGGAGGCAGAGGAACAGGGTCCTAGGTACAACTTCAAGTGATTAAGCTCACCTGCATGGTGAAGGGTGAAATGCATTTTATTATTTCCAGTTGGTATAGCACCAGAAGAGCAATCTCTTGAAGTATGGTTTAATCTTAATTACCGAGACCTTTTCTTGGCTCTTTATGGCATCAAGGGACATCCTTGTGCAAGGCCCTGGTGAATTGCTCCTTTTAAGAAATGATCTGTAGTCTAGTTTATTCTAAGTGATTTCGTATCTCTCTAGGCTATTTTTGTCTGACCCCATCTTGCACCATAGCCTTATGGCTTTTCAATGTGCTATTTTTATTTCTAATCTCTTGTATATTTGAATAAAGATTAGTTTTTTTTCTATCTATTGGAGATACTTCTACTGTTGGACTCATATGCCCTTGTGGGCCTGTCTACTTTTTAATATAATTAAATCATTGTGGGTTATCCCTACTTGAAGCCTCTCCTAGCAAGTTTATTTGGTTCCCTTATGGAACTTTGTATTACTGTTTATGTATTTAACAACTTATCTCTTATCCCTCTCTCTGTACTTTATACACCATACCGAGCCCTATTGTGGACAACAAAATTACAGGGTAGCTGGTGGAACGCGTATTGAGTGGTCAAGATGGGAAGAGAAACAATATTACAATTAATTAAACGAAAATCATCATGTTGGAACGCAAGGATGTGTTCCAACTATTGAATGGAAGACCGTAAATATGTCACTATAAAGAAACGCAGGGAAGCGTTCCAGCGATCAAACAAAAGACTTGAAATACATCAGAAACTCCTAGACGCTGCGTCTCATCATGGAACACAAGACCGGAACAGACAACCTAGGACACCTGATAAACGGAGGGTATTTGGCTGTTTTAAAAGACAGAAAGGACACAGATTGAATTACAACAACTGAGGAAGCCCCCTTGAGGAGTGAAACGCACATTGCTATACCAAAGGACTTACTTAATTTAATGTAAGAACTCTTTATTTTAAATTTTATTGGTTTTACTATATTTGTTCACTTTAAAATAAAGCACTTTAAAGAATTATCGAGTTGGCTACCTCCATCCCTCCACTGAAGCTACAGCAGCATATGAAAGAGGGAGTGGGATCCCACAAAATCCCACAACACTGATATATTGAGCCAAAATCACTGGTGCTACACTTGTGAATGCAAATACATATATTTATGCCATCTTATTTATTTATTCTAGACAATATTGCACCAGTATTTGTTTTTCTTTTGAGTTTTTTGGAATATATTCCTATAATAGAAAAAAAGTGTTAAAGAAAAAATATGTAAGATGCTCGTTTCAAAATGCATGCTGATAAGAGGCGTGGTACCAACCCTGGTTACCAGGTGGGTGACGGGGTATGGCTCTCCGCACGCAATATTAAACTCAAGGTTCCTAGCATGAAGTTTGCACCTAGGTTTATTGGCCCATTTCAAATAATTTGCAGGGTTAATCATGTGTCTCATTCTCTGGCTTTCCCCACCTCTCTGCGTATACCTATTAAGTTTCATGTATCCCTACATGTATCTGCAACATGTATACCACCCCTTCTGACACTCCCCCTCCTTTGGTTGTCTCTGGACAGGAGGAGTACGAAGTCTCCTCTATAATTGACTCTAGATTTTTTCAAGGATCTCTGCAGTATTTGGTTGATTGGAAGGGTTATGGGCCAGCTGATCGTTCTTTGGTTTCTGCTTCGATAATACACGAGGGCCACAAAATCCGTTCCTTCCATGCCAAATTTCCCCTCAAGCCTGGTCCTGCCCATACAGTGGGTGGTCTTCAAGGGGGGGGTAATGTCACGGCTTCCGACATCTCTACCGATGTGGCTGCGCTCAAACATAGCAGCCACGCCATCAGAGATGTTTTAAACTTAACCTTGGACTCGGCGGGCAGCTACCCAGTCTCCCTCTGTTCCGGTCCCAAGCGGGTGCGACGTTCTTAGGAACCCTAGCCGATGTGGACCGAACTTACCTTCGCCCACTTCAAAGATGGAGCCGACGTGTGTGCGGCGTCACGTCATAGATGCACGCACGTTTTGTGATCTAAGATCAGAGACAGCCAATTACAGCCAAAGAAGGGTTATTTAAACCCAAATTACCTTTTTGTCAGTGCCCTGTTGTGGTTTCTACTAGCTGGTTATCTGAGAGTATGTTCCTGATTGCGTTTTTCTGGTATTTGACTTTGGTTTTTCTTTCTGACTTCCTTGATTAATGGTATCTTTGACTTCTGGCTTTCCTCATCATTGTGTCTCATTTTGTGTTCCTGACCTCGGCAAGTATTTTGACTATACTGCGGTACATTAAGTCCGGCCATTCCAAGGTTAGACGTTATCCTTAGTCCTAGGGATGATACTATTCTGCGTGCTGGATCAACTATAATCCTGAAAGATGGCACCTGAGTGTTTAATACGCAGTGGTAAATGACACCATGGCAAGCTTTTATAACATACTATACAATCTGCAAAATGACAAGGGTACACACCAACCAACTGAACAAGAAATACAAGATTTTCTTTCACAAGTTAAGCTTCCCTCCCTTACCCCTACACAGCGCGAATCACAAAACTCCCAAAACCAGGGAAACCGCCGAACGTACCCCAACATCTGTGGCTCATATCCCTACTGAACTCAGACACGAAAATCCTAGCAAAAATATACGCCAACAGACTTGCGCCGACGCTCCTCACCTTGGTACAGACGGACCAGGTAGGGTTCATGACAGGCAGCAGAGGGAACGAGGAAACTCCTCAACCTCATCCATGGAGCTCGCAGTGGGGGGAGGCCTAGTGCGTTCCTGTTGTTTGACGGTGAGAAAGCCTTTGATCGAGTGCATTGGTGCTTCCAAGAGGCTGTATTGGGGAAATTTCACTTTCCCCCAGGCTTTATGTCTTTAGTGTCAGCATTATACTCAAACTCGTAAGCCAGGGTAGCTAATAGTGAGTCCTCGGAGTTCCAAATCACGAATGAAACGAGGCAGGGTTGTCCCCTGTCCCCCCTGCTTTAAATCTTAGCTTTAAAACCCCTGGCAAACCTCATAAGTGCAGACCCTCGTATAAATGGGATTAAGGTGGGAGACACTGAATATAAATTTACGATGTTCGCTGACGATCCTGCTGTATCCATACCGCACTTCGACGCTATCTTACAGACATATAGCGCCGGCTTATATTACAAATTAAACATCACGAAAACAAAGGCAATGCACCTTCATCTAGACACTGCATCCCTAAATAGGTTGAAAGCCGAGTATGCACATCAGTGGGATAACAACAGGCTCACTTTCCTGGGCATTGAATTCCCCGCCGAATCCCAGAACCTATTCCAGGCAAATTATGTCAAATTGTCCAAAGATATCAGACACCAACTCCTCAGACACATAGCGGCCATGAAAATGATCCTCCTCCCTAAACTGCAATATTTGTTCCGCACCTTACCTATTAAATTTCCACCACCATATTTGAACAATTACATGTGGGACAACAAATGACCCAGAGTAGCTGCCTCAATACTCTAGAGGCCTTTTGAAAGAGCCAGACTGAGGGTCCCAAATTCAACTCCGTATTATACAACATCCCAACTCAACCCACTGATCATGGCCCAACATCACAAGGTTCAACCGGCCTGGCTTCAAATAGAGGCCGCATATACAGAAGGGCAGGACTTACCACGTTTGCATGGATCCCGCAACATCTTAGACAGCAATACCAGCACATACTACCTATGACTGCACTGACCCTTTCAATGCGGGACAAGTATAAACCCACTCTACACACCAACCGCACTACCTCCCTGGCAATGTCACTCGTCTTATGATCTTCATACCTAACTTTCAGGTATCATTATGGTCCTCCCCTGAGCCACACACCTTCACCAACTGTCAGACTTGGAAAACCTCTGCATCCAACAGAAACCCCCCACCAAACTAATTTCTTCCTTATAAACAGCTGAAACCCAGAGAAAACTGAGTGAAAAACCCCGCAAAAATGTTCTTGCTAATAAAACATTCACTCTCTGCACAGCGCACATTGAAGTGACCCGGAAAGTCCTTTATTGATGGTATCTGGTGCCTAGAAAACTGAAGCATATGAAACCGGGATCTTCTGGCTTCTGTTGGAGGTGCCGGCTGGAACCTGGAACCATGTATCACATATGGTGGTCGTGTTTTAAGCTCACACCAGTTTGGGACAAGGCGGCAACACTTATTTTGACCTCTGCGCAAGTGGACCTACCAAAAAAAAAAAATGTAATTACTGCAGCTTCTCCCAACAGATATTCCAAAACATAAACTTGACTTAATACTTGACTTGTCACATTCTAATAGCAGTCCTATCCACCATAAGCAAAGCCTGGCCAACCACAGCATTAAAATATGTACCCAGACTGTCAACAATACCAAGCCCTATGAAATCATGGCCTGGAGAACCAGGCCACCCAAACGATTCTGGAAAGAGGATTGGGATCTCTGGGACTCCCAGCACATATCCCACTGAACATCCACATCTCAACCAATGAGATGCAGTTGACATACCCAGTAACATCACATGATAAACTGCCCAGGTCCGGCAGCTGAGCCTATCTGATCGTTGTGTCTACTGGTTTTTATGAATGGGTCGATGACATAAGTGTAATTAACCTATTGTGTAATATAATGAATGGGTACAACCAAAGCACTCCCTTGAGCCAAACCCTGCTGAGCCATTTAATGGCCCCTACTGTGTATTCTGAGGCCTAAACTCAGAATACCCATGCCAATCCCCTTCATTGAAACCAGCTCAACCACTTATGACTGGCACAGATTATTGGTGGCAACTCTTACATCCATAAGACCATAAGCCATGTATAGCTATGTTGCTAGCAGTATGGGCAGATGTGACCTAATCAGAACCCCCGTTTAGCGAATTATATGGCAATCTGTCCTCTCCTTACACTAGCGGCCCTGGAAAGCCCTGGTGGCAGGACTTATCTGACCCATTCCCCTAAAGGAGTTTTGGCAACAACCAAGATGGTTACAAACTATACACATGGGTAGATACAACCTTGAACCATGCAGGAACGCACATACTATATAACACTTCACTATATTACATTACTTGGGGATACCCCGTCCCCCCATATTTCCTCTCCTAACCTTCCAGTTTACCCTGTTTCGTTATCTCCAGTTACTACCTTGGATTTACTTAGAAAACAGATGCACTTGTAATGATATGTCGAGATGTGTTCACTATGTTATACCGCGCCATGTAACAATGTACTGAAATACTGTTGCATGCCATCTAAGTTTGACAATAACCTACATTGTGCATTGTGCATTGATTCCGGAAAGGTGTTAAATACCTACCATAATCCAATGGATCACATAAACTCTGTAACAACAAATGTTTTGCTACATTTTAAGTTTGCAAGAATGTAACATCTGATTATGTTTCAACCAATATCCTCATGCCTGTAAGATTTGATGATTCTCTTACAGAAAACCGCAGAATGTATTTGTTTTGTTGCAGTTTTAAAAAATTAGTTACTAATAATTATAAAAACAGATTGGGCTTTAAATTAAGAATTCCCTACAAATGTAGATATACAATTTACACCAAGAACGTCTGAAATGCAGAATTAATACCAAAGACATCGAAAACAACTTTTTAAACCAACAAAAGACACAAGGAGTCAAGAACAGGAAAATCTCTACCTTGATATACAATACATTATACCTTTAAGGAACATCAGAGCATGTAAAAGAATTTCGGTATTCAAGAAATGACACCACATATGAGGTTAAGCACAGGAAAAGTTCTGCCATGACGTACAAAGTACTATACCTTTTAAGTAACCAAAATCTGCTACGACAACACAACGGATATAAAAGATTTTAAATCCTGTTATCTCCCCATCTTGAAAAGCCTGCGGAGATGGGGCAAAACGCGTAGAGTGGATAACAAACTCTAACTGATGCCAGCTTCAGTGATCTTTGGAGCAGTTTGTACTCCAAGTGCTCATCTGGTCAGAGAAACTTTTTATTGCGGCTGGGATTCTGGCATTTAACAGATCCATCTGCTTACATCAAGTTCCAATTTGGACATTAAAGCTTCATCACTATCACTCCTTTCTACAAAGCTACACAGCGGTTAAGTCTCCCATTGCCATAAAGGACCTTGCTGCCTGCTATAGAATAATTGAGTAATATACTTTACAAAAACTTTCTGCTTTCATATATCACTGACTTTGCTGCAGTCATAAGTGGACATCTGTCTTTATATTTAATAGATGTATAGAGTTTTTTTAAAATAAAAGTTAGGTATATGTTTTTATGCATAATAAATGTTCAACATATCATAACCGCTGTGCCATCCTATATACTCCTACTTTTGAAACTCACTTCCTGTGATACACTTTTAGGAGCTTAGTACTAATTAGCTGTGCACAATATTAAGACTATACCTATTACAGGACCCAGTATAATTTACCCTGGGAATAATCTATTAAGCGCAGACACTTTTATTTGACCTATATGATTTTGGGAACAATCTTCTCAGTGTTTAGCAGCTATTATCTATATTTTATATATATCATTCAGATACTGAGTTTCTTTTGCGCTCTTTTGATCATATTTTATATCTGATTCGGTATATATTTGTACAGTGCCCTCATACCTCCTCTGAGGTGCCTTTTTCCTAAAGAAAGCAATTGTAGTTTTTTTTTTTTTACTTGTCTTCATAACTAATGTTTTCCATCCCCCTTATTAATTTTGCAGCTCACCTTCTAGTTCTACAATATATTTTTCTAAAACTGTTGCCAAGAATTGCACCGCATATTCAAGATTTTTTTTTTGCCATTGAATCACAAAGAGGCAAAATTAGATTTTGATAAAACTATACCAGTTTTTATATGTGATTTATATGTGTTCATTATGAACTATTTTACCATGATATATGCTTCAGCAATCTCTCCTTATCAAATGGGAGACTGGGGAAACAGGGAAACTTTATAATCTCACATAGTTTAGAAATCATTTCTAAAGTTTTCTCCATTGCATACATTTACAAGAACACTCTCCCCATCTACAATCTATATACACTGTGAGTTTTAAACAATCACTACGCTGAATTTTCCATAACCTACATTTGAGTTTTTTTGGGTTTTTTTATCAGTGAAGTTTGTATTTTGTTCCTCTTGTAGACACTTGTAAGTGACTGGCAACAAGTGACAGCATAGACATAGACTCAACCAAAGGAAAATTAAATACAATAAGATTATCATGCAGCTTTGTTTTAATCTTCCAGAACCCATTACTGCAGTCAAAGAGAGTCGTCCTTCAGAACAAAGAAACTCGACACCAATTAATAATGAAACTGTAGATCCATTTACTGGCAAGCTACAGGTTAGTCTCTTGCGTTCTGACCGAAATTGAATTTTATAGTAGATTGACATACATAGATATCTTTATTATTTATTTAACATATTTTATATTGTACTGTTTATGACTGTCAAGACTTACCATTGATTGACATGCCATTTTTAATTTTACTGTATAATATATAATACAGACATTTGTACTCAACGATAAGACCCAAACCCACATTTAAAGAAATCCGTGCATGACACAGATTATGTTTCCAACTACTCCACTGCCACTAATGACAGCCATTGTGTCATGATAACTGTCTCATCCCACCCTGCGGTCACAGACAATCACCTCCAGGGACATCATACATAATCACTGTAGTCTGGCTGCCTGGTCAGCCTCAGAAACTTCAATTCACTGGGAAACATCCCAGTTGGCAAGTCCAGGTCTGGAGAACATTGAAATAACAGGCCTCCACCCCATGCAAAACCCTCACAGGCTCGCAAAGGTCCTGCACAACAGTACTCTGCAGATTTGTGTAAACAGACACCTCACACCTTCTGTTATTTAAATTTTCAGAAGAATGGTTTGAGGCTGTAGGCCACAATCCACTTGCCAGATCTCTCATGCTAGTGGCTCTGTGGGCAATTGCCATTTGCCATCCTTTCCGTGAAGATTGCTATCAGTAGCATTGTGGTGTATCTGGTAACTGAAGGAAATAATGAAATGCAAAAAAGGAAAACCCTAGGGAGACAGTAGACCGTACACTGGTCAGCCACAATATTAAAAGCACTGACCAGTGAAGTGAATAACACTGAATATATAATTACAATGGCAATGTCAATGGGTGGGATATATAACACAGCAAGTGAACAGTCAGTGTCACAGTGTAGGATGGTCTGTTAGTGTCCCTTGGTCACCGCTTCTCTAGTCCTCTGCTGGTCCTGGATTCAGCTACAGCATACAGTGATTATAGCTCTCTAGTACCTTGTAAGATTCCCCAGTATAGTGGGCAAGACCAGTCGTATTGGGTAAAAGAAAAGAACACTTTATTTCAGGGAAAACCACATGTATTTATTCCCCTACACACAACAGGGGCTCTTTAGCCACAACAATGCAAACCATTCCCTGGTGTCTTGGTGTCTGGGAAATAATTAGGTCAAGACATGATCACTTAATTTCCTGCTGGACACCAAGACACAAGAGATGTTGCATAATATCATTAACTCATTAGCTTTCATTCATTTTAACATTTTACTAAATAACCTGACAATTACACAACATATCCCCATAGCCTATATATCATTTTAAAGTCTGTGACCAGGCCCATAGGTTGATCAGTGCATATATTTAACAAACACATTAGTCACTATTTGAAGCTATAACTAGTAACAACTGTAACATAAAAACAAATATGTGCTTGGTTCTGACAGAATTAATTCTGAGAAAATGCCTTTACTTTTCAAATTGGTAAAGAGGATGGGAGTGATATGAGAAATTCTGACTTATTAATTATTTATGGAGCTAAAATATAATTGTGGCGGTTTACCCTCAATAAGATGGGTTACTACCCTTCCCAGTTGCAAATAACTCTAGAGTGATCATACCCTCCTGCACAGGATACCGCTGTCTCACTCAAGCACTAGTCGAGACTTAGTGACGGGTGAAGAAGGCTTTTCTTCCAGGCAGGTATCGTCCCATCTGCCTATTCCTCTGCTGCTCTCCTTCCAGGCAGGTATCGTCCCTTCTGCCTATTCCTCTGCAGTTCTGCTTATAGTGATTGATATTGTTTTTATAAAGACATTTGTGGCTCTCAGGCCTAGCTCTCTTGCTTTATCCCAGGGCTAGAGGAATAGTGCAGCCAGCCAACAGGTACGAAAACTCTGTGACTGGGATCCCTAAAAATCCACACAGGACACAGTTTCAAAAGGAACTAACATGCAAGGCGGCGGGGAAGACATGAATTAACACAAAATATCTCTCCTGCCTACAGAATTAGCAATATTAAAATATACCTGAATATGCAAATTAACAAGCTTTGCTATTCAGGTAGTGCACAGAGATGTTGCCACCAAAAGAGGGTGGTATACAGGCTCCATAGCCAAATCCACTTAGTTGGTAACAAGCATCAGCAGGACAGGAGAGCACACAAAACAATTAACAATATACAAACACATTATAAACACACCCTGCACCTATAATGGGCACAGGGTGACTTAGACATAGGAGCAACTTAGGAACCTTTGTAAAGTGTTCTTAGGCTCCCAGTGTTGTTGACTACCGTCAAACACTACAACTTAGGTTGTAAGTTGCTTGTGCATTCTTTACTCTGAAGAGCATAATTTTCTATTTTTCTACATTCAATTTCATCTGCCAAGAAAAAGTATGTGAACCCTTTGGAATGATATGGATTTCTGCACAAATTGGTCATAAAATGTGATCTGATCATCATCTAAGTCACAACAATAGACAACCACAGTCTGCTTAAACTAATAACACACAAAGAATGAAATGTTGCCATGTTTTTATTGAACACACCATGTAAACATTCACAGTGCAGGTGGAAAAAGTATGTGAACCCATAGACTAATGACATCTCCAAGAGCTAATTGGAGTGAGATGTCAGCCAACTGGAGTCCAATCAATGAGATGAGATTGGAGGTGTTGGTTACACCTGCCCTGCCCTATAAAAAACACACACCAGTTCTGGGCTTGCTTTTCACAAGAAGCATTGCCTGATGTGAATGATGCCTCGCACAAAAGAGCTCTCAGAAGACCTATGATTAAGAATTGTTGACTTGCATAAAGCTGGAAAGGGTTATAAAAGTATCTCCAAAAGCCTTGCTGTTCATCAGTCCATGGTAAGACAAATTGTCTATAAATGGAGAAAGTTCAGCACTGCTGCTACTCTCCCTAGGAGTGGCCGTCCTGTAAAGATGACTGCAAGAGCACAGCGCAGACTGCTTTCTGTTAGCGAATCTACAATACGTAAAACACTAAACAAGAATGGATTTCATGGGAGGATACCACAGAGGAAGCCACTGCTGTCCAAACAAAACATTGCTGCACATTTACAGTTTGCACAAGAGCACCTGGATGTTCCACAGCAGTACTGGAAAAATATTCTGTGGACAGATGAAACCAAAGTTGAGTTGTTTGGAAGAAACACACAACACTATGTGTGGCGAAAAAAAGGCACAGCACACAAACATCAAAACCTCATTCCAACTGTGGAGTATGGTGGTGGGGGCATCATGGTTTGAGGCTGCTTTGCTGCATCAGGGCCTGGACGGATTGCTATCATCGAAGGAAAAATTAATTCCCAAGTTTATCAAGACATTTTGCAGGAGAACCTAAGGCCATCTGTCTACCAGCTGAAGCTCAACAGAAGATGAGTGTTGCAACAGGACAATGACCCAAAGCATAGAAGTAAATCAACAACAGAATGGCTTAAACAGAAGAAAATACGCCTTCTGAAGTGGCCCAGTCAGAGTCCTGACCTCAACCCAATTGAGATGCTGTGGCATGACCTCAAGAAAGCGATTCATACCAGACATCCCAAGAATATTGCTGAACTGAAACAGTTCTGTAAAGAGGAATGGTCAAGAATTACTCCTGACCGTTGTGCACGTCTGATCTGCAACTGCAGGAAACGTTTGGTTGAAGTTATTGCTGCCAAAGGAGGTTCAACCAGTTATTAAATCCAAGGATTCACATACTTTTTCCACCTGCACTGTGAATGTTTACATGGTGTGTTCAATAAAAACATGGCAACATTTCATTCTTTGTATGTTACTGGTTTAAGCAGACTGATTTTCTATTGTTGTGACTTAGATGATGATCAGATCACATTTTATGACCAATTTGTGCAGAAATCCATATCATTCCAAAGGGTTCACATACTTTTTCTTGCAACTGTAAGTGCCTAGTCCCCCAATTTATCTAAAAATCTCTACAACAAAGCAATATCCTACTCACATTGTATTACTTTACATAGTTTTGTGTCATGTGCAGACACTGAAACATGGATTTCAATGCCCATTTCAAGATCATTTATAAATATGTTAAATAGAAGCGGCCCCAAAACAGAACCCTGAAGGACACCACCTATGACTTTTGTCCAGCTTAAAAATGTTCTAATAATCAAATTAATAATAAGTCTCTGTACTCTCTTTTTTTTCTTTTTTAAAATTTTTTTATTCGTTCACAAAAAAGGTTAACATGTTGTGTATGTAGTACATGAGACGTCAAACAGTGCATTGAATTAATAATACAGAACATAAGTACGAAGTATAACAATATGAATCTATGGTCAGAAACGACGGTCAGACACAAAGGGTTAACAATCCAAGAGGTAACAGAGTCTAGGTTATCGATAGCAGTTTGTGAAGATAATAGGTACCTACTACCCTGACAAAGCCTTGTTAGGCTGTCATGTACATTTAACAGGTTGGGGGGGCGATCTGGCATTATAATAATAACAATGACAATGGTTACCGGTTTGGAGCTCTTTGGCCTTCTTCTAATCAGTGCGACCTCTGTGCTGGATTTGAATTAAGGTGTTCCAGTGTAATTTGGGGCAAGATCTGGAGACATGGGTGTGAGGTTAAATTGTGTAAAAGATGGAGGGAACCTCCTACTCGAACTCCCATCCCCCAAAAGAGACGGTACAGGGATATAGAAGAAGGGGAAATAGAGGAGGAAAGAGACTGGAGAGACCGAAAAGAAAAAATCATGAAGAAATAAGGATTTTTAATTTGTCTAAAAAGGTTCTTAATTTAAATGAGAAAAATATTTTAAATAAAGGTTTTAAATTCGCACCAAGTTGCATTATGGATAAATTTGAGGCATATACTGATATTAATAGGTTTATGAGGAGATTATGTCTTAAAAAATTTTTTAATCAAAAACCTAAAATGGAAGACAATACTATTGAGAATGCAACTCTTTTTCATCATACGGATTTAAAACCTCAGTCATCCTTTTATCCTATACATTTAAAATCCAATTCTATGAAAGTCTTTGAAAGGGCATGTGTTAAAGACATCAAACAAATTAAAATGAATAAGAGAGATAATTTAACAAAAAAAGAAAGACAGGCTATGCAGAATTTAGGGAAAGATTCTCAAATAGTAATAAAGCCAGCTGATAAGGGAGGTGGTGTGGTCGTAATGGATAGAGATAAGTATATCTCAGAGATCGAACGACAATTAGAGGACCATAATACATATAGGAAATTAGATGGAAACCCACAGATGGAGATAAATAAAAAATATAAAGAATATTTAGAAAAAGGTTTTGTTAAAGGAATTATAAATCAAAAAGAATATACTTTCCTGGATATAAAATTACCAAAAATTCCCGTTATATACATCTTACCCAAATTACATAAGGATGCATCCAACCCCCCAGGGAGACCGATTGTCTCAGGGGTTGGATCCCTTCTGTCTAATTTATCCAAATATGTAGACACTCACCTCCAACCCTTAGTTAAACATAGTCTGTCATATTTGAAGGACTCTATGAGTCTATTACAAATTTTAAACAACTTCAAATGGGAAGAAGACTTTTTATTCATTACATGTGATGTCACTAGTTTGTACACATGCATTGATCACGATGTAGGATGTTTAGCTTCACGTTTCTTTTTAGAATCCTCTACATTGTATCCTGTTGAACAGGTTGATTTTATTATGGAGGGAATATCTTTTATCCTCCATAACAATTTCTTCTGGTTTGAGGATAACTTTTTTTTACAATGTAGGGGGACAGCCATGGGGACCAGGTTCGCGCCCAGTTATGCTAATTTATTTATGTCCTATTGGGAAGACAGATATGTGTATTCCCAGCATGACTGGAGTGCGAACCTGGTCCTATACAAAAGATACATCGATGACATCTTTTTAATTTGGAAGGGGGATGAAGCTTCGGCTTTGGATTTTATTAAGTTTTTAAATTCCAATCAGTGGAATATTCATTTAACTCAGGAGATTGCTAAAGAGAGTATTAATTTTTTAGATTTGGAAATTTTTATACAGGACCAGACTATTAAAACTCGTACTTTTTTTAAACCTGTGGATGTCAATAGTTATATCCATAAGGATAGTTGTCATTTTTTACCCTGGCTCGACAATATCCCTAAGGGACAGTTTATTCGGATACGGCGTAACTGCACGGATTTGAATTCTTTTGAAGACCAAGCTAATACCCTGAAGGAACAGTTTATGCATAGGGGTTATAATTCTGAAAAATTAGAAGATGAAATTAGGATGGTGAAAGAAACAAATAGAGATTCTCTTCTAACTTATAAAACCAGAGATAAGGAAAAGGGTGAGAAGATTCCAATGATTTTTAATTATAATAAAGAACATATAGCACTTAAAAAAGTTCTTAACAAAAATTGGCATATCCTACAACAGGATACTGAAATTTTGCCTTATATTGGAAACAAACCGAAAATTGTTTATAGAGGAGCAAAAAATTTGAGGCAAATTTTAACTTCTAGTTATCTAGATAAACCTAAGAATAACAATAATTTTATAAGTATTCATAGGGAAAACGATAAAGGTTTTCACTATTGTAATGACTGTATGGGGTGTAAAATATATAAAAATAAACCCAAAAAACTAGAAAGCTTCAGATCACGTGCAGGAACATACAACTACAAAATAGATTCTTTTATTTCATGCCACTCTAAGAATATTATATATGTTCTCGTATGTCCTTGTGGGTTCCAGTATGTTGAGAGGACCTCAAGGACATTTAAAACTAGAATACGCGAACATATATATAATATCAGAAAGGGTTTCCTGAAACATAATGTTTCTTTACATTTTTTAAAAAATCATGGAGGGGACCCCACAGGAATTATGTTTTATGGTATACAACAAATTAGACCCCATTGGAGGGGAGGTCATGGAGAATCAGCCTTGAGCCGTAGTGAGATGAGGTGGATTTTCAATCTGGACACCTTATCTCCTAATGGTCTCAATGTCGATTTCGAAATGAAAGCCCTTATCTGATTGTTTTATATATTGATATTCAATATGGTTAATATTACTTCTCTTTCTCTCCATTTTAGATATATGTTCTTTGAACCTCATTTGTTTTTAATTGTATATGTCTATAAGCTTTATATAGTTATAATATGGAGGTATACTATGTCTGCATTTTAAATATATTGTTATGTAATGCCCTTTTATTATTATTATTATTACCCTTTTTTTATATAAGATTTGTTTGTACTCAATGAGAATGTGTCCTTGTTCCATTTTGTTTGGGGATTTGCTTGTGTACATGTATATACTGCATTGCTGCCCTTTTGTAAAATGGTGTTTCTGGCTGCCCTCGTTTCGCCGAGCGAATTTACAGGAAGTGATGTACGGACGTCACGTGCGTCATGACGTAACGACGGAACGTGCGTCATGACGCCATACCGGAAGAACTTTTTGGCGGGAAGACCATATTTCCGGTAAAGAGGATATAAAAAGAACGCCGGATGAGGACCTGCATTATACACTTGATAAAGACATTTAGTCGAAACGCGTTGTGTTATTGTATGTAATACTATTTTATATTACATTTTATTTTATTGTTTTATTCAAAGTAAATACTTTTTAATACCACTATATTTTGGTCTATCATCAATCCTTTCTACGTCTGGAGCAGATCACCAGTACCTATAGGAGGAGTTTGGAGCCAGTCTGTAAAGCTTGGGAAAGCTGATTTTCCACATGCCATCAAGTTTGAGCCTGCTTTCTAGGCTCTATCTATTGTGAGTGACCCAATACCTCTACATCTACTAGTCCTATATTTTACAGTGTTACACTATGTATGGACTTTTTATGTTTTTCAGATTAAGCCAAAGGAACGTTTTACTATAAGTATATACGTGTTCTGCTTTTTATCTGTACACTGCACCCCCCACTTTGCTATTTTATTAAATTGTGTTGTTTTTGAGGTCTCTGCAGCAGGGGTCCCAAGTGGATGTGTAGTGGTGGTGTTGTTTGGACATGGAGTAACTTGTTTCTTCTAAATGTCTGATTGTTTCTACCCTTTGGATCGAGTCTTGTATGAAGGGGTGGTTTGGCTTTTTCCAACAGACTGGAATCAGTTGGTTCGCTGCTGTTAGGAGTTGTAGGAGAAGGGACGTCTTGGCCTTTGGTAAGTTACTCGGGGTGAGGAGGAATAGAAATGCTTCCATTGTGAGGGGGATTGTCACCTCTAGTATGGTTTGAGCCAACCTAGCTATGCGTGATCAATACTTTTGTATCTCCAGGCCTGTCCACCATATGTGTGTTGTGTTGCCTGCTGGTTTGTGGCATCTCCAGCATTCATCAGACAAATTTGGGAACAAGGCAAGGAGCTTTTTGTGGGGTTATAGTGCCATCTGACTATTTGTTTGTAGTTACTCTCTTGGGCCACTATGTTGAGAGAGGAATTGTGTATAAGCTTGAATATTTTACACCATGTATCTGTCATGAAAGACAGGTTAAATTCTGTTTCCCAGCTTGAAGTGTATACTGGAAGGTGTTTGGGTTGGGTGGATATGAGCAGAGTGTACATGGAGGAAATCAATGTCCTTTTAATGGAGTGAGTAACACAATTGTGTGTGCTTGGGGTTTCCCCCCCTCCACAGGTCCCGTCCTAATAAAGTGCAGTGGTTCGTTGTATTGAAATTTCTGCAATGTGGAGTGCATTCTGGTTGGGATGAGGATGTAAAGTGGCTTTACCTCCGTGTCGTCTATCAGGGATCCTAAAGTCAGGTAGGGGGTCGTGTGGTAGTCTCAGTATGTCTTTCCGTCTTCCCCTGGTTTAAATAGAGGGTTATGTATTATTGGGTTAGAGGGTGATGGAACTGGTGAACTCTGTTGGTGGTTCAGCACGTGAGCCCTAAAACATGTGTTCGGGTGTGAGTGTGCCGGTTGGTTCAAGAGAGCTTGCCCGGATTTGTGCCATGGAATGGTGTATATGGGAACTCTGAAAAAGGAGTCTTCCAATTGTACCCGCTATTTGCTAGAATTGGGCTCCGACCAGTCGTATACCCTGGCTAGTAGAATAGCCTTGTGGTAGGTTTCCAGTCTGCCCTCCTCCTTTGGTCTTATGAGTAAGGAGTATGGTAACCTGGGGTGTTTATGTGCCCATATGAAGGTAGTGAATGTTTTGCAGAGTGTAGTGAATAGGAACTTGGGTAGTGAGATGGGTAAGACTTGCAGCAGATAGAGTATCAGGGCAGAATGTTCATCTTCAGGATGTTCAGTCTACAGAACCATCCGAAGTGTGGCAAGTTCAAGGAAATTATATCTTTCAAAATGGAGTGAATTAATTTGGGAAAGCTGCTGTCGTACATTTGTGTCAGCACATTGGGGATCCGGACACCCAGGTATTTAATGGACGCATTTGCCCATGTGAAGGAATAGGAGCTGCGAAGGGACAATTTGGTTCTGTGAGGTATCGTGCGCGTATGCCCATGTGAAGGGATAGTAGCTGCAAATTTAGCATTTGCTGAGGTTTGCTTGGAAATTTGAGAGCCTACTGTATGCTTTGATACCGTGAATATGGGGATTGTCTCTAATGCCTTGGAGAAAGGACTCTAGGACCAGTAGAAAAAACAGGGGGGAGAGGGAGCGTGGCCATCTTCAGGGTGCCTACCCTGTCAAACTCCTTTTCGACATCTATTGACAGGAGTAGGCATGATCTCCTGGAGAGTTTTGAGAAGTGGATTACATTTTTTTTATTTTTTTTGTCATGTTGTGCTTGGCTTCCCTGCAAGGTTTAAAGCCTGATTGGTCAGGGTGTACCAGGCCAGGGAGGAGAGGATGAAGTCAGTTTGTAAAAATTTTAGTGAATACTTTGAAGTCTATGTTAATAATGGAAATGGGTCTACAGATACCACAAAGGGTCGGGTTTTTCCCTGGTTTGGGAAGTAGGGTTATTGTGGCCTTTAGTGCTTGTGGCGGGAGGACCAGTGTCTTGAGGAGGGAATTGAAGCAGTTGAGAAAATGGGTGGATAGCGAAGAGGCGAAGGATTTATAATAATCGGCGTTAGGCCGTCTGGGCCGGGGCTTTTCCCTAGGGGTAGGTTTTTTTATTACAGCATGAAATTCCTCACTCATTATGGGATGTTCTAAAGAGTGTTGTATGTTCCCTGATATGGTGGATTTGATTCTCTGTGCGAGAAAGTCTTGAATCTCTGTGTGTGAGGGGGGGAGTCTCTTAAATTATGAAGTCAGGAGTAGAAGTCGTGAAAGGCTGTGGTGATATCTGTCATTAAATGGGATTCCAAGCCTTCTTTATTCTTGATAGAGGAGATAAAGGTGGTTTCCCTCTCTTATTTCAGTGTGTGGTAGTAAGTGGCAGCTCTTCCCCCCTTGGTTATAGTACAGGCTTTTGGTGAGGGCGAGTTTGCATTTAGTTTGCATGTTCAGGAGGTTGTTTAGTTTAGTCCTCTTTTCTACCAGTGTTTTGTAAGTTGCTAGTCCAAGTCTGATTTGTGCGCCAGTAACAGGGTCCTGATATCGTGGAGGAGTTGAGTGGAATTTCTGTCCCTTTGTCTTATGTGCCGAGGCTATTTTAATGAACATGCCCCTGATTGTGCTCTTGTGGGCTTCCCATATAATTGGATAGGGTGAGTCTGGGTATGTGTTCAGGAGAAGTAGTGGTCTAGCTCTGACCTGATTTGGGCCTAAACCTCTGGGTAATTTAGTAAGGTATCATTAAGTTTCCAATGTGCCCTGGAAGGGTTTTAAAGATGGTATTGTATTGTAACCATGGACAGAGGTGCATGGTCTGACCATGTGATCAGCTCGTATGTGCATGAAGTGATGAGATTTTGGAATATGTGGGGGAGAAAAACATGTCAATCCTTGTGTATGTGCCCGAGGGGTGCGAACAAAAGGAGTAGTCTCTCCTGGATGGGTGGAGAATTTCGCCAACAGTCATACAGTTCGTGCGTGTCTAGAAGTTGTTGGATATGTTTCCTGACTAAGGAGTGATACAAGTGTGCTTGTGAGGTCGTATCTAGGGCGCCATCTAGGATGAGGAGGCCTTCAGTAAATTTTTCCAGTTTGGTGAGGATTTTTCGGATGGTAGAGAGTTGTTTCCTATTGGGTAAGTAATAAAACCAGATCTACTCCGAGAATTGTCTGGACTAATGTATGGAGGAACTTTATACCAGCTATAATCACTACTTCATCTGGAAGGAGATGTAATACCTCCGGAAAGGAAATCCTTGGCTGCAGGGTGACGGTTGTCACAGGCCTGGCGGTCCTTGGGGGGCCCGGACTGCTTTGGCAGTCCTGGGCCCCACATTGCCTCTCTGCACATATGTATAGCGATGATCGCTATCGCTATACTTGCAGAGGGGGCCCAGCGGACTGCAAGTGTACTTACAAGCTCTTCCCACTCTCTAACTCCCGCGAGACCCGCGGCCATCAGAGCGTGGGAGTTACAGAGAGGGAAGAGCTTGTAAGTACACTTACAGTCCGCTGGGCCCCCTCTGCAAGTATAGGGAGCCGGGAGGCCCCACAATGCCACCGGATCACCAGGGATCATGGAATCTCCCCCCTCCCTGGACTAGGTAAGAAACAGGGAGGGGGGAATAACATTTTTCACTTTTAAAGTGGTAGTAGTGGTGGTGGGGGGGGTGCTCCATTTACACTACATGCATACACTACACTAACACACACTCTGCATTCACTACACTGACACACTCTGCATACACTACACTGACACACACTCTGCATTCACTACACTGACACACACTCTGCATACACTACACTAACACACACTCTGCATTCACTACACTAACACACACTCTGCATTCACTACACTGACACACACTCTGCATACACTACCCTAACACACACTCTGCATTCACTACACTAACACACACACACTCTGCATTCACTACACTAACACACACTCTACATTCACTACACTGACACACACTCTGCATCCACTACACTGACACACACTCTGCACTCACTACACTAACACACACTCTGCATTAACTATACACACAGCATCCACTACACAAACATCCTGTATTCACAGTACACACACTACATCCACCACACATTCAAACACTCTGCATTCACTGTACAGAGACACTGTGTCTAATACACACACTACATCCACTAAAGGCATTGCATCCGCTAAACACATTGCATCTAGTACACACAAACACTACATCCACTACACAAACACACACTACATCCACTACTTAAACACACTCTGCGTTCACTATACAAACTGCATCCGCTACACAAACACACACTATGCATTCACTGTACAAACAGTATCTAATACACACAAACACTACATCCATTTACACATTCTAATTCACTTCCACTATACACACCACATTCAGTCCTGCATCTTTTGCAGCGGACTAGGTAGGAGTCCTGTGGGCTAATTTGTGGGCGGGCCGGGAGGAGGGGGGGCCCTGACCTTGTGCTTTGTCAGGGGCCCCAAAATTTCTGGTGGCGGCCCTGCTTGACTGTGATATAATGGTGATCCGCCACATCTAACTAATAATTATTTTCTTTTCTCTTACAGAACACCGATAGACAACAGGTCAGTATGCTGTTGTAACAAGAAAGCTTTAATTTTATTTTATGTTTTGTATTTTATGAATTTCTAAGATGGGACTTTTAGATTCACACGCTATTGAGCTTCATTGGCATCAAAGGAAAACTGACATCAATTGTATTGTTGTTTAAAACTTCTGGAATAAAAGTGAATCATGACATGTCACACATGTCCTGTGTCCTTAAGGGGTTAAAGAAAGATAACTTGTAATATAGTCTTGTATATATTTTTGTAATGAATATTAATAAGTGTACCTTTTTAGTGTATCTCCTAGCCTACTCCAGCTCCACGGGTATGCAAATGCTCCTGTCACTTGCACTGTGCACTCTAAACTCACTAAATGACTTGGCAGAGTAGCATTAATAAATCGTGCCACCATCCTATAGCCCTCTGTCAACTTGCCAGTCCTCTCAATTCACCTATTCATGGATGCTATAGTAACTGAAGAACAACACCAGGGAGACAGTAGACAACATAATTTAACAAAGCGGTTGGTCTGTTTTCAACTATAAAAAGTAAAACTGGTTATTCACTAAAGTGAGAATTGTGAATTTGAAATGTAAGGCCACAATAGCCAGACTGGAAGCACAGCTGACTGGGCGAGTTTGTCCAGTTCAGTTATTTTGTACTTAATTTTGAAATTGGCCTTTTATTCAACTTGAATTCTTGCTTAAGTGAATAAACCTGTGTAAAGAAAAAAAAAAAAAGAAAAAAAATGCTAGGGTCTTACTTAATTAAGAACCAGAATTTATTTGTCATGGCTTTTTATTCTGTGCCAATACTAAAGAATAACATCTAAAAGCTAATGTTTCTGCAAAATCTCAATAATCACTTATACTTTCTCTTACAGCTAAACAATACTAATGGGGTGAGTATGCCATTTTTCCCAGGATGCTTCAATTTTTGTTATCTAGATATGAAACTTTTGACATATGCTTGCACATGTTGCAAGTGTTTTTATATTGCACAAATATAGAAATATGTTGTACATATGAATTGCACTTTAGTAAAAGTTTTTTTTGCACAGAGTGAAATGCACTTTTTATATGAATTCTACACATATATTTTGCACCATATTGGTTTTACTCACTTGATAAAGTTTTTTTTATTGTCTTAAAGGCACAGTGCACCTTAAAATATTTTATTAGGAATAGTAAGTGTATTCCTAATGCTACAGTACCTTTGTCACTGTTTAGGTAACCGGCCATTGCTGCCAGGGTTAAAAAAAAGTAAGTAAATTTACTTTTTCTTTATTGATATTCAGCTTGAGGTGGTCTGAGCTTGCAAGGCCCCTTCCGCTGAATAAAATTACCAGAGAGGCACTCCAGTGGTGTCTCGG
>OW240921.1:35621301-35649289 GCA_933207985.1 Pelobates cultripes | reverse complement strand
AACAGAGGGAGTGACAGGAGGGAGCGCTCAGCGCTGAGCGTTTCCCTCCTGTCAGCCTCTCCTCAGGCTGCGCTCGGGCGGTGCGGTCCGCCGCCCTCATGGACGCACCGCCCGGGCAATGCTGCAGCCGCCTGAGGCTCACTGCAGAGCGCTCGGGCAGCTGCAGCATGGGGGGGGGGGCGGCAGGGCTGGCCATGGCACCCCCCACCCGGCTGGCACCCGGGGCGGACTGCCCCCCCTCGCCCCCCCTTAGTACGCCACTGGAGGCAGTGTGTGTTTGTGTATAAGCGATGTATTGTGTGAATCTGTGTTTGTATGCATAAGGGATGCAAGGTGTGTGTCTGTAGTGTGTGCATTGAGTGTGTGTATGAAATGCATTGTTTCTGTGTATATGTAAGAGAAGCAGTGTGTGTGTTTGCATGTGTGTGGAAGAGTTTGCATTGTGTGTTTCTGTGTATGTGTGCAAATGATGCATTGTCTTTGTGTGTAATGGATGCATTGTGTGTTTCTCTGTGTGTAAGGGAAGCATGTTGTGTTTCTGTGTGTGTAGGGATGCATTGTGTGTGTGTGCGCGTAGTGTGAAAGAGCTCCCTGTCCTGCCCCCTGTCCTATAGAGCTCTCCCCTGCCCCTTAGTGGTCTCCCCCTCCTCTCTGTGTTCTTCTTACTCCTCCTGTTCTTCTTAAACCCCCGTTCTTCTTAATCCCCCCGTTCTTCTTAATTCCCCCAATCCCCCTGTTCTTCTTAATCCCCAACCCCCTGTTCTTCTTAATCCCCCCACCTCTCCCCCTTCTGCGTAAACCCTCCCCCTTCTTCTTAATCCCCCACCCCTCCCCCCTCCTTCTTAATTACCCCCTTCTTCTTAATTCCCCCCTCCCCCCTTCTTCTTAATTCCCCCCTCCCCTTCTTAATTCCCCCTTCTTCTTAATCCCTCCTTCTTCTTAATTTCCCCTCCCCTTCTTAATTTCCCCTTCTTCTTAATTTCCCCCTTCTTCTTCCTCCCCTTCTTCTTAATTCCCCCCTCCTTCTTCTTAATTCCCCCCCTCTTTCTTACTTCCCCCTTCTTCTTAATTCCCCCTCCCCTTAATTCCCACCCCTTCTTCTTAATTCCCCCCTCCCTCTTCTTCTTCGTTTCCCCTTCTTCTTAATTCCCCTTTTAATTCCCCCCTTCTTCTTAATTCCCCACCTTCTTAATTTCCTCCTCTCCCTTCTTATCCCCCCCTCACCTTCCCTCCCTCCATGTGGCGTGGCCGAGCTGCTCTGCTGTCTTGGTGCTTGGCCGGACTGATAGGAAGGAGTGTGCACTTCCTGTCAGTCCGGCCGGTTACAGGAAACAGAAGCTCCTGTTCCGCGCGGAGTTTCTGTTTCCTGTAACCGGCCGGACTGACAGGAAGTGCACACTGAGTGTGCGCCTTCCTATCAGTCCGGCCGGGTATCGCGGAAACAGAATAGTAGTGGGCTGATGGTGGGGTGGGGTGTTGGGCAGAGTGCGGAGACAGTTACTGTATACCATGGGAGCATGGCTAGCAGTAATTCAATGTAAATTTGTTCTAGGTCCTTCCAATGTGCGTGATTTCCCTCGTGACACCACTAGGATCCTAGTGAGTTGTGTGGCCAGGTAGTAATGAAAAGGGTCACCTTTAAGCTTCCATCATGTCATTAAGCGAAAGACCAAACTCTTCACCGAGTTTATCTGGTTCGGAAGGAGGCAAAGTCTCCACACTGAGGCAAAGAAAGCAGGAGGGACTGCTATGAGGAGGGTTTGGTATAAATAAAGTAGGCGTGGAAGATAATTCATTTTTAATACATTTACTCTACCCATCCAAGAGAATTGAGGTATGTTCCATTTGTGAGTGAGTGTATCAGTGGTGTGTAGTTGTTTGTGAAGCGATCTTGAAGATCCTGGGTGACGTTGATACCCAAATATTTAATGTGTGAGTTGGTGAACTTGAAGGGGTAGGCCCTTTTTAGTGTTTTGAGTAAGGTTGTCTTCGTAGACAAGGGAAGTATCTCACTCTTGTCGTAATGGACTTTAAAGTTGGATACGGAAGAGTATTGGGCTAATTCTGTGAGTAAGTTTGGCAGGGACACACTAGGGTTAGTGACTGTGAAGAGATCATCGGTATATGCCAAGACTTTGTAGTGTGCCGAGGTACCTTTGACTCCCGTGATGAGTTGATTAGACCTACTTGCATTAAGGAAGGGTTCTAACGTAAAGATGAAGAGAAGAGGGGAGAGAGGGCAGCCCTGCCTAGTGCCATTCTGTATGGGTAGTGCATCTGAGAGGATGCCGTTTGCCTGAACTCGTGCTTGCGGGCCAGTGTATAGTGCCCGTACCCAGGACAGCCAGTGATCCCCAAAACCCATCACCTGCATGGTGTCGAAGAGCAGGGACCAGTCCCCTGAACCCTAACATTATTGATAAGCATAGGCATGGAAAAGCCATTCGGTAGGGTGAAGAGTTGCTTTGTATATAAGATTTATGATTTTTGTGGTGTTATCCCTGCCCTCCCTGCCAGGGACAAAACCCGCCTGATCCGGATGGACTAGCCTGTATAGATGTGGTTTTAATCTGTTCTCACCTATTAACAATGATGTAAGAATCTTGTCCCGCATGTTGGCGATCAGTCTGTAATTTCCACATAGTGTGGAGTCTTTATTGGGCGTAGGGATAAGGGTAATTGTCGCTTCAAGGGCCCTAGGGCTAATTGTAGCGCCACCCGGGACAGAATTGAAGGTTCATAGTAAATGAGGACCTAACTGTGGGAAGAAATCGTTAAAATATTTGTTTGTGTAGCCATTCAGCCGTGGCTTTTCCCGCCAGGGGCCTTCCTAACTGTGTCATGCAGTTCTTTGTATATGAATTGTTTGTCAAGGGACTCTTGGACATCTGATAAGGGTTTGTGTATGATTTGTGTTTGTAAGTATTTCTGTCTATCTGCATTCAATGCTGGTGGGAGTAAAATGTGAAATAATTGGAGGCTGGATTTATTAGTCTCCAACAATCTACAAGTTGATTGGTGTGGAGAGTGTTGAGGCAAATCTCCCTTTGAGGTGAGTAGGGGGATCTGTGACTACGAATGGCATCTAAATGAATGTTGAAATCCCCGCCACATATCAATATCCCTTGTGAAAAGTCACTGAGTTTAAGCAAAGTCCGTCTAAGGAAGAATCCTTGACGTGTATTAGGGGCGTAAATATTTGCTCAAGTGTAAGGTTGGGAGCCAATTTTACCCCTGACAAAAATAAACCTTCCCTCTGGGTCAGATATTTGTTCCTCCAGCAAAAATGGGATGCGGGCTGCAAAAAGTATCACCACCCCCCTTGCCTTAATCTCCTCATAATCACCAAAGAACCCCAACGGGTACTTATGATCCCAGAGAGGGGGCGCAGAGGCCGTGCGGAAATGAGTCTCCTGTTGCAATGCAGTGTCAGTTACCACCTGCTTCAGATCTGCGAGAAGAAGGCGCCGCCTCTCCAGGATGTTCAGCCTCCTGACATTCAGAGAAACCAAAAGGGATGACATAATGGAGAGAGAAAATTAGTGTTCTGTGCAAACAGGGAGGACCTCTGTGTGGTCAATTGTGTAGGTAGGCTTTTAGAACATAAAGGATCGTGTGACCTTCATTCCTGCTATGTGTTCAGATCAGGGAAGTAAAGAAACAAAAAACAAAATACAAGTAAATAACCACTACCACTGTAAGTGTAAATAATTCTTCTGGTTTCTACTCGGTTATTTCGTATGAGGCCTTCCAATGTAGGGAGAAAAGTTCCAAAAGATAAAAGATGAGATTCGCATCAATTCCTAGGGTAAAGGGGAGCTACCCCTGGTATATAGAGACGCGTCTCAGTGGGGAAAAAGCCCTGAAGCTCAATCAAAGTATATTGGTAAAGAGAAACCTAAAATATAACTATGCTCGGCAGTAACCGAAGCGAACTAGGGAAATGTGAGTCCGACATAAGCATCCGATATATCTTTAGGGTGTTCACTGAAATGGAGGCGTCTAGCAAAGTGCTCACCCCCTTCAGTGGACCCCTTGCCTATGTGAGTAGTAAGAGTGTTAACTATAATAGTATTATTTTTATTTTTTTTTAAATATCAATTCTGTAACAATGTTAAGACTTCAGGGGGAACCACATATTGATCTTATAGGTTTACCTGGCATGTTATCCAAACCTATGGGTAGAGGCTACAGCATCATTAACCAAAATTATATATCAAACGCCAAGGATCAAGTAAGAACGTAACCAGCATATAAAAGGATATCTACCCGGTGATAGTCTATGAGGTTTAAGTCCAATCTGAAGATGGTGGTGGAAGAGTGTTTCCGGGTGAGCCTTTATGTTTTCCTAGGTTGGTGGGTTCTCTTCTCCTTTGCGGCAGTGCGGGCCTGGGATGCATGCCCACTTCTCCATACCAATCCATGATCTCCACTTCCTGCAATCCTGTGTGAAATTAGGGACATCCTCCACTGTGGTGATTGTTGCCATGGTGCCTCCATGAGTGGCAGTCAGAGTGAAGAGGAAGCCGCAGTGATACTTTATCTGTCTGTCTCTGAGCCGACTCGTAACAGGAGTAAGTGCCCTGCATCCCTGTATAGTAGTCCAGGACAGGTCCTGAAATAGTTGAACCTGGTGATCCATAAAGCATATTGCTGCCGAGCCCCGGGCTCGTTTCAGGATAGCATCCTTAAGGACAAAGTCATGGATGCAGCAAATAATATCCCTGGGGCCGCATTGGGTTGGCCTTTCGGTTTAAGGGCTCTATGCTCCCTGTCCACTTTGATGGCAGTGTCCTTGGGGAATTCCAGGATGGAATTAAACAAGTGACACAAAATGGAATATCTTTGGGGATTTGGTTGGTCTCAGGGATCCCCCTCACCCTGATATTATTCCTCTGACCCCTATTATCAAGGTCTTCTACATAGTGGTGTAGAAGGGAGATTTTCTGAGTTTTTACTCACTTGTGGTCTGAGAGCCTGGATGTCAGCGTGATTTGAATCTGTGGCCTGCTCCAGCTGCTGCATCTGGGCACCAAGGGAGTGTAGTTGTGTGTCCAGTTCTGTGATTTTCTCTTGCAACGCTTAGTTTAAGTTCCCGAGCATTTGGGCGATGTCGTCCTTCGATGGGAGCTCTTGCAGCAGTTCTCTGGTGCCAGGTTCAGATATTAGTGGAGCCTTTCAAGATTAGGCTGTTTTCCTGGGAGGCCGTCGGTGAAGGCGCGTGGGACGCTATGCTGGATCCCAAGGCCTCGGGATCGACATCCGATTTCTCGGGGAAGAATTTACTTAGAGTCTGTCGGGTTCTTGGGGTCTTTGGCTGTGACCGAGTCCCTCTTTTTGTTTCCCATGTCGCAGGATGTTTGTCGGATTTAGCTGATTACGTTCGCTGTCGGTCGGAGCTCAGGCTTACACGGCTACACTCATAGTCGTCCAGACTGAAGAATTTATAGGCCATTGGGGGTGACTGTGTCCGGCCCAGCAGCTCCACCTCGTCCTCTCCTCTGCACCATTATTTGTCTCTTGTTTTATATTCATAAATTTATATACTAAAAACTAGATCTGTAGCGTATGTATATCTATTTTAAGCGCTGATCACCTCCTATATTTTGTTTGTAGGGTTAACAGTAGTAGCATCCACAACTACTACTAATTAAAAATTAAATTTAAGGACTAATTAAAAAAGGCCCAATCACCAACCCTCCCATCCCCCAATCTTATCTCTCCCACAAGGGAGGTGGGTCCCAGTTTCAAAAAATGTAACCCATTTTGACCTCTATACAATCAAGGTAACCCCTTTTGATAGTGACAATACCATCTCTGCCAGGCCGGCAGATCGTTAATGAACAAATTACATTAAAGGACAATATTCCCTAGTACAATATTAAATTAGGCACCCTTGCCATGACAGGCGCCACTTACCTTTTTTTCCACTGTGCTGGCTCTGCTGGGTCATCTTGCACAGCACAACCTTCTTTGCTTTTCCAAGAAGGCGGCCTTCATAAACCACTGCCTCCACTTTTCCAAGAGTATGTGCGTGTAAGCACACACATGCCCAGTACATCGGGAGTCAATGATGAAACAAACGCGTTGTTGATAAAAGATGAGTAAGAATTCGACAAACAGTGAAAAAAGTTGACAAAGGACTTGGAGCTAGACTAAAGCTCCATCCACTTCTGTCAACCTGCAGAAATAGTCCCTACTATTTCTTTTGTATAATTGCAATAATATTAATTAAAATAAAAAATAAAAATACTGGGGGAATGACACGTAATATTGGCGCCACTAGTCGGTGCAAAAGGAGTTGCTCTTTTCATGTGGCAGCAAGAAGCATTGGTCAGCTGTCACATGGTTAACTATCAATGACTTTTAACTATTAGCCTTCTGGCTGCTAGCAAAAAAGTACTTACCATTATTGTGTGAAAGATAATTTGTATATATACAGGGAGTGCAGAATTATTAGGCAAATGAGTATTTTGACCACATCATCCTCTTTTTGCATGTTGTCTTACTCCAAGCTGTATAGGCTCGAAAGCCTACTACCAATTAAGCATATTAGGTGATGTGCATCTCTGTAATGAGAAGGGGTGTGGTCTAATGACATCAACACCCTATATCAGGTGTGCATAATTATTAGGCAACTTCCTTTCCTTTGGCAAAATGGGTCAAAAGAAGGACTTGACAGGCTCAGAAAAGTCAAAAATAGTGAGATATCTTGCAGAGGGATGCAGCACTCTTAAAATTGCAAAGCTTCTGAAGCGTGATCATTGAACAATCAAGCGTTTCATTCAAAATAGTCAACAGGGTCGCAAGAAGCGTGTGGAAAAACCAAGGCGCAAAATAACTGCCCATGAACTGAGAAAAGTCAAGCGTGCAGCTGCCACGATGCCACTTGCCACCAGTTTGGCCATATTTCAGAGCTGCAACATCACTGGAGTGCCCAAAAGCACAAGGTGTGCAATACTCAGAGACATGGCCAAGGTAAGAAAGGCTGAAAGACGACCACCACTGAACAAGACACACAAGCTGAAACGTCAAGACTGGGCCAAGAAATATCTCAAGACTGATTTTTCTAAGGTTTTATGGACTGATGAAATGAGAGTGAGTCTTGATGGGCCAGATGGATGGGCCCGTGGCTGGATTGGTAAAGGGCAGAGAGCTCCAGTCCGACTCAGGCGCCAGCAAGGTGGAGGTGGAGTACTGGTTTGGGCTGGTATCATCAAAGATGAGCTTGTGGGGCCTTTTCGGGTTGAGGATGGAGTCAAGCTCAACTCCCAGTCCTACTGCCAGTTCCTGGAAGACACCTTCTTCAAGCAGTGGTACAGGAAGAAGTCTGCATCCTTCAAGAAAAACATGATTTTCATGCAGGACAATGCTCCATCACACGTGTCCAAGTACTCCACAGCGTGGCTGGCAAGAAAGGGTATAAAAGAAGAAAATCTAATGACATGGCCTCCTTGTTCACCTGATCTGAACCCCATTGAGAACCTGTGGTCCATCATCAAATGTGAGATTTACAAGGAGGGAAAACAGTACACCTCTCTGAACAGTGTCTGGGAGGCTGTGGTTGCTGCTGCACGCAATGTTGATGGTGAACAGATCAAAACACTGACAGAATCCATGGATGGCAGGCTTTTGAGTGTCCTTGCAAAGAAAGGTGGCTATATTGGTCACTGATTTGTTTTTGTTTTGTTTTTGAATGTCAGAAATGTATATTTGTGAATGTTGAGATGTTATATTGGTTTCACTGGTAATAATAAATAATTGAAATGGGTATATATTTGTTTTTTGTTAAGTTGCCTAATAATTATGCACAGTAATAGTCACCTGCACACACAGATATCCCCCTAACATAGCTAAAACTAAAAACAAACTAAAAACTACTTCCAAAAATATTCAGCTTTGATATTAATGAGTTTTTTGGGTTCATTGAGAACATGGTTGTTGTTCAATAATAAAATTAATCCTCAAAAATACAACTTGCCTAATAATTCTGCACTCCCTGTATATATATATATATATATATATATATATATATATATATATATATATATATATATATATATATCATACCTAATAAATGGTAAATCAAGAACAAAAAATAAATTTAAAAAGTGTGTGAGTGTGCATATATGTGTGTGTGTGTATATATATATGTATATACACGTCTGTGAGTGTCTTTACTTAAATAATGAGATTTTCTTTTTTTTTTACATGGGTTTTATGTATTATGCAAAATACCAATACTGAGCTATAATAATAAATGCAAATCTTTCTGAAAAATCACAATAATTTAATATTTTTCTCTTACAGAACAATAATATACATCAGGTGAGCATGCTATTTTAACGAGAGAGCTTTAATTTATGTTTGTATTTTATAATCTTGAAGATGGGACCCTGAAATTCACACATTATTTAGCATTTTTATTATTGTTTAAGAGATAAAACCTATAATGTTGTTTTGTGTAATTTTTTTGTAATGGTGTGCTATGGGTTTCTTCTATTTGTATGTATAATCTTGATATGGTTATAAGGTTTTTAACCCATTCTAGCACCCTGCTTTCAATAGTGCATGTTTATAACACACGGGGGATACCTACTGGAGTTGAGTGCTCACTATATTTCGTATATGCATGTAACTTTTTGTAATGCATACTAAAAAGTTAATATCTCTTTTTAGTGTATCTCCTAGCTTGCACTTGCTCCATTGCAGAGTCATCATTTGCCTCTCTTTGTTCAAACACACCACTCATTTGCTAAAATCATCCACAATCTGAAGGACTGAAATCAACCAAGAGTGCATTTCTGAGATGCCCATTAAATGCAGATGGTGTCAAGATTTGTGGATAGCTTGGTTACCTGTACTACTCTTGGTTAGATAAGATGTGATTTCAACCAAAGAGGGCTTACAAATGGTCACCCTCTTACAGCAAGGCTAAGCCAGTAGAATTCACTGTCTGTCCAGCCCCCATTATATCTGTCCACCAACTAGGCTTTGTTTGTCAGTCCACATCCCTCTTGTGTATCACTCCGTCCATCACCATACCCTGATTGTAAGGTGGCTGAGCAGGACTGATGCTAGTGCTGTACATGCTCCTCTGCCCAATCTGTTTGTACTTCTCAGATAATGCAGCATGTAAGGGTATTTTAGACAGGGTGGTATATGACTTTAAGTTCCCGCTTCCGTCACTTGCACTGTGCACTCTTAGGTGCACTGAAGGACCAAGAAGAGTAACATTAATGAACACAAAGAAAAAGGTAGTTTGCGCACACAATGGTATATAGTTGTCTCTGGTTTTATATCTGGAAGTTATAAACATAAAAAACATCATAGGGCAGTATGTGTATACTACATTAAAAGTGAGAAATAACTTGGAACACTCACAATATAAAGAGCCATCCTCGGGAGACAGTAGACGACATAATGTAATAAAGAGGTCGGTCTATGTTTTCAGCTATAAATAGCAAAACTGGTTATTCACTAAAGTGAGAATTGTGACTTTGACATTTAAGGCTGAAATAGCCAGGCTGAAAGCACAGCTGACTGGAAGAATTTGTCCAGTTCAGTTATTTTGTACTTAAACACAAATTAAATGTGAATACTAAGTCAATTTTAAATTTAAGTGAATAATCCTGTGTAAAGAAAACAAAAACACATGTTGGGTCTGTGAGAATTTATACACGTTGAATGTGCCTTATTTAAATTAAGAGACAGGGTTATATTTGTCATGGCTATTTATTATGTGCCAAAACTCACCAACATCTAAAACCTAATGTTTCCTAATTATAATTTCTCTTACAGGCAAACTATATCAATGAGGTGAGTGCCATTTTAACCATGAAGCTTTAAATCGAATGTCTTTTTCTATCTAGATATAGAACTCTGAACTCTACATATACAACACATATATAATATATGTAAAGGGTTATAGAATATGTGGGCAAAATGTCTATGATACTGTTTTCTTATCTGCAACTTTATTTGGTACATTACATAGTGTCAGGATTACTGTTTGATCCAGCACGTAGAACTGGATCCAGCACGTAGAACGGATGACAAAGCTAGGAGTCAGGATACCAGAATATAGAGAAGTCAATAAACAAAGCCAAAGTCAAAAACCAGGTAGAAAACTAATAACAGGAACGCGCTCTTGGACAACCACAAGGGAACCACGACAGGGCACTGAGCAGGATGAGAACTGAGCCTAAATACCCCTCCTTTAGTTCTGATAGGCTGTAACCGGCCTTTGACCCCAAAGTCAGTTACCAGGTTTCATTTGCATAATTTCTGCTCAGCATTAACCCTTCTGTGGATTAGGTTGCTGCTTGGCACAACTTTTCCTGTGTGGACAGTAAATGTCATTAACCACATTTCTATAAGCGGATGAATATGTGACACCAGGTTTCATTTGCATAATTGCTGCTCAGTATTAACCCTTCTGTGGATTAGGTTGCTGCTCGGCACAACTTTTCCTGTGTGGACAGTATATGTCATTAACCACATTTCTATAAGCGGATGAATACGTGACACATAGTTACATAGCTGAAAAGAGACTTGTGTCCATCAAGTTCAGCCTTCCTCACATATGTTTTTGCGGTTGAACCAAAATAAGGCAAAACACCTAGTCTGAAGCTCTTCCAATTTTGCAACAAACTAGCAAAAAGTCCTTCTTAACCCAAAAATACAGTCAGATATCTCCTTGGATAAAGCAGCTATTACCCCACTTTTTAGAAATTATATCCCTGTATGTTATGTTTTTGCAAGTATTTATCCAATTGCAGTTTAAACATCTGTATGGACTCTGATAAAACCACCTCTTTAGGCAGAGAATTACATATCCTTATTGCTCTTACTGTAATAATAGCTTTTCTTTGCCTTAGATGAAGTCTCCTTTCTTCCAGCCTAAATGCGTGACTTTGTGTCCTATGTATAGCCCTGTTTATGAATAGATTTCCAGTTAATGGTTTGTACTGGCCCCTAATATATTTGTATAATGTTATCATATCCTCTCTGAGGCGCCGTTTTTCTAAAGTGAAGAGATTTACATTTTTTTTTTAACCTTTCTTCTTAACTAAAATGATCCATTCCTTTTATCAATTTTGTAGCTCATCTCTGCACTTTTTGGAGTGCCATGATATCCTTCTTTAGAACAGGTGCCCAAAATTGCACACCATATTCAAGATGTGGTCTTACCAACGATTTATAAAGAGGCAAAATTTATATTTTCATCCTGAGAATTTATGCCCCTATTTATACATCCCAAAACCTTACTGGCCTTAGCAACTGAAGATTGACATTGCACATTGCTGCCTAATTTGTTGTCTATAACAATTCCCAAATCCTTCTCATGAGTGGCTATCCCTAATTCATTACCCTTTAGAGTGTACGTTGCTTGTGCATTCTTGACCCAGAAGTGTATAACTTTGCATTTCTCTACATTAAATTTCATCTGTCATTTTAGTGCCCAGTCCCCCAATCTATCAAAATCCCTCTGCAGCAAAGCAATATCCTGCTTACATTTTATTACTTTACAAAGTTTTGTGTCATCTGCAAACACTGAAACATGGCTTCCAATGCCTATTTCAAGATAATTTATAAATATGTTAAATAGAAGTGGTCCCAAAACAGAACCCTGAGGGACACCGCTTACCACTTTTGTCCAGCATGAAAATTTACCATTTATGACAACTCATTGTACTCTATCCTTAAGCCAATGTTCTACCCAAGAACAAGAATATTCATCTAGACCAATTCCTTTTAGTCTGAAAACTAACCTATTGTGAGGAACCGTATCAAATGCCTTGGCAAAATCCAAGTAGATCACATCCACTGGAACACCCTGATCTATACTTATTCTTACTTCTTCGTAGAATGTAATTAGGTTGGTTTGACATGACCTATGTTTCATAAAACCATGTTGATTATTGCTAATGACAAAGTTCTTCCCAATGAATTCCTGAATATTATCCCTTAATAGCCCTAAAATATTTTCCCAGTCATTGAAGTTAAGCTTACAGGTCTATAATTTTTAGGCAAGGATTTTGAATCCTTTTTAAATATAGGAACAACATGTGCCTTCCTCCAATCCTCCGGTACAATACCTGAAACAAAAGAATCTTGAAAAATTAAATACAGAGGTTCACTTATTTCCCCGCTTAGCTCCTTAAGTACTCGTGGGTGAATACCGTCAGGACCCGGAGCTTTATTTACATTCATGTTCTTTAACTGCTGAAGCACCTTGTCTCATGTCATCCAATCACAAGTTATCTGCAAGCTTTGTATCATTTGCATAACTCTTGCCATAGGATCCTCATTAATACATACTGAAGAAAATTAGTTTTTTTTTAAATCGATGCCTTTTCCTGGTCTTCATTAGCTAACAGATCCATCTCTGTTTCCAGTGTACCTACACTTTCATTTTTCTTTTTTTTTTAGAACTGATGTAATTTGGGGGCTGGTTTTACATTATTTGGCTATCAATTTCTCATTTTCTAGTTTAGCCACTTTAATTGCCTTTTTTGCAAGCATTATTGGCTTCCTTATATCTTACATAGGATGCCTCTGATTTGTCTGATTTAAATGCTTTAAATGCCCTTTTCTTATTTTTAATATCTTGTTTTACTTCTGTACTAAGCCACATTGATTTCAATTTATTTCTATTATATTTATTACCCAATGGTACATACTGAAAAATGTATCTTTCTAATATTTGTTTGACTATTTTTGATTTATCCTCAGTGTTTTTTTCACAAAGGAGTTTAGGGCAGCTCTACAACATATTGACTGGCATAATCTTATTGAAAGTGGCCTTTTTAAAATTATATATTTTTTTGAGTTTATTTAAAAAATTACCATATTGTGATCACTATTTCTCAAATGCCCCCATACTTGAATGTTGGTCAAAAGATAAACATTGTTAGTTATAACATGATCCAGGCAAGCATCCTTTCTAGTTGGTGCTTGTACCAGTTGTGACATAAAGGTGTCATTTAACACATTCAAAAACCTTATTCCACTTGCTGAAGTACTAGTCACTCTATCCCAATTTATGTCTGGGTAATTAAAATCTCCAATAATTAATGTGTTACCCAGATTTGCAGCTTTCCCAATTTGCCCTAACAGCTGTTCTTCCTCATTAATATTTACATTAGGTGGTTTATAACATATCCCAACCAATAATTGATTTTCCTTTGTTTGTCTCAAGCAGATATCTACCCATAAAGCTTCCACATTTTCTTTGTTACACTCCACATGCCTAAGATTTGACTTTAACTCATGGTTGACATACAAACCACCCACCCACCACCCTTCTTGTTTTTCCTATCTTTCCTAAATAACGTGTACCCATTTAAGTTAACTGCCCAGTAGAGTTGAGCGAACCCGAACTGTAAAGTTCGGGTTCGTACTGAAAATTATGATTTCTGGACCCCGAACCTGAACACGGACATTTCAGTGTATGTTCGGGTTCGAGTTCGGTGTTCGTCGATTTAATGATGCGTTTTGAAAAGCTGCAGGGCAGCCAATCAACAAGCGTTTGACTCGTGTGCCCTTAGATTGTGATTGGCCAGTGCAGCATGTGAGCCAGCCTCTATATAAGCTGGTTACTTAGACTTAGTAAATTATGCCCATACTCGCTATACCGCGAGTAGGGGCATGTCTATTAAACAGTGAGAGCCTGTGGCTGCTCACTGTTAAAAAACGAAAAAACATTCCCCCTTCCTGAGGCCCCCACTCACGTGTCCCTTTTAAACTAAAGGTGGGTGGGGCCCCTAAATTTAGAATAAGGACCTCCCTCCGGCCCCCACCCCTGAGCGGCAGGTGGGGGCCATAAATATCAATAAGGTGGGACCTATTGTCCTCCCCCGGCCCCCACCCCTGAGCGACGGGTGGGGGCCCTAAATATCAATAGGGGGGACCTATTGTCCTCCCCCGTCCCCCACCCCTGAGCGGCGGGTGGGAGCCCTAAATATCAATAGGGGGTGGACCTTTTGTCCACCCCCCTGTCCCCCACCCCTGAGCGGCCCTAAATTTAATCACCACCCCCAGGTGACGAGGTGTCCCCAAACCCCTAGTCAACCCCTCCCAAAAAATATAACCCCTACCTACTCCCCTCATCCTAAAAATAATGAGGGGGGAACCTTATCTAAATACCTGTAAAAAAATAAAATAAACTTACCATTTGATGTCTTCTTTCTTCTAAACTCTTTTCAGCCCCAAAAAAGGCCAAATAAAAATCCATAATAACCTACGCATTTTAAAAAAACAAACAAAAAAAAAACGAGCGCAAAAAAAATAATCAATTTTCACCCATGGAGGGCTCCGCGCAGACTGAGCTCTGCAGGGCGGGAGAAGGCTTATAAAGCCTTGCCCCGCCCTGCAATTAGGCTCAGAGCACTCTGGTGGGTTTAAGCCATCCAATCAGAGTCCTCTGACAGGTAAGTCTCTACATTTACCTGTCACAGCACTCTGATTGGTTGGCTTAAAATCCACTAATCCGAGTGCTCTGTGTCATTTTACACAGCGTGGGAAAATTCTTTGGACTCATAACACTCTGATTGGTTACTTAATCCACAATTTTCCTGTCCACATTTGTTTGCAGGGCACTTGTCCTACTCGTAAGCCCCATTTTACTTCCTTTTGCAGCCCTCTATACTTCAATGGGGTTCGGGGTCAAGTTCTATCCCGAACCCGGACTTTTTTTTTGAAGTTCGGCTGAATCCGCCGAACCCGAACATCCAGGTGTCCGCTCAACACACATAGTCAAGAAAGAAGAAACAGTTTAACCAATTGTAGTTACAAAATTAGGAAAAATGTGTTCTAAAAATTGTGCATTTTACCAGGACGCATACAGCTTGTTAATTACATAATGCAAATGCCCAGTGGACTGGAGAGCACCACACAATGTCCCTTAAATACATGTAATCATGCAAAATATGTTTGTTTGCTTAGCAATAAGCTTTAAATGAGGGGATATTTACATACCTTTGTATAACACTTATATTAATATTCAACAAAGTCTCCCGAGTATAACAATACCCCCCATGTACAGGTTTCATAGAGTTTTGGAAAGTTACCAGGTCAATATAGGGCTTGCCCGATTCAGTTTGCCAGATTGGTTTGCTGGGCCCGTGTTGCCTTTTGAGACCATATGGTAGCCCAGAAATGTGAAATAACCCCATCATGGCATACCATTTTCATGTGTAGACAACCCAGGGTATTCAAAATGGGGTATGCCCAGTCTTTTGTAGTAAACAGTCACAAACGCTGGCCAAAGTTAGCGGTTTCTTTGTATGTATGTATGTATATATTCATATACACATAGATACACACATATAATGAGTGCGCATGTGTATATTTTATTTCCTATATATGTATAATATATTATAATTAAATAATTTTATAATATATTATACATATATAATGCATATATATGATTTCATCATAAGTGTGTTTTGAGATATGTGTATATATATTAAAGTACACTTATAATGAAATCATATTGATGCATTATATATGTATAACATATTATAAAATTATTTAATTATTTACATATTATACATATATAATACAGACACTCCTCCTTTACCGACTGGGTTCCCTTCCTATGACCTAGTCGTAGAACGAAGTGAGGAGTTAAGGGATTCCCTGCTCTAGTGCATTTGTTTATGTTTGGGGAAACTTCCTCGAACATAGACGGAAGGCACCAGAGCAGGGAATCCCTCTAATCTATGTTATGGGAAATTTTCCCGAACATAGACATGCGCAACAAAGCAGGGAAGTGTGAGCCGTGGTAAAACAGGAAGGTCGCTAAAGGAGGACCACCTGTATATGTATCATATATTTATTTTATTATTTTTTTAAGCAGCCTGCGGGACTGCCAGACTGCTCAGACAGTCCCCTTGCTGGCAGCTCCTAGAGTCCTATTGCGGTGATGTGATCATGGTGATCAGATGGCCCTGGAGGGCCGGGGTGCCTGGAGCTGCAGTATGGGGACTGCTAGGGTCTCTGGCAGTCCTACCCGACCGTGATCACCGCGGATTGTCAGTCCAGGGCTCCTATTTGTCGCGGATGTCCTTAACAATAGTTTTTTTGTCGGACTTACCTAGTTCGTCCTCGGTCGTTAAGGGGAAATTATACATAGCTATATATATATATAAAAAAGATGATAGCTTGGCACTCTCCTTACCAGAATTATAAGCAAATACGAATGGGTGTTGAATCCATATGCATCAAACATATAGAAAAAAAGAAATTCAGGATGCACTCACAGGTCTTTAAACTGGTGCAATGTGATTTATTGTAGTGAGGTTGCATACAGTGAAATAATCAACGTTTCAACCCTGCCGGGTCTTTTTCAAGATCACTGGATGTACATAAAATCATGTGTGTATATATATATATATATATATATATATATATATATATCAAATAAGTAATACGCTTATCAATCATTGAAGTGATGTCCCACTGTCCGTTACCACCCGGAAGTGCGAAGAGGCCGCATGTGACGTCATGACGTGTTGACATACAGTGGATTGGAGCGTGGTTACCCTGGTTACCAAAATAACAATCGTGAAAGTGAATCTCTATCTGGTGAAGAAACAGTGTCAGTGTAGGATATAATTCTACAAAGGTGAACAATAGAAGACAGACTAGAGTCTAAAGTTATACAAATATCTGTAGTACCATGTGTTTAGTAATATCTTGAGCCACAAGAGAGGACGAGAGTGTTGAAAGGGATCATGCACAAACGTGATAAAGAATTGCAAAGCCATGTAAAATATAGTGCTAAATGATAAGTGAGTGGGAAAAGTAGTGAACTACACTCCTGCGGCATAAACAATCATATATTAACACATACATTAAACAATCTTAATCAGAAGTATGCAGTGTTTACCGACCTGTACATAATGAGCGTATGAATACCATATACTATAACAATGAACGCTGTCATTTCAAATGCTGAGCAAAATATAAAAACCTGAGTGAAGCTTTTGGGCCAAAAATTAAATTAGAGTTTATACCTCTCAATGTACTAGCATTACATTCTTAGTGTTAATGTAAAATATGGAAATTCATCCTAAACATATAAAAAATATCCATAATGATAAAAATTAGAATATATTCCAAAATTCATCATTTGCTCCAGCTTCCTGAATAACCTATCTGAGAAGATGCTAAATAGTTACATAGTTACATAGCTGAAAAGAGACTTGCGTCCTTCAAGTTCAGCCTACCTCACATTTGTTTTTTGCTGTTGATCCAAAAGAAGGCAAAAAAACCCAGTTTGAAGCACAATTTTGCAAAAAGCTAGGAAAAAAATTAATTCTTGACCCCAGAATGGCAGTCAGATTTATCCTTGGATCAAGCAGTTATTACCCTACATTGAAAGATTATATCCTTGAATATTCTGTTCTTGCAAGTATGCATCTAGTAGCCGTTTGAACATCTGTATGGACTCTGATAAAACCACTTCTTCAGGCAGAGAATTCCACATCCTGATTGTTCTTACAGTAAAAAAACCTTTCCTTTGCCTTAGACGAAATCTTCTTTCTTCCAGTCTAAACGCATGGCCTCGTGTCCTATGTAAAGTCCGGTTTGTGAATAGATTTCCACACAATGGTTTGTATTGGCCCCGAATATATTTGTATAATGTTATCATATCCCCTCTCAGGCGACGTTTTTCTAAACTAAATAGGTTTAAATTTGTTAACCTTTCTTCATAGCCAATATGTTCCTTTCTTTTTATTAGTTTTGTAGCCCGCCTCTGCACTTTTTCTAGTGCCATAATATCCTTCTTTAGAACAGGTGCCCAAAATTGCACAGCATATTCAATATGGGGTGTTACCAGTGATTTATAAAGAGGCAAAATGATATTCTTGTCCCGTGAATGAATGCCCTTTTTCATGCATGACAATACCTTACTGGCCTTGGCCACTGCTGATTGACATTGCACATTGTTGCATAGTTTGTTGTCTATAACAATTCCCAAGTCCTTGATGATATAATATGACCCACTTACATTTAAGCCTTAAGGGAATATTAGATATGTCACTACCATGTGAATTGGTGGGACTAATAAGCATTAGAAACCCATATACCATACAAGACCCTATCTGTTTGAAGTACAGACTAAAAGTGTTTTCACCAAAAGTAGATCAACATATATGATTCTCTTTATAGTAACATATAGAATTTTTTAGTATTATCGTTTCTGGATAATTATACCTAGATCTATCAAGGCCATCCAAGAATACTGAACACCAGTAAATACTTCAGCACGGATATTTACATAAGATTCAAAACTTAAACTAATATAATAATAATTAATCACAGAAACATTGAGTATATCACACTTTCATTTAAGCCTTTAGGAGCCACTGTGTCCAGATAATGGATCTAGTAAGCCTCTTTTTGTAAAAGAATTTTAGATCTGTCACCACCACGGGGTAAAGGTGAGACATGGTCAATAGCAATAAACCTAAGTGTAGGTAAACGATGTTGCATTGCCAAAAAATGTTTAGCCACTGGTTTATCTGTGTGTTGAGCACGAAATACTATCATACCAGATCGATGTCCTCTAATCCTGTCTCGAAGTGTGAGGACCATCTTCCCGACATATGCAAGCCCACATGGGCATGCAATCATATAGATTACGTGATCTGTGGTACACGTAATATAATGGCTGATTTGAATACGTTTGCCGGTATGTGGGTGCGCAAATGTAGCACTAGGTAACATATGGCTACAAGTTACACATCCTGCACATTTAAAACATCCTTTCTTCTTTGTATGTGTAACTTTTTTGAAAACAATGTACAGGATCGCTTCAAACTAACATATCCCGTAAATTTCTATTTCTTCTGTAGCTTATAATAGGATGTTTTTGGAAAATAGGTGGGAGATTGGTATCTGCTTGTAATATATCCCAGTGTTTATGTATCCTTAATTTGCAGCGTTCCTGTATGGAAGGTCAGTGGTAGGAATAGTTGTTTTTCTTGGGATTCGATAGGTTTTCCAGAGATTTGTTTGGTAAGTCGTTCCTTTGCTTTGTGTTCCGCAGTGGATAATATTTGAGGCGTGTAACCCCTATCTAGAAATCTTTGACGCATCTGTTGCAGTTGAGTCTCCATCTACCTTTTTCCTCACTGTTATATCTCAGGATCCATATGAACTGAGAAATCAGGAGCAAGTCCTTAAGGTGTTGCGGGTGGAAGCTTGAAGCCAAAAGAAGTGTCTTTCTGTCCGTTTCTTTGCGGTACAGTGTGTAGCCTATACCCTCAATAGTTTTGAATAGCGAGACGTCTAAGAATCAGATACTATTGGCATCATAAGTCAACATAAGTTGTACAGGTTGTGGTAATGCATTTATTTGCTGAACCATTTTTCACAATTCTTGTGCCTGTCAGTCCAGGCAGTCCCCCTGCTGGCAGCACAATGGACACCTATGGGGGCCATGTGACTGTTCTTTTAGAGCGGTCACATGGCCCCTGGGGTTCCTAAACTGGAAAGGGGGGACTCTTTGGGCTCAGTCCAGAGAGTCCCCCTAAAGAAGAAGACCGAATGCCAGCGGGGGAACGGTGGCGATCGGTAAGTACATGGGGAAGGGAGGGTAGGGGTCAATTTTTTTAAAAATTTCATTTCTTTTTTTTTTTTTTTACTATTACTGAGTGCCTCAACCCTTCGAGGCATTCAGTGAAGGTAGGAGCATCTGAAGCCTGCGGAACACTAGCTTTGTTAGTAGGTACAGTCATTAATTTGCTGAGTGTGGTTGTGAGAAGGGATGTGAGAAGGGGCAGGCTATTATGAGAAATTTTAGGTGACTTACTTATAATTTATACAATTAATTTTTAATGTAGAATAAGAATAATGTATTGTATTTACATATTTTAACTCATTTATAGTAGTTTAAAGAAACACTATAGTGTCAGGAATACAAATGTGGGTGAAAACACCATTTAAGTGGCCAGCCCCTTGCCCATCTCCCTGTGATAAA
This sequence comes from Pelobates cultripes, assembly GCA_933207985.1. Lineage (NCBI taxonomy): Eukaryota > Metazoa > Chordata > Amphibia > Anura > Pelobatidae > Pelobates > Pelobates cultripes. Next base: position 35,629,293 of record OW240921.1, on the reverse strand, counting down.
GGTACTTTACTTACTTTTTCCCCACGTCACACTGCTCTCATCATGTCTGGCCCTGCCTCCTTGGCTGAGATTGTCAATTTTGATGATCCCAGCCAATCCAATACTTTCCCATAGTAAAGTATTCCGAGGCTAATGCACAAGCTCTGTGCCAATCAGCATCTCTTCATAGAGTTGCATTGAATTAATGCATCTCTATGAGGAATATTCAGCTCCACATGTAGAGCGTGGATATGTTGAACATCAGTGCTACACATTGTGCAGCACTGATCCAGGAAGCACCTGTAGTGGCAATTTAAGTTACTTCCACTACAGGTGTTCCTAGGCAGCAATATATGGACCTCTAGTGGCCACCTGAGTGACTTCCACTACATTAAGCTGCAGTTGTTCTGGTGACTACAGTGTCCCTTTAAAAACACATTACTGTAAGTATTATTGCTGTGGAGATCTGTTACACACTTGGACACACAAATAATATTGAGCTCCTAGACAGGATGAACATTGACAGAGGGACTTGGATCCCAAATAGAAACTGAATAGGGACACTTACTTGGGGGTGTATTTTAGGTGTAGAGATGACTAAAATATATGAGATGACAGGTTTATTCATAGAGAGTGTGCATTAGTAAATATAGCTGAGAGGTAAGTCTGGATTTACTGAGTGATAAAGGGTCTTTATTTAAATAATGGAATGTTTATTTATTTGTTCTTGTTCTAAATCATTCTGCACCATTTTGACAATGCTCAACAAGAATATAGACCTACCATAATTTTTTTTATCCACTCTCAATAATTAATTCTCTTTTCGTTTACAGACTGAAGCTATATATCAGGTGAGAATGCCAGGACAAGGAGACTCTTCTATACAACATGGACAAAAGATATAGTACTTTGTCGTGTATTTCACCTAAACAGGTTATATTTTATGAATTAAACATGAAAATCTACCATATACAATGTATAAAGAAACACCGTAACATAAGGAATGCATATCAGTATTCATGACGCAAAAGTATACAAGTCCCTCTTTAGTTTTAGTGTCTCCCCCCCCTCCCGACTGTAAAAAAAATAAAAAATACAGAATTAAATCAAACACAAGCTACTTACTATGCTACACTGGAACATACAATGTTGCAAAGCTCAGTTTTAATACTAGCACTATGTGTGTGTGCTGATACAAATAGCATATAGTGTTCTCAAATAGCAACATAATATATCTACTGCACATGTTTCCCACATTCTCAGCAATTTGTGTTTCCTGTAAATGTGTTTCCCAATGCCAGCACTGTATGTATATCTGCTGACAGTCTGTCCTCCAATGCCAGCCTTTTGAAGGATGCTGCCAGACTATCACAGGTTTTCAAGTACAATTCCATTTTTGTCTGGTCTTGCCTTCTTTTTAAGCCTTGTGTTTTTTAAATTGGATTTGTCTGTACTGACAATTGTAATCAATGTAAAGTGGACATGGTGTGTGTTAGTGCATGTGTAGTGGATGCAGTGCATGTGTGTATGTGTGTGTGTATATATATATAATGAATACATTGCTCAACATAAATACACACACACCAGTCAAACCATAAGACTTGCTTTTCCCACAGAAAAAAAGAACCACATGAGAACACAATTAAAGTGAGATTTCTGTGGGAAAAGCAAGTCTTATGGCTTGTCTGGCGTATTTGTGTTTAGCAGTGTTTAACATTTTTTCCCTGCTGTGGTTCTTTGTTGAGCTAATTTGCACACGCCTACCCAGAATCCATTGAAGTAGTGAGAGCACTGTTAAAGCGAGATTTCTGTGGAAAAAACAAGTCTTATGGTGTTTAGCAATGTATTAACTATCCACTTACTTCGGGTGGAAGGGGTTTTCATCCACACCTTTGCCCCCACTACAACTCTTTTGGTATATATGTAATATACACACACAATGTGTGTTTGATTGTAAGGAGTATGTGTGTGAAAAATCAGTGATTGCAATATAGATAAATCCACTAGGTGGCAGCATTATATCAAAAAACAAAAAAAAGAAGCTAAGTATAAAGGGAAACTTCCACTACACAACGAATGAACTAAGTGATAATGGAATGGGAAAAAAAACCTAAGGATTTGGATATATAAACACAATAGCTGCAAATGTAAAAATATACAAAAAATAAAAATCAAAATAGGTAGTCCAAACAGCTGAATAGTCCCATAAAGTCCAAAACGATGGAAATTTAAAATATTATCCAATAAAGTCTTAAACAGACCAAGTTCTTATAGTGCAAAAATACCAGTATCACATCCCACACAGTATGCTTCTGCTCAAATAGAAATAACAGTAGCAATAGAGTGTCAAGATGTGGATATAATGTAACCAGTATTGGTATAAATAAATAAAAATGTTGGATAGCAGCAGAAAATAGCAATTACTCATATACCACCGTTACAGGTATATAGTAATAGGATCTTTAATGATCGGCAAATAATAATAATAAAAAGCTAGTAATGTTCTTCAATAAAACTTCACATTTATTAAGAATAAAATTAAAATTAGAACACACTCGCAAAAATGAAGTGTAGTATACCAGCAAATGAGTCTTAACGGGTAAACAAAATCGGGTGATGTTCAGCAGACTGTGGAAAAATTCTCTCAGGCCGGTGAGATGAACTAGTTGTATTTGTCAAACCTATCCCCATATGACTCCACTCTTAGGGGGCCACTGTGACCCCAGTAGACCCCAATAGCAATTCTGGAACCCTGTATCTCCAGCTCAAAATAGTTTCCAGCATATTTCTCCCCCTTCAGAAGGAGACTAATACAGGAGACCCCAGACGAGTTGACTCTGAAGTTAGTGACTACATCCAGATCATCAAGGCCCTCACCGAAACGGTACCCCAAACAATTTGCCCATGGAAGAGCAGCACTTATCCAGCCGACCTCTGCATCCACTAAAGAATATACCTGGCGATGCGTGCCCACTGTCCTGTCTCCCTGGATCACTCTCGGCCACTGGAGGGAAGGCACGGTGGCTGGGCCCCCTCTGACATGGGGTTGGGGATCGGAGCTCATTGTCCAGCCTTCCTGGGGACTACAGGTAGAGACTAGAGTCCCATCTCAGCCCTTGGGGCAAAGGGCTAAGGTTAGCCGTGCTTTGCTCTAGGATCCGCTCTTCCGTGGGACCAGCAGTTTCTGATGCCTGAGGCTTGCGGGTTACCAGTAGGTTTGGGCAGAGGCAAGTGGAGCTCTGCCCCGATGCCAGTGCTTCAGCTGGGGGAATTGCACACTCCATGAACTCCACCTTCACTAGAAGGTTGATCTCCCTGCTCTTCAACTCCAGCGTCATTGCAAGTTGGGCACAGAGGCGAGCAGCGCTCTAACTCAATGCCAGCGCTTTAGCTGTGGTGGTGGTGTACTCCTCAAGTTCCACCATCACTGAAAGGCTGTCCTCCCTGCTCTCAACTTCTGGCATTGCTGCAAGTTGGGGCCAGGGGCCAGTGGTCCTTTGTCCTGATGCCAGCTCTTCTGCTGGGGTTACACGTTGCCGCTGGGGAAAAAGACCAACTGCCTCCTCTCCCTGTAACGCAAACTTCAGCTTGACTACCTCTATTCCCAGTAACTCAATCTGCTGCTGAAGGGGGAGACCGACAACCTCTACCCCTGCTGCATGAGTTTCCATGCCAGGAGTTGGTTGATCTGGGATGGCTGTCCAATATCCCTGTGATTCAGGTGTGGAGAATATGGTTCCTTCCACATCTACCTGACCAACATATTCAGATGTAAAGTCTATTAAATCCCCAGTCTCTGGTACCTGCTGCTGCGCAGAGTCAAACAATTGCTTGTAATCCAGTTCAAGCTCCCACTCCATGGTGGCCAGGTGGGTCAATTCAGGTTCCAGGTCAGTTGCCTCTGAGAGATCCAGTAGGTGTTCCCTATTTTCCCTAATGTCATAAAGCCGGGACCTCTCGGGACTTCCCAATTCAATTTTATCCTCAAAGGTCTCCCACAATAGGCCAGGGCCATCATAGTCCTCACCCTCTGGAGGGTCATCATCTGCTAGAAATGGGTACTGCTGGACTGCATACCACCTTAAGGTCCGGTAAGAATCATCCAGCCACAATTCTTTCTGTACCAGCTCCTCTAATTTAAACACCCATTCCGCCAGGGGCTGCTCTCCCAAGAATTGCATCCGCAAATCAACTTGATCCCAAAATCGTTGCATAATGGTTGGGAGGGATTCTCCTCGGAGACAACAAACCTCCTCAAGATCATTGTTCCAGAAATCCAGACGGATCGCGTCCCGTCAGTCCAGTTCACCCTTTGTTAAGAAAGGGCCATCGTACTGGGACAGAGCTGCTTGTAGCCTCCGCTGTAACTCCTCCTTAGATGGGGATACTTCCATTATCATTTCCATGAATTCCAGAAAGCACAGAGGGATCCCAGTAGAGGCGCTGGTGTCCAGGGACTTTTCTCCAGCTGCTAGGAAGTCATCCCACCGCTGCCAATCAATGTAACGGAGCTCCAGTACTCTGACCGAGTACCTCCGCAAAGTCTGCTTCCTTGTAGCTATCAGTGACCCTGCAACACTTTTGACCCAGACGCCAAGGCTTGACTGGGATCACTTAGGGCCTTTTCCACCCTGGACCAAGCTCAGGCCAGGAGCTATTCAGGTATATAGGGCATGTAGGGATTCATTACTGTGTTCTGTGTTTTTTGGGAGGTTTTTCTGTGTCAGCTTTCTGTGCCTTCAATAAACACATGCTGTTGTACCCTTCATCAAGTCTAGGCTGATGTTTGGGTAACCAAGAGCTCTGTAACAGATGCCCTGTACCTGGAGATTATTGTTTGCTTTGCCTGGATCAGTATACAAATCCACCCAAACAGATTTGCTCCAGTTGGTCTGGTATATTAATTAATGTACTGAACCCAGAGCAGTTGTGTGCCTCCAATTGACCTTAATAACACTTGCTCTAACCACAACACTGAAAGTGGTTCACTGGGTGGCCACCGTTCGTATGCATGAACACGTGGCGGCGGCCATCTTGTTTTGTTGAACGTGTCCAGCGGTGTTTGGTCGTCGAGTGTATGGAACTATTTTCTGACACTCAACGGCCCGAACACCCCTGAGACTTCCAGGATCACCTATGTTTATTCCCAATCATCCAAAAGAGGCGGCATTCGGTGAAAACCAACTCCCGAATGAGGGGCACACGACTAGCTTTCCCACAAATCATTATTTGTGACATTTCGTGTAATTGAAGCTCCCAAAAGAGACCGGCCGCACAACCTGAAATCTATGGAATGATTCTGGGCAAGAGCATCGTGTGCGGTCAGTCAGAAATAAGACTTCCATGGAACTTTGGAACCCCTGAACCGATGTGGGTGATACTATGTGTTTTGGGGTACTTTCGGGGTTCTGTAAAAATAGATGTTCTTTTTCACCTGGAGATAATTGATAATTGAGGGGAGGGATTATATGCTATGTGTGGAAGTGTGGGAGCTATAACCACTTGCTCTTATTAGAGCTTCACAGCTATACCTACCTCTTCACCGCTTGGATTGATGCTTTGGGATACTTCAGCGCTCTTCACTCTAGGGGGAAAGGACATCTCTGGCGGCGGAAACCCCACCACTAGCGGGACTCTAATCACTGCTTTGCTTGGGAAATGCGAGTATCACACTGGATATACTCAGTTGGAGTATAGGGAATCTGTTGCACATCCTTTTTTCTAAAGAAAGCAAATTTAGTTTTTTTAGCCTTTTTTCACAACTAATGTTTTCCATCCACCTTATTACATTTGTAGCTTACCTTTTTCTAGTTCTGCAGTATCCTTATTTAAAACTAGTGCCCAAAAGTGCACCACATATTCAAAGTGGGATCTTACCATTGATTTATGAAGAGGCAAATTTATATTTTGATTGCATGAATCAATACCTCTTTCTATACATAGCTGTATCATATTAACCTTTGCAATGGATGTCTGGTATTGTACACTATAAGAGGCTTGTGGGCAGGGCCGGACTGGCCCACTGGGATACCAGAAATTTGGGGGCTGTGCATGGATGTGTCACCGGGTGGCCGGTCCGATGGCACACTGAGGGGGCCTGCCGCATTCCACACTGGTGCCGCCGGGCCTGGTGGGTGCCTAGCCAGTCTAGCCAGTCCCGGCATCACTCTGTGGTGTATGAGGGAGCTGAGAAGAGAGCTCACTAATCAGTGCTCCCTCACCAATGCCACCCACATGGATTGTTAGTTATTGTTTTGCCGCCCCCTGGAAAGTGCCGCCCAAGGCAAATGCCTTGTTTGCCTCGCTGCTAATATGTCCCTGATTGCACCACACACACAGTGCCCCACACACCCTGCCCCTGCATACACACATTGCCCCACAGACACATACAGTGCCCCACAGACACTGCCCCCCATACACACATTGCCCCACACACTGCCGTAATACAGCCCCATATCCCAGCAGACCCCAGGTAAGTTGTCAAACTGGTCTTAAACGGGAGGGGGTCCTGGCACCATAACTACTACACTGAGCTACAGTGGTTATTGTGCCTGGATTATTTCTTTAAATAATCTACAAGTGGCTCTATCAGGCTCTGGATTCTTGTGGTTCCCACAATTCACAGCAAAGCCACATCATACTGTGCTGGGTATTGTGTGAACCGCAAGGGAGCATGATAGAGAGACGTGCTTCCTTCTTCAGTCCTCCTATGCTGACAGCTCACTGCTGTCAAGATTAGTAAATGTGCCGCCGGACCGGCTAGGCGGCCACCCGGCCCAGCAGCACCAGTGTAGAACGCGGCCACCCTCCACTGACTTCTTTTGGTAAATGGGAGGGGGAAGAAAGAGACAGAAGGAAATAGAGAGACAAGGGGAGGGGGAGAAAGAGAGGGGAATAGGGAAGAAAGAGACATTGGAAGAATAGAGAGAGACACGGGGGAAGGAAAGAGACAAAAGGGGGAGAGAGAGACACAGGAAGAGGAGGGAGAAAGAGAGAGATGGAGTGGGGAGAAAGAGACAGAGGGGAAGAGAGATGTGGGAGAGAGAGAGAGACACAGGGAAAGAGGGTAGAAAGAGACAGAGGGGGAGGAAGGAAAGAGAGAGACAGGGGAGGGTGTAACGGACCATTTTGCACACAAGGGGTTAAACCCGTTTAGGTGATCTTCCCCTTTCAAGATAGACGAGCAACTACTGCAAGCACCAATCTCCCGAACTGCAAACACAGGAATGCTCCAACTCCCGAAGGGGAAGCACACAAATGCTGGAAACAGCCGAACAGGAAAAAACATGCGAACAGCTTACACTCCTGGCAATAGGTCTGAAGCAGCATACAATCCAATTCCCCCAATAACGAGATGACACTTAGTTTTGAGGGTCAAGCAGAATCTGGTTTACTGGGGCTACCTGCCCGGGTTTTATGCAGGTCTTCCACCTGGTCGACACTCCCCTAGGGGACCAGATGGAAGACTGGGACACAAAGGGTAAAAGGACCAATCACAGACTTACACATTTCAACAATCCCACAATGCATCACAATCCCTCCTCTCTGTTCTGGAGATAATTGGGAAGTAATCCAATTATCTCCAAGGACAGAGGCAAAACTCCATTACACACATTTTCAGTAAAAAGACATAAAATTACCTACGGTTACATTTATCACATAAAACCAGACAGCTTATATCTGAGTGCACATTATTACAGAATGGCGCTCAGATCACATACATACAGTTCAATCGCCATGGAGCCAAAGTCTTTCACATTGTCTTTCGGTATACTGATAGGCTCCATGGCATAGCTATCTAGGGTAACAGTGTTCACACATAAAAATACCGAATGAACAAGCATTTGGTTAAATGCCCAAATGCAAAAGCTAGGTGGCTGGCGGCTCAGTGGTGTTCGAGCAAATAAGTATCCGTTTTCAGTTCCATAGTTTGGGCGCTGAACACCGCTGGCCGTTCGGTACTTTAAAATGGCCGCTGCCACATGGGGACTACATGAACAGCGACCTCCCAGC
>OW240921.1:35596536-35608365 GCA_933207985.1 Pelobates cultripes | reverse complement strand
ATTGGTACATACTACATCTCTGTAAATCCCTAACGCCAGTACAAACTCTGGAATGGTCAGTTTTTTACTGCGTCTGGGATCCCTGGCTTACAGATTCCATGTATCTAACAGTCCACCAGTGGATGTAATCACAAAGCCTACAGATTCAATGAATCAAACAGTCCATGAGTGGAAACAATCACAGAGACCACTGATAGGTCCCCATAAGCATGGAAGAGGTATAACTCACTGTACTGTAGTAAGAATAAGTCTGGTCGGGTAGCCAGGCTTCTACCGTGGCTCTTGCGTCTGTTTGCACGCTGGATACTTCCCGGAAGTGACGGCAGGCTCAAAACGAAACGAATGCCTAGGAGGAGTCTAGTGCCGAGGGTGAGTATTTATATCAGCACTAGCCCCTCCCACAACTCCAGGCTCCGCCTTTACATATACATATGTATATATATATATATATATATATATATAGCCCCTATGTATGTCTCTTTCTACCTCCAGCCCCTCTGTGTGCCTATTTGTCTCCCCCAGTCCCTCTGTATGTTTCTTTCTCCCTCTCACTGCTCCTCTGTGTCCATGTCTCCCCTCTCCTTCCCAGTCTCTCTTTACCCCTCTGTCTCTTTTTCCCTTCCTCTTCCCCCTGTTTCTTTCTCCTCCTCTGTGGCGGAACCAACCTCAACAGTCAGTCTCCCCCTCCAGCAGCAGGACTATGTAACCAAAGGGGAGACAGTCCCCCTCCAGCAGCAGCCCCAGATCCCGAGAGAGGGGCCTACCAACTCTTCTTTTCAGCATGGGTCTAACCAGGCTACTCCCGTGGTAGCGCTGGCACCAGGGCAGAGAACCGCGGGTCTCTGCCCACTCAGCAACCCACCAAGGCAGCCTGCTAGTACCCCACTCAGCAACCCACCGATCCGGAGTGCTAGTACCCTCCAGAGCCGAGGTGGAGCCCCTGGACATGGACAAGTGACCCACTACCACAGGTGTAGTAACCAATTCTTGTGGGTGGGTTATACTGTGGATTCAGTTTTGTGGGTGGGTTGCTGGACTAACCAGGGCACTGACTGACAGGAGGTCAGATACCCTGTTAGTCTGGTTGGTAAAGGGGAGAAATGTTGCAGAACCAACCTTGCCACTGTCCACTGGAGGAGCCTGGTTGCTCGCCTGCTCCCTTTAGACTATGGTCCCATGTTTTGTCAGGGTATTTATATCGGCTGACATCTTGTGCTATGGTAGAAATTAAAAGTGTATATTCTGAGTCACTCTGAACAGAGCAGACTCCATTTTGTTATTTCCAAGTTAACAAAAAGACACAAGATTTCTATCTGTAAACTAACCACTTTCCCAGAGCTAAAGGAATGCATAGTATAAACAAGTGATAAGCAGAAAGGGGGGTTGGATAGACTGTCTAAAATGCTAATGGAATATAATCAAATCTAAACCCAGACAATTGTGACAGAGAAGATTAAATAATAAAATTTAACTGTCTATATCTATAAGGTCCCATTGTAAGTTACGGGTCAAAACTCAGATTTGCAGACACATAGTCTGGACAAAACTTAAAGAAACTGTTTTTATCTGACAGCAATCTAAGTTATAGCAAAGATAGAGATAGGCCAAAATGACGTCAAAATAGCCGCCAGGAAAAGTTAACTCTTTCCTGGATAGGTATGTTTAGTTGGACAAGACTGCCCTCTATAGACCAAATAACTAAATTGCGATCTGGAAGATAACCACACCTCTAGTGCTTCTATTGGGTTATCAACTGATGACGTACAGAGAGTCTGGCCCTTTAAAAGTTAAGACAAAGGGAAGATAGATATGCAAAGGAGAAAGGAAAAAGAGGAGAGAGGAATTGGAAGTTTGGGGACTCCAACTCGGACATGCAGAGAAACTCAGGACAACATCTGAGACTAACACTCTACTCCTAAAACTCTAACACTTAGAATTTCACTGACTTTCTAGCCAACACCACCTTTCACCATAACTCAATGCAGACAGACACCCAAATAAGCTCCTGAGACTATCTACCAATCGGATGAAATATCTACTCAACTGGTAATTATACTGGTTTCATTTAATTAATTAAATTAATTAAAATGTATTAATAGCATGATATATGACTAGGATAAAGCACGGTCAGATTTCCATATTAAGAAATCTTAATTTAACTAAAGAATATATAGTTATAAACATTCCATTCTGCAGGTGGAATTAAGAATAATTATATATTCATGTGATATTATCACGTGTTAGCATACCGCTGCTTTTATCCAGGTGTATTGATTTGCTCTAAATTAAGATAGATATCTTTTAGACAAATTAAAATTAAAATCTGCTTATATAATCATGGTAGATTCTCTTATTGGATGGTTCCAGGAAATGACTAATGAACTGGTTTAAATGTTATTTTATTTAAAATTACATAAGAATAGATCTTAACTATCTAGGAGATCTAGCCAGCATTGAAAGGGTTAGTCTAACTGTTAGCCAGGGTTTTATGGCCCTTCGCTGTGAAAAGTTTTACTTTCAGTCTGTGTTAAAGATACCTCATAAATCAGAAGACTTGACAGATAATGCTGTTTTAGCCGTTGAGACGTGTGTAGCCATTTCTTTGTATTGCATACCATTTTATACTGGATATTCATTGATTATTGTCATGCATGTTACATATTATTATTATTAATTAATTTATTATAAATAAAATCTATTTTTATATTAACATTGTGAATATTATTTATATGATATACTTCTCACTTAACACGATAAACGTTCTTTGGGATCTGAGAATTGAATTAGTGGGCAATTCTCAACTGTTTACTATTATTATCCCATAAATATCCCCACAGTTTAAAACTATTATTTTTCCCTGCAGAAAGGCTGGTTCGTGCCTTTCTGCCTGGGTGTTCGGTAGATTCAAGCTACCGAGCAAACTACCGAACGATCGACCACCTGGGAACTGGAGTGTGTCTTCAATTGACCTCCCAGAAGCTACGGTTAACCGCAGTTAAATTGGTGAACGCTGGGAGGTCGCTGTTCATGTAGTCCCCATGTGGCAGCGGCCATTTTAAAGTACCGAACGGCCAGCGGTGTTCAGCGCCCAAACTATGGAACTGAAAACGGACACTTATTTGCTCGAACACCACTGAGCCGCCAGCCACCTAGCTTTTGCATTTGGGCATTTAACCAAATGCTTGTTCATTCGGTATTTTTATGTGTGAACACTGTTACCCTAGATAGCTATGCCATGGAGCCTATCAGTATACCGAAAGACAATGTGAAAGACTTTGGCTCCATGGCGATTGAACTGTATGTATGTGATCTGAGCGCCATTCTGTAATAATGTGCACTCAGATATAAGCTGTCTGGTTTTATGTGATAAATGTAACCGTAGGTAATTTTATGTCTTTTTACTGAAAATGTGTGTAATGGAGTTTTGCCTCTGTCCTTGGAGATAATTGGATTACTTCCCAATTATCTCCAGAACAGAGAGGAGGGATTGTGATGCATTGTGGGATTGTTGAAATGTGTAAGTCTGTGATTGGTCCTTTTACCCTTTGTGTCCCAGTCTTCCATCTGGTCCCCTAGGGGAGTGTCGACCAGGTGGAAGACCTGCATAAAACCCGGGCAGGTAGCCCCAGTAAACCAGATTCTGCTTGACCCTCAAAACTAAGTGTCATCTCGTTATTGGGGGAATTGGATTGTATGCTGCTTCAGACCTATTGCCAGGAGTGTAAGCTGTTCGCATGTTTTTTCCTGTTCGGCTGTTTCCAGCATTTGTGTGCTTCCCCTTCGGGAGTTGGAGCATTCCTGTGTTTGCAGTTCGGGAGATTGGTGCTTGCAGTAGTTGCTCGTCTATCTTGAAAGGGGAAGATCACCTAAACGGGTTTAACCCCTTGTGTGCAAAATGGTCCGTTACACCCTCCCCTGTCTCTCTCTTTCCTTCCTCCCCCTCTGTCTCTTTCTACCCTCTTTCCCTGTGTCTCTCTCTCTCTCCCACATCTCTCTTCCCCTCTGTCTCTTTCTCCCCACTCCATCTCTCTCTTTCTCCCTCCTCTTCCTGTGTCTCTCTCTCCCCCTTTTGTCTCTTTCCTTCCCCCGTGTCTCTCTCTATTCTTCCAATGTCTCTTTCTTCCCTATTCCCCTCTCTTTCTCCCCCTCCCCTTGTCTCTCTATTTCCTTCTGTCTCTTTCTTCCCCCTCCCATTTACCAAAAGAAGTCAGTGGAGGGTGGCCGCGTTCTACACTGGTGCTGCTGGGCCGGGTGGCCGCCTAGCCGGTCCGGCGGCACATTTACTAATCTTGACAGCAGTGAGCTGTCAGCATAGGAGGACTGAAGAAGGAAGCACGTCTCTCTATCATGCTCCCTTGCGGTTCACACAATACCCAGCACAGTATGATGTGGCTTTGCTGTGAATTGTGGGAACCACAAGAATCCAGAGCCTGATAGAGCCACTTGTAGATTATTTAAAGAAATAATCCAGGCACAATAACCACTGTAGCTCAGTGTAGTAGTTATGGTGCCAGGACCCCCTCCCGTTTAAGACCAGTTTGACAACTTACCTGGGGTCTGCTGGGATATGGGGCTGTATTACGGCAGTGTGTGGGGCAATGTGTGTATGGGGGGCAGTGTCTGTGGGGCACTGTATGTGTCTGTGGGGCAATGTGTGTATGCAGGGGCAGGGTGTGTGGGGCACTGTGTGTGTGGTGCAATCAGGGACATATTAGCAGCGAGGCAAACAAGGCATTTGCCTTGGGCGGCACTTTCCAGGGGGCGGCAAAACAATAACTAACAATCCATGTGGGTGGCATTGGTGAGGGAGCACTGATTAGTGAGCTCTCTTCTCAGCTCCCTCATACACCACAGAGTGATGCCGGGACTGGCTAGACTGGCTAGGCACCCACCAGGCCCGGCGGCACCAGTGTGGAATGCGGCAGGCCCCCTCAGTGTGCCATCGGACCGGCCACCCGGTGACACATCCATGCACAGCCCCCAGGTGCCGCGGCCCGCCAGCAAATTTCTGGTATCCCAGTGGGCCAGTCCGGCCCTGCCCACAAGCCTCTTATAGTGTACAATACCAGACATCCATTGCAAAGGTTAATATGATACAGCTATGTATAGAAAGAGGTATTGATTCATGCAATCAAAATATAAATTTGCCTCTTCATAAATCAATGGTAAGATCCCACTTTGAATATGTGGTGCACTTTTGGGCACTAGTTTTAAATAAGGATACTGCAGAACTAGAAAAAGGTAAGCTACAAATGTAATAAGGTGGATGGAAAACATTAGTTGTGAAAAAAGGCTAAAAAAACTAAATTTGCTTTCTTTAGAAAAAAGGATGTGCAACAGATTCCCTATACTCCAACTGAGTATATCCAGTGTGATACTCGCATTTCCCAAGCAAAGCAGTGATTAGAGTCCCGCTAGTGGTGGGGTTTCCGCCGCCAGAGATGTCCTTTCCCCCTAGAGTGAAGAGCGCTGAAGTATCCCAAAGCATCAATCCAAGCGGTGAAGAGGTAGGTATAGCTGTGAAGCTCTAATAAGAGCAAGTGGTTATAGCTCCCACACTTCCACACATAGCATATAATCCCTCCCCTCAATTATCAATTATCTCCAGGTGAAAAAGAACATCTATTTTTACAGAACCCCGAAAGTACCCCAAAACACATAGTATCACCCACATCGGTTCAGGGGTTCCAAAGTTCCATGGAAGTCTTATTTCTGACTGACCGCACACGATGCTCTTGCCCAGAATCATTCCATAGATTTCAGGTTGTGCGGCCGGTCTCTTTTGGGAGCTTCAATTACACGAAATGTCACAAATAATGATTTGTGGGAAAGCTAGTCGTGTGCCCCTCATTCGGGAGTTGGTTTTCACCGAATGCCGCCTCTTTTGGATGATTGGGAATAAACATAGGTGATCCTGGAAGTCTCAGGGGTGTTCGGGCCGTTGAGTGTCAGAAAATAGTTCCATACACTCGACGACCAAACACCGCTGGACACGTTCAACAAAACAAGATGGCCGCCGCCACGTGTTCATGCATACGAACGGTGGCCACCCAGTGAACCACTTTCAGTGTTGTGGTTAGAGCAAGTGTTATTAAGGTCAATTGGAGGCACACAACTGCTCTGGGTTCAGTACATTAATTAATATACCAGACCAACTGGAGCAAATCTGTTTGGGTGGATTTGTATACTGATCCAGGCAAAGCAAACAATAATCTCCAGGTACAGGGCATCTGTTACAGAGCTCTTGGTTACCCAAACATCAGCCTAGACTTGATGAAGGGTACAACAGCATGTGTTTATTGAAGGCACAGAAAGCTGACACAGAAAAACCTCCCAAAAAACACAGAACACAGTAATGAATCCCTACATGCCCTATATACCTGAATAGCTCCTGGCCTGAGCTTGGTCCAGGGTGGAAAAGGCCCTAAGTGATCCCAGTCAAGCCTTGGCGTCTGGGTCAAAAGTGTTGCAGGGTCACTGATAGCTACAAGGAAGCAGACTTTGCGGAGGTACTCGGTCAGAGTACTGGAGCTCCGTTACATTGATTGGCAGCGGTGGGATGACTTCCTAGCAGCTGGAGAAAAGTCCCTGGACACCAGCGCCTCTACTGGGATCCCTCTGTGCTTTCTGGAATTCATGGAAATGATAATGGAAGTATCCCCATCTAAGGAGGAGTTACAGCGGAGGCTACAAGCAGCTCTGTCCCAGTACGATGGCCCTTTCTTAACAAAGGGTGAACTGGACTGACGGGACGCGATCCGTCGGGATTTCTGGAACAATGATCTTGAGGAGGTTTGTTGTCTCCGAGGAGAATCCCTCCCAACCATTATGCAACGATTTTGGGATCAAGTTGATTTGCGGATGCAATTCTTGGGAGAGCAGCCCCTGGCGGAATGGGTGTTTAAATTAGAGGAGCTGGTACAGAAAGAATTGTGGCTGGATGATTCTTACCGGACCTTAAGGTGGTATGCAGTCCAGCAGTACCCATTTCTAGCAGATGATGACCCTCCAGAGGGTGAGGACTATGATGGCCCTGGCCTATTGTGGGAGACCTTTGAGGATAAAATTGAATTGGGAAGTCCCGAGAGGTCCCGGCTTTATGACATTAGGGAAAATAGGGAACACCTACTGGATCTCTCAGAGGCAACTGACCTGGAACCTGAATTGACCCACCTGGCCACCATGGAGTGGGAGCTTGAACTGGATTACAAGCAATTGTTTGACTCTGCGCAGCAGCAGGTACCAGAGACTGGGGATTTAATAGACTTTACATCTGAATATGTTGGTCAGGTAGATGTGGAAGGAACCATATTCTCCACACCTGAATCACAGGGATATTGGACAGCCATCCCAGATCAACCAACTCCTGGCATGGAAACTCATGCAGCAGGGGTAGAGGTTGTCGGTCTCCCCCTTCAGCAGCAGATTGAGTTACTGGGAATAGAGGTAGTCAAGCTGAAGTTTGCGTTACAGGGAGAGGAGGCAGTTGGTCTTTTTCCCCAGCGGCAACGTGTAACCCCAGCAGAAGAGCTGGCATCAGGACAAAGGACCACTGGCCCCTGGCCCCAACTTGCAGCAATGCCAGAAGTTGAGAGCAGGGAGGACAGCCTTTCAGTGATGGTGGAACTTGAGGAGTACACCACCACCACAGCTAAAGCGCTGGCATTGAGTTAGAGCGCTGCTCGCCTCTGTGCCCAACTTGCAATGACGCTGGAGTTGAAGAGCAGGGAGATCAACCTTCTAGTGAAGGTGGAGTTCATGGAGTGTGCAATTCCCCCAGCTGAAGCACTGGCATCGGGGCAGAGCTCCACTTGCCTCTGCCCAAACCTACTGGTAACCCGCAAGCCTCAGGCATCAGAAACTGCTGGTCCCACGGAAGAGCGGATCCTAGAGCAAAGCACGGCTAACCTTAGCCCTTTGCCCCAAGGGCTGAGATGGGACTCTAGTCTCTACCTGTAGTCCCCAGGAAGGCTGGACAATGAGCTCCGATCCCCAACCCCATGTCAGAGGGGGCCCAGCCACCGTGCCTTCCCTCCAGTGGCCGAGAGTGATCCAGGGAGACAGGACAGTGGGCACGCATCGCCAGGTATATTCTTTAGTGGATGCAGAGGTCGGCTGGATAAGTGCTGCTCTTCCATGGGCAAATTGTTTGGGGTACCGTTTCGGTGAGGGCCTTGATGATCTGGATGTAGTCACTAACTTCAGAGTCAACTCGTCTGGGGTCTCCTGTATTAGTCTCCTTCTGAAGGGGGAGAAATATGCTGGAAACTATTTTGAGCTGGAGATACAGGGTTCCAGAATTGCTATTGGGGTCTACTGGGGTCACAGTGGCCCCCTAAGAGTGGAGTCATATGGGGATAGGTTTGACAAATACAACTAGTTCATCTCACCGGCCTGAGAGAATTTTTCCACAGTCTGCTGAACATCACCCGATTTTGTTTACCCGTTAAGACTCATTTGCTGGTATACTACACTTCATTTTTGCGAGTGTGTTCTAATTTTAATTTTATTCTTAATAAATGTGAAGTTTTATTGAAGAACATTACTAGCTTTTTATTATTATTATTTGCCGATCATTAAAGATCCTATTACTATATACCTGTAACGGTGGTATATGAGTAATTGCTATTTTCTGCTGCTATCCAACATTTTTATTTATTTATACCAATACTGGTTACATTATATCCACATCTTGACACTCTATTGCTACTGTTATTTCTATTTGAGCAGAAGCATACTGTGTGGGATGTGATACTGGTATTTTTGCACTATAAGAACTTGGTCTGTTTAAGACTTTATTGGATAATATTTTAAATTTCCATCGTTTTGGACTTTATGGGACTATTCAGCTGTTTGGACTACCTATTTTGATTTTTATTTTTTGTATATTTTTACATTTGCAGCTATTGTGTTTATATATCCAAATCCTTAGGTTTTTTTTCCCATTCCATTATCACTTAGTTCATTCGTTGTGTAGTGGAAGTTTCCCTTTATACTTAGCTTCTTTTTTTTGTTTTTTGATATAATGCTGCCACCTAGTGGATTTATCTATATTGCAATCACTGATTTTTCACACACATACTCCTTACAATCAAACACACATTGTGTGTGTATATTACATATATACCAAAAGAGTTGTAGTGGGGGCAAAGGTGTGGATGAAAACCCCTTCCACCCGAAGTAAGTGGATAGTTAATACATTGCTAAACACCATAAGACTTGTTTTTTCCACAGAAATCTCGCTTTAACAGTGCTCTCACTACTTCAATGGATTCTGGGTAGGCGTGTGCAAATTAGCTCAACAAAGAACCACAGCAGGGAAAAAATGTTAAACACTGCTAAACACAAATACGCCAGACAAGCCATAAGACTTGCTTTTCCCACAGAAATCTCACTTTAATTGTGTTCTCATGTGGTTCTTTTTTTCTGTGGGAAAAGCAAGTCTTATGGTTTGACTGGTGTGTGTGTATTTGTGTTGAGCAATGTATTCATTATATATATATACACACACACATACACACATGCACTGCATCCACTACACATGCACTAACACACACCATGTCCACTTTACATTGATTACAATTGTCAGTACAGACAAATCCAATTTAAAAAACACAAGGCTTAAAAAGAAGGCAAGACCAGACAAAAATGGAATTGTACTTGAAAACCTGTGATAGTCTGGCAGCATCCTTCAAAAGGCTGGCATTGGAGGACAGACTGTCAGCAGATATACATACAGTGCTGGCATTGGGAAACACATTTACAGGAAACACAAATTGCTGAGAATGTGGGAAACATGTGCAGTAGATATATTATGTTGCTATTTGAGAACACTATATGCTATTTGTATCAGCACACACACATAGTGCTAGTATTAAAACTGAGCTTTGCAACATTGTATGTTCCAGTGTAGCATAGTAAGTAGCTTGTGTTTGATTTAATTCTGTATTTTTTATTTTTTTTACAGTCGGGAGGGGGGGGAGACACTAAAACTAAAGAGGGACTTGTATACTTTTGCGTCATGAATACTGATATGCATTCCTTATGTTACGGTGTTTCTTTATACATTGTATATGGTAGATTTTCATGTTTAATTCATAAAATATAACCTGTTTAGGTGAAATACACGACAAAGTACTATATCTTTTGTCCATGTTGTATAGAAGAGTCTCCTTGTCCTGGCATTCTCACCTGATATATAGCTTCAGTCTGTAAACGAAAAGAGAATTAATTATTGAGAGTGGATAAAAAAAATTATGGTAGGTCTATATTCTTGTTGAGCATTGTCAAAATGGTGCAGAATGATTTAGAACAAGAACAAATAAATAAACATTCCATTATTTAAATAAAGACCCTTTATCACTCAGTAAATCCAGACTTACCTCTCAGCTATATTTACTAATGCACACTCTCTATGAATAAACCTGTCTGTGGCGAAACCAACCTCGCCACTGTGAACTGGAGAAGCCTGGTTGCTCGCCTGCTCCCTTTGGACTATGGCCCTGCAGGTTAAACCGTTTATTTCCCCTGCAGAAAGGCTTATTTGTGTGATCGGAGTGCCATTCATCTAATAATGTGCACTCAGATCCCAGCTATCTGGGGATATGTGAAATGTCTGTGTGTTATGTGTAAATGTGACTTTATGTATTTTAAAGTGTTTTGTGTCTTTTTGCAACCATGTGCTTAATGGAGTCTTGTGTCTGTCCTGGGAGATAATTGAATTACTTATCTCCAGGATAGAAGACTCTGAAACTGGTTTGGGCCAGAAAGCTATGCTTCATTTAGTCACAAAGGACTTTCCCTTAACTTTTGAACCCCTGGTCTGATTCGTGCCATTTTTTAATATGTTGTTCCTCTGAATGGATTGATTGTGAATATGTAATTTTATGTGAATGTGATGTATGGTTTTAGAGTTATGAAAGTTGGGTAGAAAGTATGTTTTAACTGTATGTGTAATTGAGTTTCCTCTCAGGATAAGGGGAGGGAATATGTGTATAACGGTGGAGGTGATTGGAGTATTGTTTTTGTGGCAACGCCCCCGTAAGCCGTACCGGCGTTTGTGGATTGGGAATAAAAGAGACTGTATGTGACAGTACAGGGAGTTCCTGTTTTAACCCTCAAAGTGAAGTGTCGTCTCATTATTGGGGGAAGGATTTATTGTATGCTGTTCCAGTTTGACTGCCAGGAGAGTAAACCTATTCGTATGGTTCCTATTCAACTGTCTACAGCATTCATATGCTTGGGAGAATTTATTTGTTTCTCCGGTTCGGTGATTGTGGTGTCTGCCAGAGTGCTTGGAGTCCTCAGGAAGCGCTAGGAGCATCCTTCAACGGAGGTACCCAGTCGGGTGCCAGGCTGCATCCGCTATACAGGTAAGCGTGGATGGCGCCCTAGTGCGAGGTAAAGCAGCTCAGAGACACAGTTCGTGGATTTACAAATTGAAGCGCACTAGCGCCCATATACAGCTTCCCGGTTCACATAAAGATTTGGGAAAACCAGCACTACTTCCTTCAGAGATGGAAGGCCGCAGTATCTCATCACTTTGACGCCAAAATTCTGGTGCAGCTACTACAGGATGTGCTGCGCAGTATGGAGTACCCTATCACAGATGACAGAGAGACAGAGTGGAGGGTGGCGCTTCAAACAGATCTCTGGAAGGAGGACATCAACGAAATTCGACCCTTCTGGAGTCAGGAAATCCTGACCACCAAGCGGAACAGCTAGAGCTGTGGATGCCGTTCCTGGGAAACTAGCCCTCAGAGAAATGGGTAAGCGAACTGGAGACGCTAGTTGAGACTGAGGTGTGGCTGTATGATTCCTATCGTACCC
>OW240921.1:35576393-35596436 GCA_933207985.1 Pelobates cultripes | reverse complement strand
GCACACCCTCCCTAGCAGACCCTCCCACCTACTGGACAGCATCCATTTTAGATTCATTCTCAAGCTGCATGCTTAGTGAGAGGAGGGAAAGCGTAGCTGCTGTTGATTAAATAGGGAAATGCATAGCTAGGTTAGGGTATACAGTGTCCACTACAGTCCTGAAGGACTCATCTGATCTCTGCTGTAAGGACAGCACCCCAAAAAGCCCCTTTTAGGGCTAGAACATCAGTCTGCTTTTTTTTTTTCTGTGTAATGTAATTGCAGTTAGTTGTCTGCCACTGCTGCCAGCTTCTGTGTCAGGCTCACGAGTGGATACTGTGCCCAGTGCCACCACTCACTCACTGGTGTCACAATAGCTTTGCATTTAAAACAAAACTTTTTCACTATTTATAGATTAGGGCCAACGTTCGGTTGTCTGCCACTGCTGCCAGCTTCTGTGTCAGGCTCACAGTGGATACTGTGCCCATTTTGCTGATCAGTGCCACCACTCACTCTGAATTGTCACAATAGCTTGCATTTAAAACAAAACTTTTTCACTGTTGCTAGATTAGGGCCAGCAGTCAGTGTCCTTAAAGCGGTGTGTCAGGCTCACAGTGGATACTGTGCCCAGTGCCACCACTCACTCACTGGTGTCACAATAGCTTGCATTTAAAAACAAAAAACTTTTTTCACTGTTATAGATTGAATAGCAGTTAGTTGTCTGCCACTGCTGCCAGCTTCTGTGTCAGGCTCACAGTGGATACTGTGCCCATTTGCCCAGTCATTGCCACCACTCACTCACTGGTGTCACAATAGCTTGCATTTAAAAACAAAAAACTTTTTTCACTGTTATAGATTGAATAGCAATCAGTGTCCTTAAAGCGGGTGTGTCAGGCTCACAGTGGATACTGTGCCCAGTGCCACCACTCACTCACTGGTGTCACAATAGCTTGCATTTAAAAACAAAAAACTTTTTTCACTGTTACTGATTGAATAGCAGTCAGTGTCCTTAAAGCGGGTGTGTCAGGCTCACAGTGGATACTGTGCCCAGTGTCACCACTCACTCACTGGTGTCACAATAGCTTGCATTTAAAAACAAAAAACTTTTTTCACTGTTATAGATTGAATAGCAGTCAGTGTCCTTAAAGCGGGTGTGTCAGGCTCACAGTGGATACTGTGCCCAGTGCCACCACTCACTCTACTGGTGTCACAATAGCTTGCATTTAAAAACAAAAAACTTTTTTCACTGTTATAGATTGAATAGCAGTCAGTGTCCTTAAAGCGGGTGTGTCAGGCTCACAGTGGATACTGTGCCCATTTGCCCAGTGCCACGACTCATATCTGGTGTCACAATAGCTTAAGCTTGACATTTAAAAAGAAAAAAATTTTTTTTCATTGTAATAGATTGAATAGCAGTTATTTGTCTGCAAGCGTCTGGGTGTCAGGCCTCCTTCAGCGTGTGCTCTGCAGACCTCTGCCGGTGTACTTTGCCACTCATATCTGGTGTCTCTATAGCGTGCTTTTACAAAGAAAAAAAGTTTTTCAGTGTAAGCTAATAGCAGTCAGTGTCCTTAAAGCGGGTGTCAGGCCTCCTTCAGTGTGTGCTCTGCAGACCTTTGCCCGTGTACTTTGCCACTCATATCTGGTGTCTCTATGGCGTGCTTTTACAAAGAAAAAAAGTTTTTCAGTGTAAGCTAATAACAGTCAGTGTCCTTAAAACGCGTGTCAGGCCTCCTTCAGCGTGTGCTCTGCAGACCTTTGCCCGT
This sequence comes from Pelobates cultripes, assembly GCA_933207985.1. NCBI lineage: Eukaryota > Metazoa > Chordata > Amphibia > Anura > Pelobatidae > Pelobates > Pelobates cultripes. Next base: position 35,594,691 of record OW240921.1, on the reverse strand, counting down.
GTACTTTGCCACTCATATCTGGTGTCTCTATAGCGTGCTTTTACAAAGAAAAAAAGTTTTTCAGTGTAAGCTAATAGCAGTCAATGTCCTTAAAGCGGGTGTCAGGCCTCCTTCAGTGTGTGCTCTGCAGACCTCTGCCAGTGTACTTTGCCACTCATATCTGGTGTCACAATAGCGTGCATTTAAAACCCAAAAACTTTTTTTCACTGTTATAGATTGAATAGCAGTTAGTTGTCTCAAAGCGGGTGGCGTCCAGGCTGCATTGGATACTGTGCCAATTATACACCACTCACTCGCTAGTGTCACAATAGCTTGCATTTAAAAACAAAAAAACTTTTTTTCACTGTTATAGATTGAATAGCAGAAGTTAGTTTTTCTCAAGGGTGTGTCAGGCTCACAGTGGATACTGTGCCCCAGTGCCACCACTCACTCACTGGTGTCAATCCACATAGCTATACGCCAAAACTGACCCTAAGTAGGGGAACAGTCTCTGTCTGCTCTGTGTCGGTGTATCATGATCTCTGAAGACAGGTGCTCGAAATCCATATCTGCCAAGTGACCCTATGTAGGAGGAACAGTCTCTATTCTGCTCTGTCAGTGTGTATCAGGGGCTCTGAGGACAGGTGTCAATCCATATCTGCCAAGTGACCCTATGTAGGAGGAGCAGTCTCTATTCTGCTCTGTGTCAGTGTGTATCATGATCTCTGAGGACAGGTGTCAATCCATATCTGCCAAGTGACCCTATGTAGGGGGAACAGTCTCTATTCTGCTCTCTGTCAGTGGGTATCATGGTCTCTGAGGACAGGTGTCAATCCATATCTGCCAAGTGACCCTATGTAGGGGGAACAGTCTCTATTCTGCTCTGTGTCAGTGTGTATCAGGGGCTTTGAGGACAGGTGTCAATCCATATCTGCCAAGTGACCCTATGCAGGGGGAACAGTCTCTATTCTGCTCTGTGTCAGTGTGTATCATGGTCTCTGAGGACAGGTGTCTATCCATATCTGCCAAGTGACCCTATGTAGGGGAACAGTCTCTATTCTGCTCTGTGTCAGTGTGTATCATGATCTCTGAAGACAGGTGTCAATCCATATCTGCCAAGTGACCCTATGTAGGGGGACCAGTCTCTATTTTGCTCTGTGTCCGTGTGCATCAGGGGCTCTGAGGACAGGTGTCAATCCATATGTCAAGGTGTCAATATGTCATATGTCAGGTGTCAATCCATATTGATTGTGATTTAGGAATGTTAGGTGATTTCTGCCCTTTATGGATTAAAACCAGACTCTGTATCAACTGTGTAATTTTCCATGGGAGTTTTGCCATGGATCCCCCTCCGGCATGCCACAGTCCAGGTGTTAGTCCCCTTGAAAAAACTTTTCCATCCCTATTGTGGCCAGAAAGAGTCCCTGTGTGTTTTAAAATTCGCCTCCCCATTGAATTCAATGGCGTTTCGGGCGGTTCGCCGGTTCGCGAACACTTGCGGAAGTTCGCGTTCGCCGTTCGCGAACCGAAAATTTTGGGTTCGCGACATCACTACATGCCACACACAAAAGAGGTGTTTATGCCCTCCACCAAAATTAAAGAACTAGAAACATAATTAAATATAGTTAAAAATTTCAAAATCTATGTTCATTCCAAAAGGGGATAAAGTGTCTAGCTCAAAAATCCACCTCATTTCTGTTTTATTAAAAATTTTAATAAAATCACCTCCCCTCCATGGTTTTTTAACCCTTTGAATGCCAATAAAATTAAGACATTTATGATCTCCATTGTGTTTTTGTGCAAAATGTGTGGATAAAGAGTGATTCAATATTTTATTTTTTATATTTCTAATATGCTCTCCTATTCTTACTTTAAGGGGTCTGGTGGTTCCACCCACATACTGTAGTCCACAACTGCATGAAAGGAGATAAATTACATTGTTCATATTAAATGAAATGAAAGAGTCTATTTTCTAAGTTTTTTTTTTTTCGTGGAATTAGATGAGAAACTGTCTGTCTTTTTATTCTTCACTATAGTTTCTTTACACGCTTTGCAACTTCCACAATTAAAGAAACCTTTTAATCTAGAGCCTGAGAGATCTCCGTCTGTCATTTCTTTAGTTATACAACTTCTAGTTAAAATACGTTTAAAATTCCTGGCTCCCCTATATACAGTTTTAGGTTTTTTCCTAATAAATTGTTCTAAATCTTCATTCTGTTCTAAAATATGCCAGTGTCTATTTAAAATCTTTTTAAAAAGACCACTTTGCGAATTATAATTACATATACATTTTATTTGTTTATCTGGAGATTGATTAATTTTGGTTTTGTATATTAAGAGATCCTTCCTGGGTTTGTCTAGGGTTTCTTTATATTGTTTTTCTACCTCTGATTTATTATATCCTTTCTCTAAAAATAGTTTTTTTTAAATTCCTGACTGTTCTATAAAAATATCATCATCTGTACAATTCCGTCTTACTCTAGTAAATTGGCCTTTGGGTATATTGGTTAACCACGGGGAGAAGTGGCAACTTTCCATATTAATATAACTATTAATATCCACAGTTTTAAAATATGTACTAGTTTTCAAACATCCCTTATCTACATATATCTGTAAATCTAAAAAAATAACTTTTACTTGACTGACTTCTTGAGTTAAAACAATTCCCCATGTGTTGGATTTTAAAAAGCTTATAAAAGAATCTAAAATGGCACGACCTCCCTTCCAGATAAAGAAGATGTCATCAATATACCTTTTATAGAGGACCAAGTTTGCCCCCCAGTCATGTCTAGAGAAAACAAAAAAAAATTCCCAATAAGACATGAAAAGATTAGCATAGTTGGGTGCAAACTTGGTCCCCATGGTCGTGCCATTCTTCTGTAAATAAAAATCCCCCTCAAACCAGAAAAAATTATTGTATAAAATTAGTTCAATTCCTTTCATAATAAAATTTATTTGATCTTGTTGTAAAAATTGAGATTGTTCTAAAAAGAATTTCACTGCCTCACAGCCCTTTTCATGCTGGATGATAGTATATAGACTGCTTACGTCACACGTGACTAAGAAGTAGTCTTCATTCCATACAAAAGGTGCATAGTATCCTTCAAATATGCCTTACCCGAAATGACTAATGGTTGTAATTGTAAGTCTATATACTGCGACAGGGGAGATAACAACGAATCTACCCCTGCCACAATAGGTCGACGTGGAGGATGCACCCGATCCATATGTAACTTGGGTAAGATATACATAACTGGAATTTTGGAAAATTTAAAATTCATGTATTTATATTCATTTTTGTTTAAAATCCCTTTTTGGTAAGCTGCATCTAAAAACTTACTTAATTCTTTTTTTTTTATATTTGGTTCAGGATTTCTTTTTAATTTACAGTAGGTTTTAGTATCATTTAATTGTCGTTGGATTTCTCCAAAATACTGGATTGTATCCATCACAACCACCCCTCCTCCCTTATCAGCTGGTTTTATAACAATCTCTTTGTAATTTTGTAAATTATTTAAAGCTTTTTTTTTCTCTCAGAGAAAGATTATGTTGGAATTTATTAGGGGGTTTAATTTTTTTCAGGTCAGCAAGACAAGCTTTCTCAAATGTTCGCATACTATTTGATTTTAAAAAATATGGAAAAAATTCTGATTTAGGTTTTAAAGATGTATGAATAAAATTATCTTCAACAGATGTCTGGATCTCATTGGCATTCAAAAAGTATTTCTTTAGACATAATTTCCTTTATATATCTATTTATGTCCAAAAAAGTCTCAAATTTATTCAAACCATAAGAGGGGGCAAATTTAATGCCTCTTCTTAAAATAGTTAATTCATCCTCTTACAATGTTTTGTTGGAGAGGTTAAATATTTTAATAGGTTCTACAGACATATTTATATCTCCCTTAATCTTCTTACTCTTCCTCCCTCCTCTCTTTCCTTGTTTGGGGAGTCTCTCCTCCTCTTTTGCTGTGATCGAGTAACTCTTGGTTCCATTATATTTCGATTTGGAGTCTCTAAAAAAACACCTTAATTTCTAATCGATCTAAGGGGTTCAAATCTGTTCCTAGAAGTAAAAGAATTGGATTCCCACGTATTATAATTTTGCCTTTTTTGGACATAACCCCTATTTATAGTATTTGAGTTGGAATTAAATCTCTCTCCTTGTGAGTTGGAATTATATCTTTCCCTCTGAGGTTTGGCATATTTTTTATGGTTATAGGGGGAAGATGTCTTTCTCTTCCTAAATACTTCAGTCCATCTTTCCTCATTATTTTCTTTAAATTGGGGTCTTTCTACCTCCTCATATACGGTCGATCTGAAGGGCAATTTCTTCGGTGAATCTTTATATCTTGTTTGGTAATTGATGGATTTTCTAGAAATTTAAGTTTCTCTTTGAGATATTTTTATCCCTTCATCTATTTTTACCAATGTTAGGGTTCTACGATCAATAACAATTCTCATCATTGTAAATGAAAAAGATTCAAGGGCACTATCCCAGATATTAGTGAAAGTGTCATCATCTTGATCAAAAGAGGGAAACTTATAAAACCTTAGACCTCTCTGGATGATTCTCTCTGTAATGTATTTTTCCAAAGTATAAATCTCCCACTTGGTCTTTAATTCTCTAATCATTAATCTTTCCAATTCTCCACACATGATGTCTAAATTATCACTGTATGTGATCTTCACAATATCGTTGGAGTTATCCTCTTTTCTAAATTTCTATTGCATATTCTCTGCTAGAGATGTCGCGAACCGTCCGCGAACTTCTCGCGAACTCCGGTCAGCTGACACATCCCGGCTAATCTCTGGCAGACCCTCCCTCCCAGACCCTCCTACTTCCTGGACAGCATCCATGTTGAAGGCAGCTTCAACATGGATGCTGTCCAGGAGGTGGGAGGGTCTGGGAGGGAGGGTCTGCCAGAGATTGGCCGGGATGTGTCAGCTGACTGGAGTTCGCCACGAACGGTTCGTGGCGAACCGTTCGCGAGAAGTTCGCGGACGGTTCGCGACATCTCTATTCTCTGCTAATCTTTCTCTTTTCTCAAAGTTAGCCATACTAGCTGGCTGTGAAGGTATGCCGGCAACGGCATTCGGACTCCCTGGAGTGACGGCCTGGTTGCATTGGTGACCCTGCGACCGTGGTAAGTATGCCACTGTGCTCAGCCATTATAAAGTGGCTAATTACATCATTTGAAATACCGTGGGTTGTCTACTTTTAAAAATGATATGCCATCATGGGGGTAATTTTCTCTCCTGAGTTGCTATGCCTTGAAGTTTGCATAGGCCCAGAAAATCACTTTGTGTAATTTCCAATTTGAAAAGGGCATATAATATTTTTGTCTTACTAACTTACCAAAAAAATCTGGAAAGCTAGTACATGGGGGCACTGTTATATAAGTAAGACAATATGTAATCAAAATAAAAAGTAATTTATTGCACTAAAACTTGTCAGGAATATGAAATATCCTGTGAAAATAGAATTAATGTGAAAAAACACAAACAAAAGTATAACCACTACATGTGGACAGCATTTATGATAAAGTGTCTAGAACAAACAACTCAAAATACACTATTTGGATTATCCTGGATTGTAAGAATGATATGCCATCATGGGGGTAATGTTCTTTCTTGAGCTTCCTCAAATTTCACATAGGCCCAGAAAATCAATTTCAGTAAAATTTCCAGGTATAAAAACTGAAGTGATGATCCATGTTTTGCACTGTAACTTTCCAAAACCCCATAAAAACTGTACATGGGGGCTACGTTTGTACTTGTGACGAATCCATGTTTTAGAGTAATAAATCATATACAAATGATATTATGAGTGAAAATGCAGTTTGTGGGTGAAAAATGCTAAAAATAAATAAAAATATGAACACTTACTTTTGCCGCTGGCTAGTAATAAAGACTGTACATACTTCATTGTGAATGCTCTGGGTGTCTACTTTTGCAAATGATATGCCATGATGAGGGTAATTTTAATTCCTGGGCTGCCATATGGTCTCAAAGGCAGAACCAGTGATTAATCAGACAAGGCAACCTTCTTCCATTGCTCCATTGTCAAGTTCTGACACTCAAGTCCCTGTTAAAGGTGCTGGATAGGGGTTATCATGGGCACTCTGACGGGTCTGTAACCACGCAGCCCCATATGCAACAAACTGCGATGTACTGTGTGTTATGACACCTTTCTTCATGGAAGGCATTAGGCTTTAGAGCAATTTGAACTACAGTAGCTCTTCTGTGTGATGAGATCAGAATGACTAGTCTTCATTCCCCACGTTTATCAATGTGCCTTAAGTTGCCAATGACCCTGATGCCAGTCCACTGGTTGTCCTTCCCTGCACCGTTTTTTCTAGGTACTAACCACTGCATACCAGGAGCACCCCACAAGACTTGCCATTTTGGAAATGCTCTAAGCCAGTTGTCTAGCCATTTTAAGGACTGACTGTTCACTTGCTGTCTAGTATAGCCCAACTTTTGACAGGTGCTGTTTTAACGATATAATCAATGTTATTCACTTCACCTGTCAGTGGTTTTAATGTTGTGGCTGATCAGTGTTTATACACTGCTCAAACAAAATAAAGGGAACACAAAAATAACACATCCTAGATCTGAATGAATTAAATATTCTTCTGAAATACTTTGTTCTTTACATAGTTGAATGTGCTGACAACAAAATCACACAAAAATTAAAAAATGGAAATCAAATTTTTCAACCCACGGAGGTCTGGATTTGGAGTCACACTCAAAATTAAAGTGGAAAAACACACTACAGGCTGATCCAACTTTGATGTAATGTCCTTAAAACTAGTCAAAATGAGGCTCAGTAGTGTGTGGCCTCCACGTGCCTGTATGACCTCCCTACAATGCCTGTGCATGCTCCTGATGAGGTGGCGGATGGTCTCCTGAGGAATCTCCTGCCAGACCTGTACTAAAGCATCTGCCAACTCCTGGACAGTCTGTGGTGCAACGTGACGTTGGTGGATGGAGCGAGACATGATGTTCCAGATGTGCTCAATTGGAATCAGGTCTGGGGAACGGGCTAGCCAGTCCATAGCATCAATGCCTTAGTCTTGCAGGAACTGCTGACACACTCCAGCCACATGAGGTCTACATTGTCTTGCATTAGGAGGAACCCCACCAGCATATGGTCTCACAAAGGGTCTGAGGATCTCATCTCGGTACCTAATGGCAGTCAGGCCACCTCTGGCGAGCACATGGAGGGCTGTGCGGCCCCCCAAAGAAATGACACCCCACACCATTACTGACCCACTGCCAAACCGGTCATGCTGGAGGATGTTGCAGGCAGCAGAACGTTCTCCACGGCGTCTCCAGACTCTGTCACGTCTGTCACATGTGCTCAGTGTGAACCTGCTTTCATCTGTGAAGAGCACAGGGCGCCAGTGGCAAATCCTGCATGGTGTTGGGCTATAAGCACAACCCCCACCTTTGGACGTCGGGCCCTCATACCACCCACATGAAGTCTGTTTCTGACTGTTTGAGCAGACACATGCACATTTGTGGCCTGCTAGAAGTCATTTTGCAGGGCTCTGGCAGTGCTCCTCCTGTTCCTCCTTGCATAAAGGCGGAGGTAGCGGTCTTGCTGCTTGGTTGTTGCCCTCCTACGGCCTCCTCCACATCTCCTGATGTACTGGCCTGTCTCCTGGTAGCGCCTCCATGCTCTGGACACTACGCTGACAGACACAGCAAACATTCTTGCCACAGCTCGCATTGATGTGCCATCCTGGATGAGCTGCACTACCTGAGCCACTTGTGTGGGTTGTAGACTCTGTCTCATGCTACCACTAGAGTGAAAGCACCACCAGCATAGGAACTGAGAAGTGGTCTGTGGTCTCAACTGCAGAACCACTCCTTTATTGTAGGTGTCTTGCTAATTGCCTATAATTTCCACCTGTTGTCTATCTCATTTGCACAGCAGCATGTGAAATTGATTGTCACTCAGTGTTGCTTCCTAAGTAGACAGTTTGATATCACAGAAGTGTGATTGACTTGGAGTTACATTGTATTGTTATTTTTTTGAGCATTGTATATACATTATATATCTTGTCAGATAATGTGTCACTTATCTTTTCAGAAGCAGTTTATTTCCTGGCCATGCAAATTCTGCTATCTAAGCAGAGATTAGGGAGTGGAGACCATGCAATAAAACAGGTACGCACAAAGTAACAGCACAGATAAAGTGAGAGGAATCAGCTTCAAAGACACAATAGCAACTGAAGCTCTGGTCTAAGTTAAAGGGTAATTTAAAATTACAAAAATCTCTCCTTACCGGCCAAGAAGCAATTAGAACAGGCGCCAGAGGAATGGATCTTAATCTGCAAGTTCTGAAGTGGGCACTGCTCCTGTTATGTATAGGTGAGACTTGAAGTTGATTCCATTGATTGTGATGAATAAAACTTAATGGGTGGGACATTTTGTTATATTATGGTTGTTTATATTTGATATTTGGTTTTATTTTACTTTATTTATTTTTTTGTTTCCATGGTAGAGAATGTAGAAATTGGGATGCTTCCATTAGATAGGGGGAATAGACTTCTATTTGTTGTGTTTGTGTTTTTACCATGGTTGATGAAAAAGAAAATCATTGCTAATATTCTGGGTTATAAGTGAGGATTACTATGGATTTCACATTTTAGGCCAAAATAGTCAAACTGAAAGCATAGGTAAAACTAATTTAGAACTTACCGTTTAGGTTGTGTATAAATAAATATTACATTTTATCCAAAGAAACAATCACACACTGTCATCTTTCAGTTATTACTTTCTAGTCATATGGATTATTTTTTTATTAGGAGGTTTTCAAAATATTAATTTTAACAAACATTTTAATAGAAAAAAGTGGGAAACTGAAAACAGCAAAAAATTGGGCAAAATGTGGTAACCTTTCTAACCAAATGTTCATATTTAAAAAAAAAAAAAATGCAATCATTATCAACAATAAATAATCACACAGTTAGCATAACATTACATAGTAGTATAGTTTTATATTATAAACTATACAGTAAAATATTAAAGGTGTATGTTATTAAGTCTATAACATATTTATAACACTGAATGATATAACAGGTCAGTTGAAGGCCTTAATTATAGAGTATTTGCACGTTTGATGTCCAGACTCTGTCACGTCTGCCACTTGTGCTCAGTGTGAACCTGCTTTCATCTGTGAAGAGCACAGGGCGCCAGTGGCGAATTTGCCAATCTTGGTTTTCCAAACATCATGCACGGTGTTGGGCTGTAAGCACAACCCCCACCTTTGGATGTCGGGCCCTCATACCACCCTCATGAAGTCTGTTTCTGACTGTTTGAGCAGACACATGCACATTTGTGGCCTGCTGGAAGTCTTTTGCAGGGCTCTGGCAGTGCTCCTCCTGTTCCTCCTTGCACAAAGGCAGAGGTAGCGGACCTGCTGCTGGGTTGTTGCCTTCCTACGCCCTCCTCCACGTCTCCTGATGTACTGGCCTGTCTTCCAATGATATTTTAATTGGTCCATGTGGCAAAACTGCTTGAATATAGTCAGTAGGGGTATTCTTTTTACATAACTTGTACCACTAACTGCTCCACTAAATACTAGGACTCCTCATTGGCACCTGGCATGGCAAGGGTGCATAATTTATTATTGCACTATGGAATATTGTCCTTTAATGTAATTTGTTTAGTGCATTAAGGACTTGCCGGCCTGGCAGAGATGGTATTGTCAACATCAAAAAGGGGTTAATTTGATTGTATGGAGGTCAAAAGAGGTTGGATCTCTTGAAGCTGGGACCCCCCACCGAGGTCAAATGGCAGAAGGGGTAGTTTGAATGCCATATTAATGTGTAAAGGATTTTACCATATGGATGTGAATTAATCAAGACTCTGCAAGGTGTGAGATTCTACACTTGGAAAACGTCTGAATGTCTCTTCATCCATTTGGCATGTACCTTGTAATTGTTGAGGCAATCTCTTTTGATATGTTAATGACCATTAGCCTTGTTCCAGTATCATATCCAAAGGAAGGAAAAAACATTCATATTTACCCCACAGAAGAATAATTAAGCCTCATTTTTGTTATACTTTTTTTGTGACAAGTGCCATCTTCTAAACAAGCCCAAAAATGAGTGGCATGACTTGACCATGGGGGAAGAAATTGTGATGTCCATCCTATTGGATGGTGTGTGGGGAGTGCAACTTGTCTAGGGAATGGGAAAATAATAACAAATTAGTCGATGCAATTATTATTTCTGTGGCAGGTACATAAGAGAAGACAGAGCAAAATGTTTTCATTTGGATTGAGGTTGGTCTGGAACAAAGGAGGAGGTCACTTATTATTTCTATAGGTATGCCTTAACTCCTCCCCTGTTGGTGTACTTGCTTGGGGCCAAGATTTAATTTTCAGTGAGTCATCATCATACTTCCTTGTCAGAGACCCCCTGGGCAGAAGTTTTACTTTGAAAACCTAAGTGAGTAATTAGGACTTCTGTTATTTTATCCTTTTTGTTTTTATCTGTTGTTTGGTGTAAATAATTTGTTTATCATATATTTTGTATGCACTGTGGCTATTTTTTTATATTCATTTATTAAGTTCTGCCTTTGTCTGGTTAACAAGAAACAAACAAGAAACTAAGTGGAGGATGTGACACTTGGTACTGAAAATGGAATACTGTGAGGGTCAAATGTAATAAGACTTAACTTTTAATAAATTATAGTAAAAAAGTCCAAACAGGACTGGGACAAGAACTAACCACAAAACAGGACAAATAGTACTATAAACAAAAATAAAAAATAAATAAAAAAATCTTATAAAAACAGCAGAAGCTGTCCCACTAATATTAATATTGTAATTGGCACAACAGAGAAATTCACCATAGTAATTGATATACTGTGGCCAATAACCTGTAATGGTAATTGTATATGATCACATTACCACTAGCATAGTGGTTGCTAACAAATCTCAATAAATCACTGTTTACTAGACATACGCTGAGGAGTTGGTGTAATATTATTTATTTATTTAATTATTTATTTATAAAATATTTTACCAGGAAAGATACATTGAGATTTCTCTCATTTTCAAGTATGTCCTGGGTCCACAAATCATTGCATTGTTACATTAGGGTACAATAAAATGCAAAAAACAATATTAATACACAATATATAGAAAATTTAACATAGAACAGGTAGGAAATATATAATCAACCATGACAGGTGCATTCTGTTTTGAGGTATGTAGAGAGGGATCTCTTAAAGGACTTTAGGCTTAGGGAAGATTTGAAATTGTGCGGGAGGTCGTTAAACAATTGCGGCGCTCTGTAGGAGAAGGAGGATCATGCTGCTTTCTTTTTGTATTGAGGTAGACTAAATAAAGTGCTGGTACTGGATCGGAGGTTATAGGAGCTGGGAACAGCTGAGGAGAGCATTCTGCTCAGGTATGGTGGGAGCTTCCTAGAAAAGCTCTTAAACACAAGGCTGGAAAGATGAAGGATGCGTCTGGATTCCAGCGACAGCCAGTTTAGTTCTTTGAGCATGTCACAATGGAGGGTCCTGTAATTACATTGTAGCACAAATCGGCAGAACGAGTTATACAATATATCGAGTTTATTAATGTGGGATTGCGATGCAGATGCATATACTACATCCCCATAATCAATGAATTATAGTAAACAATATTGCTAACGAACCTGCTATGCAAAAGTTGGTATGATCGTATCAATGGCTAACATAGCTACATATAAATGTTGCAACAGTAACAATAATTGTTTCTACAGTATTATGAAATGTAGCTAAATCTCCTACTGGTTTGTAAAGAGACAAGGTATGCCAAACCTGATAGCTGGCCGTATCAGATACTTAAATAGGGTGGAAAATTGTGGATAAGGATATTAAAAGTAAATTAGGGTTAAATGACTTACCCTTTTGTGATCCAATGGCATCAGAAATAGGGGAAATGAGGAATAGGAGAGGGAATAGGAGTAAATAACTTTCCCTATTGTGCCTTCATGGGCACCCCTTACCCCTAAGAAAATCCCTATCCTGTTGTAAAGTGCTCATCACCCCAACACCCGTTGATTGCCGTGCCGGAATAGTCAAAGGTGTATTAGGTCTTAAGTGCCAGATTGCAGTGCTTAAAGAAAATTATTGTGGGAACAGCGAAGCAGGGCCAGGGGCTTCGCAATTGCCAAAATAACTTTTTTTAAGCACTGCAATCAGGCACTTAATACACCTTTGACTATTTCGGCACGCCAATCAACTTGTTCTGGTGGCGGCAAGGCAATCTAGGCTTTTACTAAACATTTTACTACACGGGTGGTTGGTGTGACGAGCACTTTACAACAAGATAGGGATTTTCTTAATCCCCCAATGTTTTTGAAGCTAATTAGCATTCCAAAGGTCAGCTATATTAAACAAATTGAATGCCAGAAGGCTAATGTTTTTTGTTTTTTTTTTAATTTTCAAGCATACAAAGACCCTACAAAGTTCCCGGTATGTAGTGGTTAGTTCCTACCAAAAGTGGGGCAAGGAAGGATAACTGGTGAACCAGCATCAGGGTCATGGTGCCCAAAACTCATTGATGCACCTTGGGAGAGAAGGCCAGCATGTTTGGTTCCATCACACAGAAGAGCTACTGTAGCTCAATTTGCTGAAAAACTTAATAATGGGCATAATAGTGCATCACAGTTTGCTGCGTATGGGGCTGCATAACCACAGACCAGTCAGAATCCTCATGATGAACCCGTGCACCACAGAAAGCAGCTTCAATAGGGATGTGAGCATCAGAAATGGAACATTGAGCAAAGGAAGAAGTCAGCCTGGTCTGACGACTCATATTTTCTTTTAGATCATGTGGATCGACGGGTGCGCATGCATCGTTTACCTGGAGATGGTAGCAGGATGTACTATGGGAAAAAAATTAGTGTTGTGCTCTGGGCACATTTCTACTGGGAAACCTTGGGTCCTGGCATTCATGTACATTTTACTTTGACAAGTACCACTGACCTAGAGACTGTTGCAGACACTGAGACACTAAGGGACATTGGGAGACATTATGGCAGACACTGAGACACTAAGGGACATTGGGAGACATTATGGCAGACACTGAGACACTAAGGGGCACTGGGAGACATTATGGCAGACACTGAGATACTAAGGGACATTGGGAGACATTATGGCAGACACTGAGACACTAAGGGACATTGGGAAACATTATGGCAGACAATGAGACACTAAGGGACATTGGGAGACATTATGGCAGACACTGAGACACTAAGGGACACTGGGAGACATTATGGCAGACACTGAGACACTAAGGGACATTGGGAGACATTATGGCAGACACTGAGACACTAAGTGACACTGGGAGACATTATGGCAGACACTGAGACACTAAGGGACACTGGGAGACATTATGGCAGACACTGAGACACTAAGGGACATTGGGAGACATTATGGCAGACACTGAGACACTAAGGGACATTGGGAGACATTATGGCAGACACTGAGACACTAAGGGCACTGGGAGACATTATGGCAGACACTGAGACACTAAGGGACATTGGGAGACATTATGGCAGACACTGAGACACTAAAGGACATTGGGAGACATTATGGCAGACACTGAGACACTAAGGGACATTGGGAGACATTATGGCAGACACTGAGACACTAAGGGACATTGGGAGACATTATAGCAGACACTGAGACACTAAGGGGCATTGGGAGACATTATGGCAGACACTGAGACACTAAGGGACACTGGGAGACATTATGGCAGACACTGAGACACTAAGGGACATTGGGAGACATTATGGCGGGCACTGAGACACTAAGGGACACTGGGAGACATTATGGCAGACACTGAGACACTAAGGGACATTGGGCGACATTATGGCAGACACTGAGACACTAAGGGGCACTGGGAGACATTATGGCAGACACTGAGACACTAAGGGACACTGGGAGACATGGCAGACACTGAGACACTAAGGGACATTGGGAGACATTATGGCAGACACTGAGACACTAAGGGGCATTGGGAGACATTATGGCAGACACTGAGACACTAAGTGACATTGGGAGACATTATGGCAGACACTGAGACACTAAGGGACACTGGGAGACATTATGGCAGACACTGAGACACTAAGGGACATTGGGAAACATTATGGCACAGACACATGGGGACACAGTGTACCCATGTCTCCCAGCCAGTGTCCCTGGTGTCTCAGTGCCCCCTAGTCTCCCAGTGCCCCCAGTCTGCCAGTGCTTAAAGTTAACAACTTGAATCGAGCCTTAAGATCCTGGCTCTGAGGTTAGAAGGCTTAGTGTCAACTTTTGGGGTTACAGTAAAACTGCAGAACCAACCTTGTCACAGAGTGCACCAAAATGAGAAACAATTTATTTAAATTTTACCCCCATCTGCCCTTTGTGCCTGAGTTCCTTCTCAACACAGGATGTACACTCAATAACTGTATATTATAAGGGTAAGCAATTGATATATGGGTTTTTACCTATATAACACTTTTTGCACAAAACTTAAAGAACGCATGTCTCTTTTCAACCTACACAACTCTGTAACTATGTGTCAGTTCTTATTTAAAGAGAGACTCTAGGCACCCAGACCACTTCATCTCACTGTCCTTGCTTAAGTTTGTTTCTGTTTATATTGCAGGGTTAAGACTGCCCCAGTGGCTGTCTGTCAGACAGCCACTAAAAGTGCATCCTGCATTTACACAGAGTTTAACTGGATGACACAAAGCTCTGGGAGTATATCACAAAACTGCTTTTATTGGTACAGCCAATTTACACACAGACCTCTGCAGGGAGTCTCAATTCTAGTCAGTACAAGCCCCGGGCTCGAGGGGGATAGCTTACAGATAACCATCTCCTGCTCTTGGAGATACCATCAGTATAACAAATACATAAAGTAATGCACATCACACTTCCTTAGGGAAACTTACATACACTTGGGGAAACTTAGGGTGCTCCCCATAAAACATACATCCCTGGATAGCTCCTGGTCCCAGCTATGATCCCTGGATCATCGTGTAAAGTCTGAGCTCTGTACATACCCGAAAACAGTTCCACAGAATCACTTGGTTTAGGCTGGTAGAATCAAACTTCGCACCTAAACCACGCGGCGGTCAATCAGGAGAAAGGGCATGAACCAGTTTGCACCAATCAGCGCTCCGGGAGGGAGAAAGGGTGCAAATCCAGTTTGAATGGTAGCCCTTCTCCTATTGGCCGGCACGGACTTCCAGGGCCGTGAAGACGACTCATAGTTTCAGGGAGTCTGCTGGGGCTTGCGTCTCTCTCTCCATATATCTCCATGTAGGTAGCACCAGAGAGAGTGCTCTTTGGGCAGCTACGAGCCTGGATTTGTAGCTCCCATGTACGGAGCCCCTGCAGTCGCTGTCTGACAGTCCGGTTACAGGCATGTAACGGCTACCCAGCTGGTGAGTAGTACTTGCCGTTGGAGACGTCCTTTTCTAGGCAAGCTGCTGTGAAGTTATGGAATTCTTATTCCCATCCATGGTATCCAATTGCATAATCCAGGAGTGCTGTAAAATGAGGCAGAGTAACGGTACCATAAATCCCCTCAAAGAACGAGACGAGGCTACGTTTTGAAGGGTGAAGTAGAACTGATGTTTAATGACAGGGGGTCTCCTTTTATGCAATGGTGCCCTCTGAAAGGCTACACCCACATAATTATTACCACAGCCAATTACATACATGGTTCAACCCTCCCCTCAGATAACATGTAACACAATTAAAACAGACACAATTTTAACTACATTCTGGATGTACCACAAAAACAGGGGGTACACCTTTAAGTCCAGCACCGCTTAATAGCTCTCACTCAGGGGAACAACATATCAAAATTTCAAGTCATTCGGTTAAGGGGTTCGGGAGTTATGGGTCTTTGAAGTTTTAACCGACCGCACAGGTTTTTCAGCCGAAAAGAGTTCCGTACGTTTTGGCCTTGCGGTCGGTCTCCGTTCGTGCATAAAAACCCCACAAACCCCTTGCCATCCACAGTAATCCTGATGTTCGCCTGAATCCCCATGCATGCTTAAACAAAACTACCGAACGGCTGGTCGTTCGGTAGTTTCAGCACGAACTTACGAGCTCCTGGAGGTCTCAGCGGTGTTCGCCTGTTTGCGTATCCGTTTTTAGTTCCATGCGTTCACAGGCAAACACCGCCGTTCGTGCGTAAGATGGCCGCGAACATGTGTAAAGTCCCGAAATGGCGGCCACCTAACCTGAGTACAAAGGGATTCGTCTGAACCATGCGAATGGCTCCACAATCACTGGGAGGTAAAATAGCAATTAACTGTTCCCCTGGGTGGTCTGATGTTCGGTATTTTGGGTTGTATGTTATAGTAGCAATAGTCACACGAACACCAGCCATTCGGTTCTGTTTAACCCCTCCAGCAGCATTGTTGATTAAGTTCAGGCAAAAATACAGGCATAATCATAGTTCTGTTACAAGGCATGAGGCTCCTTGATCTTCTCCAACCAGTGAATTTGGCTCCTTTAGGAGCAGGTAGGGCGATCCCCCCGCATTGGGATCTGAAAACAATACGGGCAAGCAAGTGTGGGTATGGCACTCAGTGATGGCATTCCATCACAGATATCTGAATTGTTCAGCTATTTTGACCTTAAATTAGAAATTAATTTTGAAAGTTTCTCACTTTAAAAAATAATTTATGTCTCACATTATTATATATTAGCTTATATTCTGGTCCATGCTGAGCATTGTCTGACAATATATACTTTTATATACAGGCACTGTGTCCACTTCAGCAGAAATTCCTGGACTTCTTGGTGGATCTGCTTATCTATATGCAAATGAGACTGCCCCTGCAAATCAAGACATAGAATGGACTATGGGCTCAATTATTGCAACATTTATTACTCTTACCAATCAAACAACTTACCAGGGAAAATGCTCAGGAAGGTGTGCATTATATAACAATGGAACGCTGAGAATGGACAAACTTGCAACTACAGATGAAGGCTCTTACTCCGTAAAATATAGGCAACCATCTTTTGCAGTCATCTACACAATCCAGTTTAAAATTTACCGTAAGTAATGACAATCACAAAGTATCCTGGAAAATATGTTCCATAGAGTGCCTGATATTATAAATTTGAACACTGTCACTGAAACTCCACTACAATCTATGTATTCAGTGATGAAGATTCAATGTTTGTTTTCCAAAAGTTTAACAATTTAAAGAAGAAAGTATTTTGTATGTAATTGAGAAGTTAGAATGGAAAACCGTTGATGATGCTTCCCTTTTGGTTATAAATGACAGACCTGTCACAACACATAGTCTCTCTGCATGACACATGATTTTTCATCTGGTTTCCCAATCACCCGACAGCCTAGACTGTCACTCATTGTTAGGAGGACTGAGGGAAAGTGTCTGTTTAACCGCACTCTTTGTGCACATGGAGTTAAATTGAGATAATTTTAAGTCCACACATGAGTGTTTCAGAAACACTCAGTTTATGGGTAGACTGTCATTCTAGCTATCATCCATTGCCATCTCCGCCCCCACCCTTTTCCTCCTCTGAAATGAAAACCTGACAAATAGCCTACATAGTTTACACAATGTAGGCCGTTGTAGTGATTATGGTGCTAGGAAAACCTGGGTGACGTCCGCTGATAATCTGGCAACCGAGATACAAACAGCTAGACTCTTACCTTGCTGTGTCAATCACCAGGTTTAAACTGGAAGGACCGTGAGTGTGCGACACAGCAAAATAGATGTCAGACTGTTTGCAAACAGTCAATTAATTAGATTAAAGCATACAGGGGTTAATCTATACACTTACAGCCTGTAAACACCGACTGTTTGCAAACAGTCGACAGATTAGTGGTAATCCGGAACTACTGATACCATAACCACTACTGTAGTGATTATAGTGCCAAGATAACTGCAAGTGAGTTATGGTCGCAAGATAACAAACTTTGAAAATTTTACCTAAAGTAGGCAGTTATGGGAAAAAAAAAGAAATTGTAGCTCCAGCTTATCCACGTTGGTGTTCAGCTCTACGGTATACTATACACTCAGCTGTATACTAGGATGTGAACACACTAGCAGCAGAGACTGCAATAATGTAGAAATGCTTTACCCACACATACTCAGCCTAATTTAACATTTAGTTAATAAAAAAAACAAGCTAGAAGAATATTATGAATTGTTTACTATGTTTGCTTCATCTTTAGGGAAGATCCATAACTCACAACAGGGACTCACGCACTAGGATTTGTGGGATGCATGTATGTACATAGTGGGCATTGGATAGC
>OW240921.1:35550581-35576029 GCA_933207985.1 Pelobates cultripes | reverse complement strand
AGTGGGTCATTTGCGCCTGCTACCTTGCTTGCATGTGGTAGCCGTTTCTCAGGGTCCCTGTACGGAATGGAACTCTGATTCCCCATTACCCGTGGTCACCATGGTAGGCGCAGAAACTGGCATCGAAAGTTGATATGGATGACATCCGCATGCAAAGTCGCCGCCACGGGGATGTGCAATTTGCCCAAGGTTCTCTAGAGTCAACAAAGTTTCTGCGCAACTATAATGTCAACAGCTACTCTGCAGAACAGAGTTGTCTTTTTTTATATGTCTCAATATTTTGGGGGCTATATATAAATCAATAAGGGGAGCACACCAGGACTTCAGTATAGTGAAAAAAAGTATTGATCTTGATAAAGACCCCAGCAGGGTCGAAACGTTGATTTCCTTTGCACAGAATTTGTACCATGTTTTTGATACAGTAAATACTTTTTTTCACTATACTGAAGTCCTGGTGTGCTCCCCTTATTGATTTATGCATATTTGGACGCGGGATTGCACCTAGGCATTTAATCTATTATAAGAGGAATTTCAGGGAGGAGTGCCTTGCTTACCTATTTTTGTATTTATATATATATATATATATATATAAAACAGTGTTGGCTACCTCATCCTCCTCCACAACCACCACGGTCACCACCTCCTCAACCTATGGGTCACTTAGTATAAACTATGTAAACAATAGCAGAGGCTTGTGAAGGCCTTTTCTCCATGCATCAGGAGTTGAGCATTTCTCCATGCATCAGGACTGCAACAAATACACCGCAGGCTGCAAATGTTTCTTTTGTTGTATGTCCCAATATTATGTGGGCTACCACAATTACCAAAAAAATAAAAAAAAACAGTGTTGGCTACCTCATTCTCCTCCTCCACCGCTGCTTCCACCTCCACCGCCATGGTCGACCGCCTCCTCAACCTATGGGTCACTTAGTATAAACTAGGTACACATTAGCAGAGGCTTGTGAAGGCCATTTCTCCATGCATCAGGAGTTAAACATTTCTCCATGCATCAGGACTGCAAGAAATGCACCGCAGGCTGCAAATGTTTCTTTTGTTGTATGTCCCAATATTTTGTAGGCTACCACAATTACCAAAAAAAAAAAACAGTATTGGCTACCTCATCCTCCTCCTCCACCGCCACCGTCACCGTCACCGCCTCCTCAACCTATGGGTCACTTAGTATAAACTATGTACACATTAGCAGAGGCTTGTGAAGGCCTTTTCTCCATGCATCAGGAGTTAAGCTTAGTTTGAACAATGAAAGAGAATACCCTACACTCCAACCCTCTCTCAAATGGATAATTCTGGTGATCCTCCTGACAGCCATGCTTTAGATTTTGATTTATGCTCTTCCAAAGCTAAAATCAAAGATTCCATCTAGTGGTATTTTATGGCTCAGCTGTATTTTTAATTCTTATGTTATTTTAAGTGATTTCCCTATCCACATTTGTTTGCAGGGCACTCTCTAGCTCTTCCCAGGAGTTTTTTAGAGACATTTTTGTGGCCAAAAGTTCGGTTCCCCATTGACTCCAATGGGGTTCGAGTTCGGGGTCAAGTTCGGGGTCAAGTTCGAGCCTGAACCCGGACTTTTTTTCAAAGTTTGGCTGAACCCGCCGGACCCGAACATCCAGGTATCCGCTCTACTCTACACCTAACCAATTAAAGATGTATTCTTACTGTTATCAACATTTTTGCATATGCATATCTATATTTGCATATGCATATCTACATTTTGCATATGATGTATTCTTGTCTTTATAAGGGGCTGCCCGCCCCCCTAAGTAAATATAACCTGCAAACTTGTGTCTGGTGTGATTTACTTCAGAGCGTGCACCCATTTATTTTAAACAATTTGGACATTATTCAAATAATCAAACACTTGGTTTGGTCCACAACAATCTCACTGCTTGACATGCCCCATACTTTGAATGGTTTACCAGAATAAACATCCTAAAAATGAATGTCCTGCCTAGAATCCTCTACCTTTTACAGGTGCTCCCCATAACACTCCCAAAATCGTTTTTCTTTACGATCCGTAAACTTCACTTCCTTATTTGGTCACCTAAGATTATCTTACAGCCTGCTTATACAACCAAAGGATGATGGGGGCATGGGCCGACCAACCGTAGAAATATATCATAATGCCAGATTGCTAGCCAGAATATACGATTGGTCAATTGCATGTTCAGACTAGCAATGAGTCACACTGGAAGACTATTACTTTAGAGTCCCGATTAAAACAATCCCCTGGCATAAAACAGGGCAAGCTTTCCTCAAACACGCCCAACATCCGACCATAACCCCAACGCTACAGATGTGGTTGCATGTGAGACACCACCACGACATCTCACCATACCTGTTACCCTTGTACCCTATCTCGCATAATCCACTTTTCCTACCGGGAGAATCTGGTTCTACCTACAAGCAATACCACACAACTCCATATCTAACTTTGAATGCATTCATTGATGACTCAGGGATAAAATCATTAGACAAACTCTAACCAGATAGGACACAATCAGTGTTACAAAAATTCCATCATAACCAACTTACAAATTTCCTACACAAAGGCAATCAAGACGAAACAGGTATCCACCATGTATTCCGTACTGCAAAATACCCTACCGAAACAAGTTCCAATCTACACAACTAGCTGAGAAAGAAAACTCAATATATCCCTTATGGCTGAGAGATGGAGAAAGATATTTGAACTTACTCAGAAATCCTCAATGAACATTGCCACACAGGAGAGTAATTAAGTAATTATAAGAGACTGGTCAGATGGCAGTCGAACTCAGTCAAACTCCAAAATTGTTTCCACACACATCGAGCCAATGCTGGAGATGTCACCAAACCTCGGGCAACATGGCCCATGTATGGTGGACATCCCCCGTAAAACAGAATTACTGGTCACGCATTGCTGCACTCATACAAAATATCCTGGAAGTTTCAGTCCCTATAAAACCAGTTGTCCTCCCTTTTCTCCTACTCCCGCAAACACTGCCCAAAGCTCAAGCCTCCCTGCTCCAACACCTTTTGAGAGCAGCAAATAAGCTCATTCCAATCTTTTGGAAAAGGGCAAACTTTCCGTCGGCTAGGGATTGGATTCAGAAACTTGAGAGTATACCTGGATAATGGAAGAAATTTGTTACTCCTTATCCAAACATTATCACCACTGGAGGCCATGGTGCGAATTTCTAAGCAATAGCCGAGGGTGGAACAGTACCCTGACTTAAACAGCTCTCTCTAATATAGATATAATACCTGACTCTCCACCAACACCTAAGGCTCCCTTACCTTCTCAGATACAGAGAAGTACATCTGGATATCCCCTCTCCAGACCTTGAAGGCCTGGATGGCCTAGTTTAAAGTTATCATCCCCCCATGCCCCAATCTCCTCCCCCTCCTCAAAGGTTAAAATAAAGACAGAGCATACACTAATGATCAAATTCTTTCTACTATGGGCAGCTATATGTGCCCTTATTAATCCCTCTTTTATACCTCAGTGGTTCAGCCCACATTAGTATAAAAGTAAATAAAATTAAAAAAAGTTTTAACCTAAAAAAATCCCTATCCAGAAGGCAGTTCAAGAGGCATAGATCAATATCTCAGTTCGTAAAGACCACACAAATGTCTAGTTGTAACCTTAGAACACAATGTTACATGTCCAAAATTAATGAAAATGTCATATCCAATGTATTGTACTGTTTTACAATTTCTGTACTTCTATTCAGATCCTCAATTAAACTTTTTAGAAAAAAACAACAACAAAAAAGAAACAAAAAAACCCCCCAAAACAAATGGTAGCTGGATACAAAAATGGGGGGAAAAAAACTACTGGGCGACCAATAGAATTGCACAGCTCAACTATTGCTAATCTCAGCTCCTAAAAAAAACTTTGAAAAAGAAAACAACTCTGAGTAGTGAAAAGGTAATAACAAAATAAGGATATGTCATGCTAATTATTAATGATCAATGCAAAGACATGTATTTTGAAATAAAGAACCACCAAGGCCTTTATATATTACATAGGATTGAGTTAGTGTTTACATTGACATGACTATTCACTAAAGTGAAAATTCTAAGTGAATTTCAACTTTTAGGCCAAAGTAGACAAAGGTGAAGTATAGTTAGTTGTCGGAGAGAGTTTTTTGAGCTCGGCTACTGTGACAAGGGCCAGTGCTAGACTATTTTGCGCCCTACTCAGACCTCCAAAACAAAATATAGCAAACTTTGTGTGTGTGCTCTAGCACCCTTGTGGGTTTCTTTCTCCCTCTCCACATTCCCTCTTGTGTCTCTCTATGACAGTTTCAGCATTAAAGTGAAGAGTCCTGAAGGGAGAGCTGTAGCAGAAGCAGTGGCAGACATTGTCCAGTGAGAGATCCTACCTACTCTTGTCTCTAAGCTATCCACTGTCTACTTGCCTGGAGGTGGTTGAAGAGGCCATTGAGGACCTTTCCTACAGATCTAGGTGAAATAAACTATGGTCAAAGGAGCTGCCAGAGTAGTCCACAGAGGGCAGTTTAATTAAACTGCTGGCTTTTTAAAGGCCTTTATTGACTGACATCCCAGCCCATCTGTTGCACATCAACAAAGGCAACCATATGTTACGCACTGCAGAAATGACCAGGAAGCCCCTCTGTGGGCTATCATCTTTGCAAATGTTCTTGTTGAGGCTTCATTCTTTGGAAAATTGTATTGTGAGGGCATAGGGTGGTAAAGGGATTCAAACTCTTTGAATTGCCAATTTGCCAAATGCCTATAACATTCCCACCTGAACCATCATTAAAGAGCACAATAGATAATGACATACAATTGAATGTTTTTCCCTCCTTTGTGCTCAGGTTACGCACTTTACGTGTATGGGAGTTGGTTTAATATATGTGCTTTTGACCAATGGGTCAACTTCCCATCCTCTTTCTAGGCATTGAGTTGGGTATGGATCCCTCCCCCATGTGTGTCTGGAGTTGTGTAAGTTTTATGTTTATTTTAGTGATTGCCTTACACATTTGCACTTGTCATTTTCCCTTTCTTTCTCTTTCTGTTTTAATTGTTTTCTTCTTTCTAACCTCTCTTGTCTCTGCTGATATTGGAGAGAGAGCAGTGTGCCCTTTCCTTCCTTAATATTTTATTCAGCTTATCCTGAATTATTTCCAGTCCACCTTTTTCCCTATAGCAAAACTATATGATTGTGTCACACTCTTTATCAATTTTTAGCATTAAACATTAGAGGTCTTAACTCCCCTAATAAACAGCACCTTCTATTGAGAGAAGCTAATAGGCTTTGGAATGCCAGCATCCCAACTGGATACCTCCACTAGATTCTCCTCTCAGCTGGAACAGGAACCCTCCAACGATTATAACTCCATTTCCCAGATATCAGACAACACATGATGCTGGGAAGAACAACTGATTTTATTGTACAGAATGCAGCCTTAGGTCAGTAAAGAGGTAATGTCCCATTTGAGTTCGAGCAGTGCCTAAGGGAGGCACTCCTCCATTCCGCCACTTGCTTCTCCGACCACCACCTAGAGGTTTCAGCTGAGATGTTGGTACCTTTGCTTCCAGAGTAGCCTCGAATGTACTGAAGATTGCATCCAGTTACTGGTCACTTTGGTCTTGGAGCGACTGTAGTATGTGACTCTGTTTTTAGGCAGCTGTCCGCCATCTTGTGGGCAAAGGTGCGGTCTGCCATGGAGTAAAAGTGGCAGTTAGGGCCTGCTCAGATTATAGATAGAACTGCAGAAGTCAACTCGTGTGTGAAGTGTGAGCCAGTGGGGAGTGGGATAACCTCCACTGGTAAGGGAGGGGTACAGAGAGACAGAACAACTTTGTGAGTGCATGGAATGGGAGAGAGGCTGCCCCACCCACTATATGGCTTCACTAGGCCTAACTGTTATTCCCAGATAAAACAACAGAGAGCACCTCGTTAGCACTATTTAGGGTGCCTCTACTGGCTCCAGGGTCAACTAAATCTCAATTGGTGGTGGATTGGCATGCTGAGAGTTGGTTTATTGGCAATATATCATGAAGAAGTTCAGAGCTCTCAAAAAACTCATTCAACTGCCATCCAGTTCAGGCCCTGCCCCCCACTTCCAACAAGCTCTACAATAAAAATTATACCCCTTTTATCCATTCCCTGATTCATAATTTAGATAATTGGACAGACAAAGCTATCCCTTAGATTGGTCATACACATGTGGTTAAAATGAATATACTTCTTAGAATTTTGTTTCAAGCTCTAACTGTCTCAGTTACCAGGAGATATTCTATGTTTCTATGTTTCTTTTTAGCTAATATCCATGTTGCCACTGATAACCTAATTTGGCAAAATAAACCTCATAGAATTGCCTGTACTGTCTTGTATAGAACTTAATCATAACAGAGTCTTGGACCACTTTGCCTCTACATCTAATACCTTCCAGCACAGCTTGCCCAAATAGTCACATGGCATTCTCCTCCAGAACAGAAAAGATGGGTAGATTTAGCATCTCTTTATATGGGTGCTGATTTTACATTTGGTTTCTGAGAGGTCAGAGGGCTATATAACATACCTCTTGTCTGGAAATTCTTAATTTTCTCCATATTTGGGAAAATTCTTTAACTAAACACTCTCTGGCTATGACCCCGTTCTATAGGGAATTCAGAAACCTTACAATGCCTGCCAAGATTCTTTCAGCAATTTCAGAATCGTAATTTCATGTCCTTCCCTGAGTTGCAAAAATAAGCCAGATTAACCACGGGTGACTATTTTAGATACTTTCAAATTAGGTAGGTACTAACCACTGCGGGAAAACTTGCAGAATTTAGCTTAACTTTCAGCTTCTATTTCCCAGGTTTTACAATATGCAGTCTCCCAGTACCACTGTCAATGCATTAATGCTTTCCACAGGACAGCAATGAAATCTGCAGCATGCATATGCAGTCATGGTGTAAGGATTATGGTGTCCTCATGTGACATCACTGGCATTATGTGCACATGTGTGTGGCATTATATGTACACTCAATGCCACTCTCATATGATTGTATGGGATAGCATCAGCTGATAGTGGGACAAGGAGGTGAAAATATAATGCAAACTGACAGTTCTAGCCTGTTTGGAACAAAGAAAGCAACATAACCTGTACAGTTCATAATTCATGTTTAGGCAAAGAATAGTTATGTGTAAGGTGTGAAAGATCACAAAAGCCATTAAAGACATTACCTTGGCACTTTATTTTTCATGGAACATAGCACAAAGTGTCTGTATGTATTTGATCACTGCATGTTATAAACTTTGCAATCCCACTTGTTTCACCAAATACAGCTATGTAACTTTTTTTTTTTTTTTGGCATAAAAAAAATAGATTTTAAACATAAGCAAGTCAGTGTAACATAACAAATCATAATTTGAATTTCTCTTTGGGATGAAAAATGTAAATGTTGGATGGTCACCATATCACTATAATAGTATTTTTATTTTTTTATTTTTTTGGGGAATCACAAATAAACAAAACACTAGTATCCTGCTGTCCCCACCAACTTTAGAGATTGTGAGCTTCAAAACCCCTCATCCAGAGTTCCAGCCGCCAAAATCCACTAATAGTAACTCCTCTAAAAGACCGTCATAGTAGTAGACCACAATAGTAAAAGCTAATTTAAAAGTTTTTGTTTTTTTACTTTAGAATGTCTTACTGGGTCCTATTAATTACCCCCTCTCGTTCCCATGTAAACCTGTTATGGGCAAATGCAAATATTTTATTTCTTAAACTGTGTACTATGTCTTTAAAAGACATAGCAAACTGACAAGGTGTTAGTAATGGAACATATTGTTTTTCATAACTGTTTCTTTAAGCAATAACCTCTTACCTACCTTCAGTGCATAATATGTTTACGCCATTTTGTCCCAGACGACATACAATAACAATAATGCATAAACAAGCTTTAAGACTATGCTACGACTCTTTCAGTACATAATATACTATGGTAACACTAAGTAGTTAAGGATGTTCAGACTTTAAGATGCCATCTTGAACTAAGCCAGGAAAATTTCCATGACGTATGCACCCTTTAGTTATGGCCTTGTATGTTTGCCAAGTTAAGGGAGGTCCTAAAATGAATAAAAGTAAACAAGTTACTTTTTCATATATGAACTACGGTAACCCTAAAATGGAGACACCTAAGGTATAAATAGGTGTACTTTTAAATGTTAAGACAGAGGAGAGACTTGGAGACCGACGCTTCATCTTAAAATGACAGAGAGGCTGACATGATGACATGTTCAGGAGGGTATGTTATCCTATTAATTATGTTTGCAAGCATTTAGTTTAATCTTATAAACTCTGCTATAAATTATTGTAATGGATTTTATATGTCTATATTTATATTTTTATATAACAAATATCTAAAAGACAAAACTTTATTGCTTTCAAGACAATCCTTAGTTTATATTGTATTCTCAATTATTTATATATTTTAAATAGAGGATCTCTTACTAACTATATAAAACTTGGCTAAGATATATGGGAAGGCTTGGCCTGCACTTGTGGGAGGGGCTTGTTACACTACTTAAACCTCCCTACTCACCTCACTCCGTCCCATACGTGATTATAGCGATTCGCTTGTCGCTCCATTTCTCCACTTACCTGCTCCTCGAGGATCCTTTCCTGGCCTGCTGTTCACCTGCTACTCGTTGTCTGCGGTCCTCCTGGGCTCTGCTCCGGATCTCCGGTTGTCTCTGGTCCTTGCTGTTCGGAGGAACGTGTCCTCCGCGTTCCCCCTTTCCACCGTGGCTCTTGGGGGGGTCGGCTTTCTTGCGGTGCTGCGCGTCCCTTCCTGACCCAGAGTGGGGATGGGCACTATTTGTGCATGTGCGAGGCTGGGGGCAATTGTCAGTTGGGAGGCTGGATACGGGCGCCCGGGTTGGAAGCAGGCTCTTGCTGTGACTCCTCTTCTTTTTCTTGTGCATTCCCTCACCCCCTGCGACGCCGTCGCACGTGCACATCTGTACTCACCGGCGGCCAGGCGGCCATGTGGCCACACACACGTGTGTTTGCTTGCAGTTTCTGGATACGGGTAGGTACCATGGTTAGAGGTTCAGGTTCACCTACTCAGGGACTTTTAGCTGGGTGACATTATGTTTTTTGCAGTGTTCTGCCAAGCTGTTTTAGGTGTTGTGCCAGGTTTAAAAAAAAAAAAAAGGAATAGAGAAAAAAAAAAAAAATTTGAAAAAACCCCCCACAAATTAATTAGTGTTTCCTTTTCCTGCTGTGTCATGCGCAGTCTTAAGCTACGTAGTTGCTGTTGCCAAGTGTTTTTTCGGTCCCGTCTCGGGGTGTGACCCGCGTATTCACCTTTGGTTTTCGTTTCCCTGCTTGGCTGAGCCAAGTCTGCCCGCTATACCCGTGCTCCATTATTTTCCAGAAGGAGCATTACAGTCTGCTTTATGATTCCTCCTCTTACCCCCCACCCCTCCGCCACATCTTCATCATGCAGTGCATCCACTATCTCACTCCTTACCCATCCCCTCTTAGTTAGCTGTTGCTGGCTGTTAGGGTCCTAGGTGCCCACTAGTGGTAATTTCCCCCTGGCTTCTTTGCCTTAGGTTAGTGGTCCCGCGAGGCCAACACCCATCCTCATACTCGGAGGTACTACGCTCCTCGGGCCAAATCATAGTTAGTCGCCTTGCACTGTGACATAGGGAGGGCCTCACCTGTCACTCCCATTCTATCTTATGTTTAACAGTCACGAGAGGCCGACACCCTGCCACAACGTTCAGTGGCCTCGTCCCCTCGCGCCAACGCATAGATAGAGCCTCTCACACCGCTTGGCATTTAGCAGGGCCTCACCTGTCACCAAACCTATGTTTAATTGTTTTGCCTTCTTTGGCATTTGCTAGTATGCCAGCTCACACTCATGCATACACACACACATTGCTGTTTTCTTCGTCTCTCTCTTAGCAGGTCTCCACTGCCTGGCGCTGGCGTGCTATTTTTCCGCATGGCTCTCTGGCTATGTCTGGTACTCATCACGCTGTGGAGTTTCGGCTACTCCCTCTTGTGTCCTGGTCTCTTCCTCACTTCGCTGTGTTTCTCGCCAGTCGACTTATTCCCTCCCTAGCAGCCTTTTCGGTCAGCTGAATTCTCAGCATCTGTCTGCCTCCACGGGTGACGCTGTTGCCCGAGGGGCCCCCGAGTTTGCTTTTCCATCCTCCGCTACTGTTGTGTATAGGGCGGTTTCAGATAGGCAGTTTTGGGTAATTGGCGTCTGCCGCTCTGGCTGGATCCGAGCCTGACTTCCTGCACCTTTTTCATACGATCATTCCTGTGCCTCCTCTACACATTCCTCTTGGCTCTGCCTTCGGCCTCTCCCGTAGCCGCTGCCGTCCCCTGCGTATCGCGGTCTGCTAGCGGACTACCAGCCTTGCTAGCTCATGGTCGTCATTTTTCTCGTCTGGTTCTTTCTATTGACACTCGCAGTACATGTATTAGGGCCTTCTCCTTTGCGGCTCCTTTCGCGTATTCTGTTACTGTCTTTTGCTAGGTTGTCTGCATTTGGTTTTCGCTTCTTTTTGCCACCTCTAACTGGCGTGAACTCTACCTATTACAACTTCCCATGCTGTTACAGGTTTATCTTTCATATTCAGTTTCATGTCCTCATACCAGTTTGTTACCATAACCAAGACATTTCCGGCTCCCAGGATTTTCGAATCTTGCAGATATCCACATCCAATTAGTTCTCACTATCAGACCTATTAGACGTCTGTCCTTACGAACCAGACACCAGCCTTCAATGTAGGGTAATAACTGCTTGATCCATGGATAAATCTGATTGCCATTCTGGGGTCAAGAAGGAATTTTTCCCTAGCTTGTTGTAAAATTGGAAGTGCTTCAAACTGGGTTTTTGCCTTCTTTTGGATCAACCACAAGGGAATGGGCACCTATTGTACTTTCTTTCTAATCAAGCCTAACTATCACAAATCTCACTACTTGGGGCCAGTCCTTACACTCCGACCTTCTTTGATGCATTGATCTTGGGGCCAGTTTTAATCAGTGCTACAATTCTGGTGCCCCCTCTAGGATAGGGTGGCATCTATGGCTTCAATCTAGTTCACTTTGGTTCGTATATATTTAATCTCTAGGTCATGGAAGCTCTCTGCATATTCCCCCATTTGTACCACGCACCGCCAAGTTTTCACCGGCTTTACCATATAGCTAGGCAATTAAGGTTTTCTTATCAGTTGTTGATTGCTCTAAGTTTCTGGGATGTATCAACTTTTTGCCCTCTTTTATTATTACAGGCCTGCTGCGACCTCGGTTCCGGCACACCTCAACCGACTTATTTCCCCCCTTTACTATGCTCCTCTTGCTATGCTTCCTATATGGCCTTATTTGCCCCTCACACAAATGGGAAGGCTTGGCCTGCAGTTGCGGGAGGGGCTTGTTACACTACTTAAACCCCCCTACTCACCTCCCTCCGTCCCGTACGTGATTATAACGATTTAGCTTGTCCCCACCCGCCACTCCCTCTATCTATATTTTTATTACATCTCATGGGTGGGCCCTCTTTTATTATTACAGGCCTGCCGCGACCTCGGTTCCGGCACACCTCAACCGACTTATTTCCCCCTTTACTATGCTCCTCTTGCTATACGTCCTTATTTGCCCCTCACCCAACTGTATAGTTAGCCCTACTAAGTTCTATGCTTTAAGACATTATAGTGGTAAATAAGGGAACCAGCCGCGGTTGCAAACCTGCAAAAGAAGCTGTAAACGTACCTGGAATCCAAGTAAGAAGCCTTTGAATGGATTGTGTTACCGGCTCAGAACCCATGCGTGCGCACTGAACTGGAAATGGGAGGGCAAAAGGGGATTTATTTCTAAAAAACAGAGGAATAACTGTCACTGGATGGAGGTGAAAATGAAGCTGTCTGCATGGGAGAAGCTCATTACATTTGTTGCTGATAACACATAACTTTTGTTCAGAATTCACATTAGGAAACCAAAGTCATGTGTGCCATGTTACAACTAATCCCAGCACAAACGTGCAGATTCCTCGGGATGTGCAGTGGTTCAAGCTGAAATGCTGCAAATACAGGCTCTCACTCATGGTGGTTGGAGTAACCCTTTAAAAAAGTATGTTAAAAACAAGTTTTATTAGAGCAATTTTTTTTTTTTACATACAAAATCATATATAACTTTATAACTATATAATAAAAGGGTAAAATGCCATAGTGCATTTTTCTTTGATCAATAGGATATTTATGTTATGTTTCTTTCATTATTGCTTTTTTCAGTATTTTCCATACGACACTCAGTTATATACTGTGTCTGCACTTCAAGCAAATGTTTTGATTCCTTTAGTTCCTGGTTTTCAGCTCACGTGCCATCTGGCAGAGAATGCATGGGCCACAGAATGTGAGACATACGCAGTCATTGCAGATACTACCCTGTAATGCAAAAATTGGGTACAATCAGGAACATAACACCATTGAATAATAAAAACAGTACATTCACACGGCTTCGTAGTCTGTAGAGATTTTTCTACTAAAATTTGCAGGCTATAGCCAAACTGCAACTATAATTGAATGGGAGAATTTCCAAATCAGCAATTTTTGCTAAATCTTTTCATTAAGATTTATATTTGCTATAATCTGGAGTGTAAATGCACACAATTTTTTTCTTTCTTTTTTTTTTTCTTTCTTGTATACTTTAAATAAATATTTGGGGGATTAAAAAGGCAATACAGGGCCACTAGTCTTATTTTGGAATATTTCACACAGTGTGTGACTTGATATTATGCAAGCAAAAGTTAAAAGTTTCTCACATGTTACACAAATAGATAAATAAAAATGGTCCAAAAGCAAACTTATAGGTATATACACATGGTGATGCTGTTACTAGTAGTACAGCTTATGAGGCCTCCCAACGTTTCCCGATTTTGGTTCCTTGTGGCCCTGAATTCCTTGAAAACGTACTCCAGCAAGCAGAGCATGAGCTCATCATTAGATGTCCATTCTGTGAGCAGACCCACCCCCTTTCTGGACAAGCCAGTTACATAGGCACATTGCCCATACTACTTCCTTCACCCCATGTCCTGTAGAAAGAGGGTAGAGTCGACTTGGTAAGGGCTTGACAAATACCACCCAGCTTCTAGCTCCAGTCTATATGTTGTGGGGCACCTAAATACAGGATGGAATGGAGGAGTAGAGCCTGCCTACAAGAGGTCATTGTCAGTCCATTTGGTACCTGGTGGGGAATTTTGCTACCCTTGGGCTATTTGCTGTAGGTAGGACTGCAAAATGCAACCCCCTTCTGGGTGCTTTTATGTTATTTTTTTTTCTACATAGCAAGGATGAGCAGTATGGGAGTGAGATTTCTAAAAGGTCAAGAATCTCCACTCTGTGTTTGGTGGAGTGTTTGGCAATAAAGGGAACAAGGATATGATGCAATGTTTTATCTTCTCCCTCCACTCATAGCACCTGGTGTCTGACATGGAGAGTACTGATGGGGCAGGAATCCCACTCCCATCGTGTGCTGCAAAAAGCCATGCTGTAGAGTTCATGGTGACTAGAGTCGCCCGGTTTAATTTCATTCTGTTCATGTGCGGTTTGAAAAATAATCTAACTCTCAATGCACCTGAAGACTTCTCCCTCACCAGACAGTCCTTAGTGTGTAGGGAGCAAATCATTAGACTCATTTATGCAAAGCTCAGGGTACTGTCCACAAAGTATGCCCTTAGTTGGCAAACCTCCATGAATGGAGGTAGCCTGACATGCACACATGCCAGGCTGGCCTTCCAATTCTTTGGGCAGACATGCCCCCTTTTTGGGTATATACGCCCCTTGCGACAGTTCTGGTTATGTGATTCCCATCAGTGGCACATCCTTTTACCCTGCCCATTAATTCCTGATTCACTGCACACTGCTGTTAGGGGATATGTATTTACTTGAAAGATGAAAGCACAAATTATAGATAGATTAGCATAGAGCAGCGATGGCGAACCTGTGACACGAGTGCCGAGCCCTCTCTGTGAGCACGCAGTGATAGGTCACTGATAGGGTGTCCCGGATCACATGTGAGTAAGGACAGTCCTGCATTTTGAGAGTCTGTCCTGGGTCCCGGGCACCCTCATTCCGTGACAATGTAGTTTCCCGGAATGAGCTGAGCTGAGCTGTACCACTGCTGCACTGGTGGATCCAGGGCCGGGCACCAGGGCAATTGCCCCTCCCGAGTAATAAGAGCCTGCTCGCATAGGGGAACTAGCTCATCAGGTGCCCGGTCTGGTGCTTCAGCCCTTTCAGCAGAGTGCTAGGAGGAAGTGATTGTTACTTCCTCGCAGCATACAGACCGCACGGGCTGACAACACACTGAAGAAGCAACTGAGAGAAGAGGAGGAGGCAGGAGAGAGAGCTTTGCAGCTTCTCCTTAAGACTCTCATCATCATCAGCCAGCCAGAGGAATTAATCTCCCAGTAAACAAAAGGTATGGAAGCAGAGGATGGTTAACAAATGTAAATTGCAATTTGTGTGTTTGCCCATGTGTATGTTTAGGTATGTGTATGTGTGTGTGTCAGTGAGTATCTGTGTGTGTTATCTGTGTGTGTCAGTGAGTATCTGTGTGTGTTATCTGTGAGTGTCAGTGTGTATATATGTGAGTGTATGTGTATCTGTGAGTGTCTGTGTATATCTGTGAGTGTCTGTGTATCTGTGAGTGTCTGTGTATCTGTGAGTGTCAGTGTATATATGTGAGTGTCAGTGTATATATGTGAGTGTATGGGTATCTGTGAGTGTAAGTGTGTATCTGTGAGTATGTGTGTGTACAGGGCCAGATTAAGAGCCCAGTGGGCCTGGTGCTGACAATTATGATGGGCCTAGTTACACATTTTTTTGACCAAAAATACTAAAACAGTCCTACCTCCTAAGCGTCATGTATCTGATGGAGATTGTGGCAAACCTAGCCACTTGGACTATAACCAGAGACTATATCTTTAAGGGTTGCCTATAGGTCTGGGGAGATATGTGCTTTACTCTGTATGTTGTATACTACATGTATTGTCTGAATTGCCTGTATTTGCCATCTGCCAAATGCAAATGGCGGTTTGTATGGGGATTTTCTTTCCTTTCACGAACGGCACTTTGGAGGGCCGTTCGTGAACCGAACGCAATACCCCTAATAGCCCACACACTTAGAGGCGTGTGTCGCTGGTTAACCGATTGCAACAATGTTGCAATCGGTAATTAGAGGCTCTCCTGTCGTTCGACTACCGACCATGCGGCGGTCGGCCATCTTGGATCCTTTGTTCCCTCAGCGGTGCTAGGTCGTCGAGCGCATGGTACTAAAAACGGCTACTCGACGGCACGAACACCGCTGAGCCTCCAGGACGTTCGGGAGTTTCGGGCCATTCGGTATTTTGTTCCCTGCAAGCAATTGGTTCTTTTTATATGTTTTATAAGAAATGTGTTTTTCGTGCGGCGTTCGGTTATTTTAGCTGGGATCTGAGCGGTAATCTCACAAATGATGCGCTCCGACCCCAGCTATCTACCGAACGTCCATTCGTGTAAATCCACCGTATATTCACCAAGTTATGGATTTTTGTGTAAATTATCGGTTCTGCTGCACGAGGGGATAATACACTTAACGGTGGGTTCTGGGAGGAGGACCCCTCTCGTGCAGCAGTGCCTGATGGGAGAAATATGCTGTAATGTAAGTCCCCCATGTAGTCCCCTCTGGGAGTGCCCCTGGGGAGGGACTCAGGAAACCCCTTGCATGGGGACTTGTATAAATTGTCCAGCCGATTAAAAGGATTTCAGTTGACTCTCAGAACTGTGTCTCGTCTGGTTACTGGGAGGTTGGGGATATTGCCTTGTTGTTTCAGCGCTTGACTGTGGATTATTTCCTGAACCAGCGGAATTCGTGGATTTAATATTGGCGTTCCGCTACAATTGGTGGCAAGCGACGGGATCCAACTCTACAGCCGAATACAGCTCATTCGAATGAAAGGAACAACCGAACGGAAAAAGGGAAAGGCAATTCATATGAAACAAACAGACGAAAGCGATCAGTGAATGGGGACGGATTACACGGCGTTAAAGAGGCAGACGCTAAAGGAACTGCTGGAGGCTAGAGGGAAAAGCGCTAGCAACAAATCTAAAGCAGTACTCATTGCAGAGCTGATGGAAGGCGACCAAGCACACAGCAGTCCATCCCCACCTGCCAGGGAGGAAACACTGTATCAGAGGGAACTGAGAACCCGGTTGGAATTTGTACCCCAGCCAGTACCCCTGGACATATTGACCGTACTGATGGCAGACGTCCAGGACTACATTATGGCACAGCAACCTCCGGGGGCACCCTCCAGGGCAGAATCCATCACCAACTCATTCTGCACTCCAATAAAGCAGAAAATACCTTACCAGGCATTTAAAGCCTTCTGCGAGGAGAAGGATGAGATAGACGGATACCTGCAGGATTTCGAGCGGTTATGCGACCTACACGACCTGGAGCAGGCGATGTGGGTACCCCTACTGGCAGGCAAGTTGGCAGGATGAGCAGCAGAGGCTTATCGCGCTGTGCCCAGAGAGGACAGCAAGGACTATTTTAAAGTGAAAAGGGCAATTCTAGAAAGGTATGCCATAACCCCGGAGGCATACCGGCGAAAATTTCGGGGATTGAAAAAGCCCGAAAGAGATTCCCACGCAGAGTGGGCGCATAAGCTTGACCAAGCTTCACAAGGGTGGTTTCAGGCAAGTCAAGCCACCACCATGGAGGGATTGCGCCAACTCATCCTGCTGGAGCAGTTCTTTAACGGCCTGTCACCGGAGGCACAGGAGTGGGTAAGGGACAAAAAACCTCTCACCCTCACAGCAGCCGCCCGATTGGCAGATGAACACTTTGATGCCCGGAGGCACCATGGGCTCACCAACAGGGGTCCCCTGAGACCGCCAGTACAACACCACCCGACCATCTTCACACCTGCCAATCCTACCCCATTCAGGCCAGCACCAGGGAACCCCCCACCACCATCCCGCTACAATGGCAGAGCCAACATACAATGCCATACCTGCCGGCAGTGGGGACATATGTCCCGGGAGTGCACCCAGAATCGGAGTAGGCAGGCGTGGAACCAGGTACGGCAGAACTCCGCTCCGAGGGCGGCGGCCCATTTCTACCACACGGAACCTGACCACTCGGAGCTGGCAAGTCTGCAAACCGAGGAACCGTTGGGGGTTCTATATGAAGTGATGTCTGTGCAAGCCACGGACAACAGGCAGCATCACCGCCAAGTTGTGTTTGTGGGGGGGAAAGAAGTACAGAGGCTGAGGGACTCGGGAGCTACTTTGACCCTAGTGGCACCACATTTAGTCCCAGATGCGGCCCACACTGGCGGATCAGTGGCTGTCCGGGTAGCAGGGGGAGCCATGTACCGGTTACCCACTGCCAAGGTGCATTTGAACTGGGGTGCTTGGGAGGGGGTTGTAGAAGTGGCAATAATGAAGAAGTTACCGGCAGATGTTGTTTTGGGGAATGACTTGGGCCAGATGACTTCCGCTTTCCTACCCCAGGCCCCTTCACAGGAAGCTCACCTGGTAACTACACGGCAACAGGCTCGCACCATGGCATCACAAGCACACTCTGAGGCTCAGGTAAGAAACCATGACCCCCCCTTGACAAATATGACCTGGGACACCCCAACCACTTTTTAAGCCGAGGTTCAGACAGACCCCACACTGCAGGTGTACCGAGATAGGGTAGACACGGACCAGGTGGGGCGGGAGGGGGAACGGTACATTTGGGAAAATAAGTTACTGTACCGGGTGGCTGAAAGGGCAATAGGAAACTCTGTGATGCTCCAAACTAAGCAGCTGGTAGTACCCCAGAAGTATAGGCATGAGTTACTGAGAATAGCCCATGACATCCCTCTGTCCGGCCATTTAGGGATGACCCGGACCCGGTATCGCTTAACGCACGCTTTCTTTTGGCCCGGGATTTCTAAAGATGTAAGACACTATTGTACCTCCTGTGATGTGTGTCAGAGGGTAGGCAAGAGAGGGGATCGCCACAAGGCGAAACTGTGTCCCCTACCTATAATTGAGGAACCGTTCAGCTGTGTAGCTGTAGATATATTGGGGCCACTACCAAAACCCAGCCCCTCTGGGAAGCGGTATATAGTGACCGTGGTGGACTACGCCACCCGGTACCCCGAGGCGATTGCCTTAACCAATATTCACGCTGAGACCGTGGCCGAAGCCCTGATGAAAATATTCTCACGAGTAGGGTTCCCACAGGAAATGGTCTCCGATAGGGGGACACAATTCACGGCTGAGGTTACTCAGCAGTTATGGAGGATATGTGGCATTAAGCCAATCATTAACTCAGCCTACCACCCTCAATCCAACGGATTTTGTGAGAGGTTCAACGGTACCCTAAAACAGATGCTTCGGACATTCGGAGAGACCCATAAGGACTGGGAACGATTCCTTCCCCATCTGTTGTTTGCTTACAGAGAGGTACCCAAAGAGTCTACCGGTTTCTCCCCATTTGAACTGTTATTTGGGAGAAGGGTCCGGGGACCGTTGGATCTCATTAGGGAGCATTGGGAGGGAGAGAGTAGTGCAGATGGGACCCCTATTGTACCATACGTGCTGGCGTTCCGGGATCGCCTGGAGGAATTAACCCAGGCAGTGTGCACCAACCTCCAAGCCACCCAGCAACGACAGCGTCGTTGGTATGACAGAGGGGCCAGAGACCGTAGTTTTCAAGTGGGACAGAAGGTGTTAATCCTCAAACCGGTCCGCACCGATAAACTACAGGCCGTCTGGCAGGGTCCATACCAGGTGGTAGGCTTCCAGCGGATGGTGGATCGGCTACTGGATGGGTTCCAGGATTATGCGTGTGCATACCTGGATGATATTGCCATCTACAGTCAGACCTGGTCGGATCACCTACATATAGGGGCTGTAATAGATCGGATCCGGGAGGCAGGGCTTACCTTGAAGCCAAGCAAATGCCACATAGGGATGGCAGAGGTCCAATACTTAGGGCACCGGGTCGGTAGCGGGCAACAGAAGCCTGAGCCCGCAAAGATTGAAGCTGTAGCCCAGTGGCCTACCCCTAGGACAAAAACCCAAGTCCTTGCTTTTTTAGGTACCGCCGGGTATTATAGAAAATTTGTGCCCAATTACAGTGCCCTGGCCAAACCCCTGACTGACTTAACGAAGAAAAACCTGCCCAGGCAGGTCATCTGGGCCCCAGAGTGTGAACAGGCATTCAACCAACTGAAGACGGCTCTGACCAATGCCCCTGTACTGGCTGCTCCTGATCCAACTAAACGTTTTCTTGTCCACACAGACGCCTCCATGTTTGGATTGGGAGCAGTACTGAGCCAGGTCGGAGCAGATGGCGGAGAACATCCTGTAGCATATTTGAGTCGGAAATTGTTACCCCGAGAAGTGAGCTACGCCACCATAGAAAAAGAATGCCTGGCCGTGGTGTGGGCCCTGAAAAAGTTACAGCCATATCTCTAAGGGCAACCCTTTTCCTTGCTCACAGATCACAACCCGTTGGTATGGCTAAACCGTGTGGCTGGAGACAATGCCAGGCTGCTGCGCTGGAGTTTGGCGCTGCAGCCCTTTGACTTTACGATCCATTATCGCCCAGGGAAACAAAACGGGAACGCCGACGGGTTATCCAGACAAACAGACCTTGAGAAGTGATCTGTGAGCGCTCCTCCGGACATCCCCAAGCCGATCCGTTAGGATCAGACTGTGTATGCCGGCTTGGTTCTGGGGGAGCATTGTGGCAAACCTAGCCACTTGGACTATAACCAGAGACTGTATCTTTAAGGGTTGCCTATAGGTCTGGGGAGATATGTGCTTTACTCTGTATGTTGTATACTACATGTATTGTCTGAATTACCTGTATTTGCCATCTGCCGAATGCAAATGGCGGTTTGTATGGGGATTTTCTTTCGTTTCACGAACGGCACTTTGGAGGGCCGTTCGTGAACCGAACGCAATACTCCCTAATAGCCCACACACTTAGAGTCGTGTGGCGCTAGTTAACCGATTGCAACAATGTTGCAATCGGTAATTAGAGGCTCTCCTGGGTGGCCGTCGTTTGACTACCGACCATGCGGCGGTCGGCCATCTTGGATCCTTTGTTCCCTCAGCGGTGCTAGGTCGTTGAGCGCATGGTACTAAAAACGGCTACTCGACGGCACGAACACCGCTGAGCCTCCAGGACGTTCGGGAGTTTCGAGTCTATTCGGTATTTTGTTCCCTGCAAGCAATCGGTTCTTTTTATATGTTTTATAAGAAATGTGTTTTTCGTGCGGCGTTCGGTTATTTTAGCTGGGATCTGAGCGGTAATCTCACGAATGATGCGCTCCGACCCCAGCTATCTACCGAACGTCCATTCGTGTAAATCCACCGTATATTCACCAAGTTATGGATTTTTGTGTAAATTATCGGTTCTGCTGCACGAGGGGATAATACACTTAACGGTGGGTTCTGGGAGGAGCACCCCTCTCGTGCAGCAGTGCCTGATGGGAGAAATATGCTGTAATGTAAGTCCCCCATGTAGTCCCCTCTGGGAGTGCCCCTGGAAAGGGACTCAGGAAACCCCTTGCATGGGGACTTGTATAAATTGTGCAGCCGAATTAAAGGATTTCAGTTTACTCTCAGAACTGTGTCTCGTCCGGTTACTGGGAGGTTGGGGATATTGCCTTGTTGTTTCAGCGCTTGACTGTGGATTATTTCCTGAACCAGCGGAATTCGTGGATTTAATATTGGCGTTCCGCTACAGAGATGGTGCTGGAGGGAAACTCATAGGATGCAGCTATGAGAAAACACATACCAACGCTTTCATCTTTCAAGTAAACCCATACCCCCTAACAGCAGTGTCCAGTAAAGCAGGATGTCTATGGATGAGCAAAAGGGTGGGCCACTGACACAAATCACATAACCAGAACTGCCAAAAGAGGTGAACATACACAAAAAGGGGACATGTCTGTGTCCCCATGTCTCCCAGTCCCTTAGTGTCTGTGTCCCCATGTCTCCCAGTGTCCCTATGTCACTAGGACCAGGGCCGGCCTTAGGGGTGTGCGAGCTGTGCGACCGCACAGGGCGCCATGGAACAGGGGGCGCCCTGTGGCCGACACAGCTCACTCATGGCCGGAGTGCAGGGGAGCTAAAAGAGGTACCTGGCTGGAGGATTAATTATTCTCCACCCGGGTCTATTTA
This sequence comes from Pelobates cultripes, assembly GCA_933207985.1. Taxonomy (NCBI): domain Eukaryota; kingdom Metazoa; phylum Chordata; class Amphibia; order Anura; family Pelobatidae; genus Pelobates; species Pelobates cultripes. The sequence goes on along the minus strand of OW240921.1, from coordinate 35,554,809 downwards.
AAAAAAATAAAAAATAAAAAAATCGCGGCAGAGGGGGCGGGGTTTACCGAGCGGCGGAGGCGGGGCTTATCGAGAGGCGGAGACGGGGCTAATACCTCCCGAAGCCCCTGCTGTACAGGAAGAGGGAAAGATGCTTCCCATCAGCCAACTGCATCCACTGGAAAGAGGTAAGTGTGTGTGTGTGACTGTTTGCCTGTTTGTGTGACTGTCTGTCTGTGTGTGTGTGTGACTGTCTGTCTGTGTGACTGCCTGTCCTTGTGTGTGTGTGTGACTGTCTGTCTCTGTGTGTGTGTGTGACTGTCTCTGTGTGTGACTGCCTGCCTGTGTGTGTGTGTGTGTGACTGTCTGTCTCTGTGTGTGTGTGTGACTGTCTCTGTGTGTGACTGCCTGCCTGTGTGTGACTGTGTGTGTGACTGTCTGTCTGTGTGACTGCCCATGTATGTGACTGCCTGTGTGTGTGACTGTCTGTCTGTGTGACTGTCTGTCTGTGTGACTGCCAGTGTGTGTGACTGCCTGTGTGTGTGAGACTGTCTGTCTGTGTGACTGTCTGTGTGTGTGACTGTCTGTCTGTGTGTGTGACTGCCTGTGTGTGTGACTGCCTGTATGTGTCTGTCTGCCTGCCTGTGTGTGTCTGTCTGTGACTATCTGTCTGTGTGTGACTGCCTGCCTGTGTGTGTGACTTTCTATCTGTGTGACTGCCTGCCTGTGTGTGTATAACTGTCTATGTGTGTGTTACTGTGTGTCTGTCTGTGTGTGTGACTGCCTATGTGACTGTCTGTCTGTGTGTGTGACTGCCTATGTGACTGTCTGTCTGTGTGTGTCGCTGTAGCTGTGCCATTGTTTGTGCCTGTGCCTGTATGTGTGACTACCTTTAACTGAGTGTGTGTGTACATGCCTGTAACCGAGTTTAAATTTCCCCCACCCCTTCCTGTCAAGGCCGCACTTTGACTGACAGACGCTCACTCACTGACAGACGCACACTCACTGACAGACGCACACTCTCATATACACTGACAAACAATGACATACACACATACACTATTACTTGGACACACACTGACAGATGAACACTCTCACTGACAGACGCAAGCACTCACTGAAAGATGCACGACTCCACTGACCGACACATACACACTGACTGACACACACTCACTGACCGACACACACTCACTGACCGACACATACACACTCACTGACCCACACACTCACTGACCGACACATACACACTCACTGACGACACATACACACTCACTGACTGACACATACACACCCACTGACTGACACATATACACTCACTGACCAACACACACATTCACTCACAGACACACACACATTCACTTACAGACACACACAATTACACACTTACAGACACACACAATTACACACTTACAGACACACACACACACACACACACATTCACTTCAAAATAAACACTCACAGACACACACACAGACATTTCCACTAACACTCACAAACTAATATTTTTTACATTTATTTTAAATCCACCCAGCCTCCCTGGGAAAGCTGGAGTGGATTTCTTACCAGCAGTCCAGTGTGGCTGCTGGGCAGGCAGGCAGGGGGCGCACAGGCTGAGTAAGCAGCGCTTAGTGATGCCGGGAGCCGGACTGACGCCATATTCTGGCTCCCGGCTTCATTAAGCGGCGCAGAGGAAGCTGAGCAGGAAGAGCTCAGGTGAGTATGCTCCTTCGCTGCCCGCTGCCAGCCTTGGGGGGGCTCAAAAGTGGCCAGCCAGTCAGCTCTTGAGCCCCCCAGGATGCGAGGCAAGCAAGGGATCTGCCTGGGGGTTTGGAGGGATGCTTTTTTTTGCCGCCCCCTGCAAAGTGGCGCCCAAGGCAGATGCCTTGTTTGCCTCGTGATACACACGCCCCCGGTGCCTGTGTGTGTTACTGTATTCAGGCAACTTGGTGGGAGGTGGGGGGGGCGCCGTGAAGACTTTTTGCACAGGGCGCCTAATTGCCTAAGGCCGGCCCTGACTAGGACACTAGGGGACATTGAGAGACATTGGGACACTGAGAGACCTGGGGACACTGGGAGACATGGGGACACTGGGTAACTTTGAGACATGAGAGGACACTGGGAGACATGGGGCACTGAGACACTGTGATACATAGGGGACACTGATATATAGGGGACACTGGAGACTTGATAAAGACCTGGGTACAGGTCAAAATGTTGTGGTGTCCAATAAACCCGCTTAAATCTATCACAGTGAGTGCCTGAGATTTTTTTCTTTTATACTAGGGGACACTGAGACACTTGGGGGCGCTGTGAGACATGGGGAAACTGGGAGACTAGGGGACACTGAGGACACTGAAACACACCACAGATACTGGGAGACATGGGGCACTGAGACACTCTGATACACAGGGGACACTGTGATACATAAGGCACACTGGAGACTTGATAAAGACCTGGTTACAGGTTGAAACGTTGCGGTGTCCATTAATCTGCTTAAATCTATCACCGCGTAATAATAACTACCTATTTCCAGAGCTAAAAGACTCTGAATGTTGGTGTTAGCTGGAAAGGAACACAAGATGAGGAAATGTATGCTCTTTGATAGAACTCTGCACACCACTTACATTAATGGTCAGATAGCAAATCCAAAGCCAACTGGCTATACCTCTACCTACTCAGAAAAATAGATGATATATGCAGAAATAGATAAAGAATATAAAGTCGTCCAATTGTCCTAATCTCTGACTTTATTGAGTGAGGTCTCTAGCAGGAGTTGGATTTTCTTATATCACACTGAGTAGGTGTCTAGGATACAGGGAGCAGATGGCTGATGTCATTGATTCTACAATATCATAATATAGAACTAGTAGAAGGTTGTTTGTAATTACAAATTGTTGCAATCTCTCTTCTCCTAATTTTGGTTAATGCAATTCAATATAGGAGACAGTTTGAGTGAAGAAACAGAGTCAGATAACTGTCAGGTTAGGGCTTCTGTATTATCACAGTGTTGCAATATTGTTGCAAAACGGAGAGAGCATAGAGGATACTAATTAGCTACAGTTGCTTTAACCCTCAGTTGTATGGGGTTGGTAACTTGTTTCAGATTGCAGCCCCTATCTGCTGCTCATATCTAATGCCTGTCTTGAATAAACTTGAAGAATTAAAAAATAAGCGAAAAATCTATCTGTGAACTAGAAATGATTTAGTAGTTATTAACTCATAAGGTATTCATATAACAGCTTCTCTCTGATTGCTCACTAGACTTAAATCTATCACAGTGAGTGCCTGAGATTTTTTTTATACTAGGTGACACTAGGAGACATGGGGACACTAGGGGACATTGGGAGACTAGGGGACTTTGGGAGACTAGGAAACACTGAGACACTGCGGACACTGGCACACTGTGGACACTGAGAGACACCAGGGACATGGATACAAGGGGATACTGAGATACTAGGGATACTGGCTGGAAGACATGGGGACACTGGGAGTGCCCCATGTCTCCCAGGTCTCAAAGTCACCCAGTGTCCTCATGTCTCTCAGTGCCCCCTAGTGTCTCAGTGTCCCCATGTTGCCCAGTGTCCCTTTGTATCCCCATGTCTCCCAGTGTCCCTTAGAGTCTGTGTCCCTATGTCTCCCAGTGTCCCGATGTCACTAGGACACTAGGGGACACTTAGAGACATTGGGACACTGGGAGACATGGGGACAATGAGACACTGGGAGAGACATGGGGACATGGAGAGACTAGGGACAGTGAGAAACACATGGGGACACTGGGAGACCTGGGGACACTGGGAGACATGGGGACACTGGCTGGGAGACATGGGGACACTGGCTGGGAGACATGGGGACACTGGGAGACTAGGGGACACTGGGAGACATGGAGCCACTGTGTCCCTAGTGTCTCAGGGTCCCCATGTTCCCCAGTGTCCCTATGTCTCCCAATGTCTCAGTGTCCACATGTCTCGCAGGCTCGTAGCTGCTGTCTGGACTCTCTGTGCAGAGCTGCTCCCCCGCGGATCAGTGAGTAGAGAGAGGCAGATGCTGTAACTTCTTATCCCTGCCTCGCTCCACACAAACAGCGACCCCTACTGGCTGGCGCTGGTATTGCAGAATAATCTCTGTTTATATTGAGAAAGACATTTGTATTGCCGGTATTACTGCAATACCGGCACCGGCTAGGCAGCCTCAAATACCTGATAAATACTTCTGAGAAATACCTGGCAACCATAAGAAATACATGAGAAAT
>OW240921.1:35528120-35550481 GCA_933207985.1 Pelobates cultripes | reverse complement strand
TGTGTGTGTGTATGGACTCAGCAGAGTCTGTGTGTGTGTACTGACTCAGCAGAGTCTGTATGTGTGTATGGACTCAGCAGAGTCTGTGTGTGTGTACGGACTCAGCAGAGTCTGTGTGTGTGTGTGCGGACTCAGCAGAGTCTGTGTGTGTGTATGGACTCAGCAGTCTGTGTGTGTGTGTGTATGGACTCAGCAGTCTGTGTGTGTATGTACTCAGCAGTCTGTGTGTGTATGTACTCAGCAATCTGTGTGTGTATGGACTCAGCAATCTGTGTGTGTATGGACTCAGCAGTCTGTGTGTGTGTGTATGGACTCAGCAGTCTGTTTGTGTATGGACTCAGCAGAGTGTGTGTGTGTGTGTGAAGGACTCAGCAGAGTCTGTGTGTGTGTGTGTATGGACTCAGCAGTCTGTGTGTGTGTGTGTATGGACTCAAAGTAACTGTGTGTGTGTGTGTGTGTGTGTGTGTGTGTTTGTATGGGACTCACTCAATCTGTGTGTGTGTGTGTGTGTGTGTGTGTGTATGGACTCAGCAATCTGTGTGTGTGTGTGTGTGTGTGTGTGTGTATGGACTCAGCAGTCTGTGTGTGTGTATGGACTCAGCAGTCTGTGTGTGTGTGTGTATGGACTCAGCAGTCTGTGTGTGTGTATGGACTCAGCAGTCTGTGTGTGTGTATGGACTCAGCAGTCTGTGTGTGTGTATGGACTCCGCAGTCTATCAATAATTAAAATTCCTGTGAGTTGTTGTGTAGGAAGGGCCCCAGTGTATTGCTTTGCCCAAGGGCCTTAACTCTGTTAAAATGGTACTGCTTGTGTGTGTCAGTGAGCTCCTATTTAGTGAGCATGTGTGTGTCAGTGAGCTTGTCTTTAGTGAGCTTGTGTGTGTGTCCCTGAACTTCTTTGTAGTGAGCCTTCTGTTTATACAAGTGAGTGTCTGTAGTAAGCTTGTGTGTGATTCAGAGAGTTTTGTCTGTCAGTAAGCCTGTTTGCGCATGTCAGTGAGCTTGTGTGCTTACTGTACTATATATATATATATATATATATATATATATATATATATATTTTGACTTGTAGGAATGGCATACTTTTTTTTCCAGGGCTGCTTTGGATTCCCAGGGATTCCCAGTTTGGCTCTGCCAGCGAGTGCACTTTACCGCTGAATAATCTGTGTGAGCTGCCGCACACTTTAGCCCTGTTACACGCGTCTGGGAGCTGCTGTTGACAGGTACTAGTAGTCTAGAGATTGGGGTATATGCTCAGCTATCTGTATAATACAGATCTGTGTGTATAAAATATCCCGGGATAGTCAGTGCTTCCTGTATAGTGCTGCTCTCTGTCTTGGGATATTATACACAAACAGACCTGTATTATACAGAGAGCAGCACTATACAGGGAGCACTGAGTGTCCCAATTTATTATACACACAACCCTGTATTATACAGAGAGCACTGACTGTCCAGGGATATTATACCCAGACAGTAATTGATAGCTGTGCTGCAAAATGTCCTTGGAAATTCTTTTTCAAATGTTGGCAACTATGGCACTGTATCAAGGATAATGTGTTTGTTTTTTTAATAATCCCTGGTGGAAAATCATGATTCCTCCACCAGGTATTATTAAAAAAACAAAACACATTGTGTCGGGGGCGTGGCTTAACATGTGACAGGGGCGGGGTCAAACTGCAGCGAGGGCGGGGTTAAATGTGCCCCCCTACTTTTGTCACTGGCCCTCCATGTGCCCCCCCGAAAAATGAATCCTAGAGACACCACTGTCCAGGGTGTATTCTTTAATAAATAGTATGTGTTTGTGGGGAAGTTTCAATAACCAACCGTCTAAACTACTCCAAATTGGAACATGGACACAGCGTAAAACTTAAAAGTTAGAAAAAAAACTGAATGGCTGCGTCTCAAATGCGCCCCTTCAACATCCACATATACCTGGCAAAGGTACATACGGGGGTATTGCTGTACTCAGCCGACATAGCTGAGCAACATATGAAGTATTTTACAGTCATAGCACACATGCAAACTCACTTTGTATGTCAAAAAGGCAGAAAAAACGCTTATTACCACTACACTTGGTACAAGCTGGCGGAAAAATGATCCCACGCTAAGGTTCAAAATATGCCATTTGAAATACCCTGGGATGTCTTCTTTAAGAAATGGTATGGCTTTATGGGGTATTTGGATTATATAGCCTGGTAAAATACTCTAAAATGGGACATAGGCACAGCGTAAAAATTCAAAGTTTGAAAAAAAACTGGAATGGCTGTGTCCCAAATGTGCCCCTCCGATGTCCACACATACCTGGCAAAGGTACATACGGGGGTATTGCTGTACTCAGCCGACATAGCTGAGCAACATATGAAGTATTATACAGTCGTAGCACACATAAGGTTTGCAAAATATACTGTGCAAACTCACTTTGTATGTCAAAAAGGCAGAAAAAACGCTTATTACCACTACATCTGGTACAAGCTAGCGGAAAAATGATCCCACGCTAAGGTTCAAAATATACCTTTTGAAACACCCTGGGGTGTCTACTTTAAGAAATGGTAGGCCTTTGTGGGGTAGTTTGAATTTAAAACCTGCGAAGATGCTTGGAAATTGCACATAGGCCCAGCGTCAAAATTCAAAGTTGGTAAAAACGGATATGGCTTGGTCTCCTATATGGCACTGTAGCTTCACGAAATAGTGCCAAAGACATTCATTGGGGGTGTCTTTTTACTCAGAAGACTTAGCTGAGCATAATTTGGGAGGTTTGAACTTAGTGGCACATATGAAATATACAAAACGCCCAGCAAAAATGCAATCCGTATGTAAAAAATGCACAAAATAATTTTTTTACCACATACTTTGGCATATATTGGTGAAAAAATGGGGATATGTTAAGGCACAATATGCACCTTATGAGATACCCTGGAGTGTCTACTTTTACAAATGGTAGGCCTTTGTGGGGGGGTTTTGAACAGTCAAACTGTTATAATACCCCAAATGGAAGCTAAGGCTCATTAAATCCATGTCTCAAAATTCTACTGTGAATACTGAAAAGGACAGGTCTCCTATATGGCACTGTAGCTTCATGAAATAGTGCCATACAATGGGGGTGTCCTTTTACTCAGAAGACTTAGCTGAGCATAATTTGGGAGGTTTGAACTTAGTGGCACATACGAAATATACAAAACGCCCAGCAAAAATGCAATCCGTATGTAAAAAATGCACAAAATTATTTTTTACCACATACTTTGGCATATATTGGTGTAAAAATGGGGGTATGTTAAGGCACAATATGCACCTTATGAGATACCCTGGAGTGTCTACTTTTACAAATGGTAGGCCTTTGTGGTGTTTTTGTGAACAGTCAAACTGTTATAATACCCCAAATGGAAGCTAAGGCTCATTAAATCCATCTCTCAAAATTCTACTGTGAATACTGAAAAGGACAGGTATCCTGTATGACACTGTAACTTCACGAAATAGTGCCAAAGACATACAATGGAGGTGTCATTTTACTCAGCAGATGTAACTGAACACAAAATAAAACTTTGTACAGGAATAGTGTGCCAAAAAACAGAAAAAACACAATTTTACTCCAATATTTAGCAGAGGTTGGCGGTGAAATGGCTACGTAGAAAGTGTCAAAACAACCTTAGGTAAATAGCCGTGACTTGTCTTAGGCACACCCTTATTTGTGCTTTTCTCTCCATTGTATTCCAAGGGGCTTAGAGGGGATTCCCCTTTTCCATAGGTGTGCTCCTTTGCTGTCATATTCTCTGTTTTGCTATCAGCGCTGAACCTCCTTCCTGATCTTAAATAGCCCGTGATGTCTACTTTATATAAATATATACTTTTGTGTGGCAATTTTGTTTTCTTTTATGGCTATTAAGCTTACAAGACAAACATACCAAATTCTAAGATCGCTCCACATTAAAAGTCTATTTTACTCCTTGTGACCTGTAACTACCAAAAAAAACTTAAAATCCCAGACACATTATATATTCTGTAAATCAGAACAACTAAATTAATTTATTTTTAATTACTTTTCTTAACCTGCACTAATTATGCACACATTATTATTGCAAAAACTGTAAAAAAAAACACAAAATTTTCATTTTTTTTACATTTTTCTGTATTTTTTTATAATAAATAAGCATTTATATATATGTGTGTTACATCAAATTAAAGCCCTTTCTGTCCTTTAAAAAACGATGTATAATATGTGTTGGTGCAACAAATTAGTAAAATGCAAATTGCAGTTGAACGCAAACAGCAAAAAATGAAAAAAATGCTGTTGTCATTAAGTGAAAGACAAGCTTTTGAAGCTCTGTCCTTAAGGGGTTAACACATTCTTCACAGCACAGGAAGTGGGGTAATAGAGGGAATCATCAGGGCACTAGGCACTGAAAAAGGCATAGATAAGATGATAAAATAAGATGAGATCCTAGCACCAAAAAAGTCATTAATAAACCTGCACATGTCACATAGTGATATCTGTCAAGCTGTGTAAGTCTCAAAATGCCAGGTTAGAAACATCCAAATCATTGGAGAGAGTATAATGAGAGCTCTGTGATTCAACGGGTGATATGTATAATCCAATCTATTAGAAGCTGTGAATCCAGAGAGAGCTGCCAGTGCCATACTCACATAATATATGCATCCCCAAAATAAATGGGGTGCACTGATATCACAGAGAGAATGTAAGTAAGTAGAATGTATTTATGAGTCATGTTAGGATCCCCAGTGACTGCCAGTAGAGATACAAAAATAAGATGTACAATCAGAGCAGAATTAGAATTCAGTGTGACCAGAAGAACTGACACTTACTTGTAATTGAGAGGCTTTTCAGTGTGAAAATGCTGTGTGTGTGTAGTTAGCTAGTCAGTGTGCAAATCTCGGAGGAATGTCTGGGAGGGAACATATTTTAAGATTTGTGATTGTGACATCTGTTGGCTGCCTCCTCCTTTCTAGACTCCCCTAACCCAAGTCACATCTTTCCCTCTTTCCTGTATGCTGTTTTCCTGTTTATTCAACAAAATAAGGCATCTCCTACCTCTCTTACTGCTACTCCCCTGTCTTGCCTTTCCTATTCCATTCAGGATTCATCAAAGAAATCGAAAAAAAGAGAAAAGATGCAGGTCTCTCTGTCTCTGACTCTCTGAGCGCTATTCACTAATGTGAGAATTCAAAGTGATTTTCAATTTTTAGGCTAAAGTACTGTAATCTGAAGCAAGGCTAACTGTAAGTAATTAAGCCTATGAGTCCTATTAGGATCCACAGTCACTGCCAGTAGAGACGTAGAGATTAGATGTACAATCAAAGCAGAGGGAGAATTCAGTGACCAGAAGAGCTGACACTTTTGAAGGCGATGATTCACAATGTGAAAATTCTGTGTGTGTGGAGTCAGGTAGTCAGTGTGATATTATAGGGATTCTTTGAGGAATGTTCGGAAGGGAACGTAAGTTAAAGTTTGTGAAGCATGACATATGTTGATGTCACCAACTAAACATCCCTTACCCAAGTCACAGCCATCCCTCTTCCGTGTGACATTTATTAACAATGTATATTGGTTAAGATTTACAACTTTTCTAACATCAAAAATATTGCATTACCTCCATATCTCACTGCTACTCACCTGTCTTCCCCTTTTCCATTAGATATTTCTCAAGGAAGTAGAAACAAAGGTTAAAGGGACACTGTAGTCACTATAACCACTTTGTCTCTTTAAATTAGTTATAGTGCCTGGAGTGCCCTGGCACTGTCCCTCCATTCAGTGTTGCACCATGTTTGTGCAGTATGCCACAAAATAAGAGTCCCTGGCCAGCCACAGTCCGGCCCCTTCTGTATGTGTAGCTAAGGCAGAGATTACACATTTCCTTGTTGTCATACCCATTCATACCGTCAGTTGGAGCTCTGATAGGTTAAAATCAGTCAGCTGACACTCTCAGCCAATCACAGCTGCCCATTGCTGCTCAGGGTAATACTTCCTTGTTAGCCAAAGCAGCACAGAGGAGATGGACTGCCGGGATCTCTTGTTTAGCATTAAAACATTACAACATTAAAAACTGTTTAATGCTGAAAGAAATGATGGCACCAGGGGACTCCATACACTATAACCAGTTTAATGAGATGAAGCAGATACATTGCCTACGGTGTCCTTTTAAGAGATTGTTCAATCTTTCTCTCTCTATATCCCTATATCTCATTGTCATTGTTTCCTATTCACTCTACTCTCCCTCTAGCCTCTATATTTTTATTCTTTTGTCATGTCCTTTTCTGATCTCTCTCCGATGATCTATTTCTCCAAATTAACTATTCACTTTTTCTCTCTCCTTATCTCTCTCTTTCTTCTTCCCTTTCTATCTTGGCTTCACTATTTGCCTTTCCTCTTGTTGGGGATAAAATCAGCTATACACGAAACCCTCTTTGTTAGATGGATATTTTGTTGGAGCCACACCCTCTTTGATAGACAGGATCTTGGGAATCAGTCAAGAAGACAAGAGATGTGTTCTATAACCAATTCAAATTTTATTATACGTCAGTTATAGTTATACCCCATTTTCATGTCGGTAGGGGCCATGACATAGATTGTTTTTCACAAGTTATGAACAGCTGTTTCTATATTTATATTAGCTGTTTATATTCTACATTATATAACGCATGCATATTTCATAAAAATCTGATATTTACAAATACCGAAATCTTGGACAATTAACAAGAACATTTCGAAATCAGTACTTTTCCCGTAAATAGAATTTTAGATACATTTTATTTCCGAGAATCGGAGATACAATTCCAAATGTATTCTTGGTTCAAATTAACCCTTATATGAACAGTTAGGATAGATAGTGAGATGGATATTAATGGGATTCAAGATCGATATTACCAAGTGTGTCCGTTGCCTACCCAACACAAAAATCAAATCTATTTGCAGAGAAATCATGTGTATTCTACATAAGGACTCCAACCCTCTACGAATCCTGGCTCGAATGGTGAAATTCCTATCCTCATTCATCCAGGCAATTTTTCCAGATCCGCTGCACTACAGAGCAATGCAAGGGCTGAAAGCCCATTATTTACGGACAGGTCACTCTTACGACCATTGGATATCAGTAATACCTGAAGTAAGGACCAAACTCCATTGTTGGTTACTCCACATGCAGGAGTGAAATGGCAGAGCGATTTTCAAACCCATGCCGAATTTTATCATGGAATCAGACACAAGTCCCTGGGGATGGGGTGCCAACTGCACACCAGCTTCCACAGGTGGGCCATGGGCCAAAGAGGAGACAGATCTTTACATAAATTGTCAGGAAGTGATTTGAGGGTCGTTCGCGATTCGCAGTCTGGCCAAAGATGTCTCGAATTGCTGCATACTCCTTCGCATGGACAACATATCGGTGGTTCAATACGTAAACTGCTTGGACGGAGCCTGATCCCGGGACTTTGCGGAGGTGACAAAGGACAAATACTGATTTTGCCTAACCCACAACATCACTCTAGGGGTGGAGTACTTACCTGGAACCAACAACCTAACGGCAGACTGGTTCTCTTGACACTGGAGGGACGTCAGCAACTGGAGACTGAACGTCTCGATATTCCGCACTCTGAAGACTTTGCGGGGACCCTTCCAGTTGGACCTATTTGCATCCTGGACAAACAGACAGTTATAGAGATATTTCAGCTGACTTCCGGAGGCTTATGCATGTCCTCCTTTCTCGATGTTGGCGAGAGTCCTGCACCACATACGAATCCACAAGATCACTCTGTTACTCATCACTCCCAGATGGCCGAGTCAAGTATGGTTTCCAGATCTACTGGAACTATCACAGGATCACCCCCTACTACTGTCATCCTTACTGCATATGTTGACGTACACCCAAGGGGTATTATATCCACTGATCCTCCAAAGAAACTTGGACCTAGTGGACTGGATAGTTTAAGGGGAGCAACCGGCTAAGTAACTATTATGGGACTCATGGGCTCCTGGCACTAGAAGCAGTTACAGCGCTGCATGGAGCAGTTGGAGTAATTGATGTCTAGAGAGGGATCTCAATCCCCTTACTGCACCTGTGACCGCCGTCCTAAATGTCTTACACCATCTTTTTTCGTCTGACAAGTCGTATCACTCTATCAATGTTATGCATTCGGCTTACTTTGCAGCTTATGTTCCCCTACAGGACTTTCTTGGCAGCTTCTATTGGCCAGAACCCTCTGTTCTGTCACCTTCTAAGGGGAATTTGACTGTCTAGCCGACTGCTCCCAAATACTCACGTATGTGGGACGTGGATCTAGTTTTAAGTTTTCTTCCAGATTGGTCAGACAATACGGAATTGTCTCTGCGCCAACTCTCAGCGAAACGTACACTTTTGTTGTGTCTTATTTCTTTTCGACGGGTTGTGGACATTTAAAACCGTTCAATGTGCATGGTTTTTCTTTCACTGCAGAAGGAGTGTTGTTTTCTATCTAGCGTCGGACTAAGACAGACTCTTGCTTCATCTCATATCACTTTTTGGGCTGTCCCTCGCCTTTGCGTGGTAGACACATTACTGCTATATGTAGACCGTACCGTTCCTCTACGGACATCCCCATTGGGGAAACTCCTTGTTTTATTTGCTAAACCTCTAAACCATTATCCAATCACATCCACCACTCTAGCAAGATGGGTTCGCTGGTTGTTTTCTTTAGCTGTTGTAGACTCTTGTTTTGTCGCACACTCGGTCTGGGGCGCAGCCGCATCGAGGGCTTTTTCAGTGGACGTTTCACTTACTGACATTTTGCGGACTGAACTAGAGAAAGTACATTCAGTGTTTTTTATTTTAATCAGCTTTCTCGTGCTTCTTTTGCTTTTCTCCCACAGCTTTAAAAATGCAAAATATGAAGCCTTCTGTCATGTTATAAAATTCGAGATTATGCAAACACAGTGTACCTATAATTTTAATTTTATTAAGGACAGGAGGCAAATATTCTGCACCTTTTTTTCTCCCCTTCCTGTTTTTATGATTCATTAGAATACATTGTGGGTGTGTTTATTTGGTTATTATGTAATTTTAATTACTATCACACATATTGAGATTAGCGATTATTTTACTTGTTATTATTACTTTTAAAATAAAATGTGAACATATATGTATGTATATATGACAAACAGTTCATTTCTATATCCCTTTCATGTATTTTTGTTTCTTTTCAGTTTGATTCACCTTCATGGAACAATTCATGGAATCGTCTTCACACTCTACAAAAACCCTCCATTCAGGATTACGATTGTTTACAGTCTGAATTTTCATTGTTGTCATTATTGTTGTTGTTTATTGTATTTTAACCCCTTAAGGACGGAGCCAAATGTACACATTGTGAACAAAACAAAATGTAAACAAAACCTGGCATTTGCGCTACATGTCTGTCCAACCGTAATACACCTCTTTCATAGTAAATACACCCACCCTTATTATATATCATTTTATTCAGGGGAAACAGGGCTTTCATTTAATATCAAATATTTAGCTATGAAACATAATTTAATATGAAAAAATGGGAGAAAATACGATTTTTTTGATTTTTTTAGTTCTAAATTGCATTTTAAAGGTCAGTGTCATAATACTGTTTGATTTTACTGCAATAAAATACACATATTTGTATTTAGTAAAGTCTCACGTGTAAGACAGTACCCCCTATGTACAGGTTTTATGGCGTTTTGGGAAGTTACAGGGTCAAATATAGCACGTTACATTTGAAATTGAAATTCGCCAGATTGGTTATGTTGCCTTTGGGACTTTATAGTAGCCAGGAATGAAATTTACACCCATAATGGCATACCATTTGCAATAGAAGACAACCCAAGGTATTGCAAATGGGGTATGTCCAGTCTTTTTAGTAGCCATTTGGTCACAAACACTGGCCAAAGTTAGCATTAGTATTTGTTTGTGTGAAAAATGCAAAAAAACGCCAATTTTGGCCAGTGTTTGTGACTAAGTGGCTACTAAAAAAGACTGGACATACCCCGTTTGCAATACCTTGGGTTGTCTACTATTGCAAATGGTATGCCATCATAGGGGTAATTTTCATTCTTGAGCTACCATAGGGTCTCAAAGGCAACGTAACCAATCTGGCGAATTTTAATGTGAAAAAAATGAAACGCAAGCCTTATATTTGACGCTGTAACTTTTGAAAACACCATAAAACCTGTACATGAGGGGTACTGTTGTACTCAGGAGACTTCACTGAACACAAATATTTGTGTTTCAAAACAGTAAAAAGTATCACAGCAATAATATTGTCCGTGTAATGCTGTTTGTGCGTGAAAAATGCAAAAAACTTCACTTTTACTGGCGATATCATCGTTGTAATACATTTACTGTTTTGAAACACTAATATTTGTGTTCAGTGAAGTCTCCCGAGTAGAACAGTACCCCCCATGTACAGGTTTTATGGTGTCTTGGAAAGTTATAGGGTTAAATATAGTGCTAGCAAATTAAATTCCCTTTACTTTCGGCATGGGTTGTCAGGCAGGTCCCGCTAATTGTAATTAATTAAGATACCTAATTATGTAAAAATGTTACATAAATATATATGTAGAATTAATATATGTATATATATATACGTATGTGTATATATATGTATATATCTATATAATTTTTTAAAAATATTTTTATTTATATATAGGTATATATAGTGATATATACGTATATATTTATGTATATAGATATATATATTATTTCGTTCTACGTGTATTTTGATATATATATATATTAATTTCACAAAACAGTTAGAACGAAATAACACACATCTATATATTTTTTAATTATTTATTTTTAATTATTTTTTAATTTTATTTTTTAACGTATTTACATTTTAATATTTTTTATATTATATATAAATATATATATAACAATAATTATATATATATTTAATCAGTATCGGTCTACGTGTAATTTGATATTAATATATATATATAATTATATATATATTAATAGTAAAATACACCTAGACGGTGTATGTGTGTGTATGTATATGTGTATATATATATACTTAGATCATATATATATAATATATATATATATGATCTAAGTATATATAATAATTTTTTTTACACCATTAACTTATTTTACTTTTATTTTCAGCCAGCAGGGGGACCACCTGTCATTACAGGCAGCCCCCCTGCCGGCAATACAGAAGCCAGCTATACCCGGCCATGTGATTGTGGGGTCCTCGCTAAGACCCCACTCTCACATGGCCGGGGGGCTTCAACGAGGACGGATGTGCCGCAGGGGGCTCCCTGGGAGTCCCCCCAACCGCGATCGCCGGCGTGGGACCGCCGGCGACCGGGTAAGTTAACAAAAACCGGAGGGCGTACAATTACGCCCGGCGGCGTTTAGAGCCGCCTATTAGAGGGCGTAATTGTACGTCCTCCGGTTTTAAGGGGTTAAAGATGTATTTCTTGTTATAGTGCATCAAAGAAAGAGGAGGAGCTAAAGGGGAGGGGCCTTTAATACCCTGTTGCAATTTTTTTTTTTCATTTGATTAAACTTTATTGTTAAATCTCTGCTGCTGGAGTTTAGAAAACAGAGTTTAATGCAAAATATTTGTCTCCTGTCCTCTATAAAATTAAGATTATAGGTACACTGCATTAGCATAATCTACAATTGTTTAGCAAGGGCAAAGGCTGTGCTGTATGAATGCAAGATGAATTTATAATGCAGAAAGTCTGACAAGGTGCAAGACTTTACAATAAAAACAAGAATCCCTGCACACAGGTTCCGCCTGAAATTTTCGGCCCAACATTGAATCCACCAGAAGACTCACAGAAGCAGAAGGACATAGGCGACACTCCAGGATCAAGAAGGTAAATTTATTTCTGGATACACCACCTCATAAAGTGCAAAGTGGAACGTTTCAGCTCAACCGAGCCCTAATCATGCATTCTGAAGGTGCAAGACTTTCTCCAGCAAAAGGAATGATTCCAAAGAAAACAGTGTAGTTTAAAAAAAAAATGTGATATAGAGCAAGTTGTGGAAACAATTAACCATTTCTAGCCATCTCGGCTTATTAATATTGTTATTAAAACTAACAGCAATGGCAGCATTGGTAGCAAAATAATATTTACGAATATCAGGTATACCAATTCCACCATTGGATTTATTATGATGTAAAGTAGTTAGTTTGATTCTGCATAACTAAAATTTAAAATTGCTGAATTTATTTTTGAAAAAATGATAAAGGAATAGACAGAGGTATGGTTTGAAAGAATTTACTTTGATTCCAAGGTTCGAGCTTATAGGTGTTATATTAGATATCCTATTTTAAAATTGGATAACTTGGAACTAGACCATATATGTCTACTTCCGGCAGCAGATAGCCCCCACCTGAGCTGTCTCTCCTAAATCAGTCTGTTCTTTCTCTTTCTCCGAACTTATCTGTTATATGTACATGACGTTCATCCCTATGTCTTATCTGTATTCCTTTCACCCTTTCACTCCCTTCCTACTACTGTCCTATGATTATTTGCACGTAGGCACTTACTTTTTAATGTATAAAAACACAACTTACAAAATAAAGGTCCGAGGCTTATTTTGAATATTAACAGGTGTCTGGTGTCTAATTCATGCTCCTCCAAGTGCACTTGAAATAATAATTTGGTCTCTCTTGAATATACCAAAGATTACATTGGATCTATATCAATGGTCCTAAAATAATACAAAATTTGGGGGAGGGCTGTCATCTTAATAGATGCAATCCTACCCAACCCTGAGAGCTCCATCCCACACCATCTCTCTGTCTCCTTCTAGTGATAATATAGTGATAATGTTAGAAATGGAGGAGGATAAAGTTTTCACATGTATACTCAGAGAGGCTCTTTTCGTAGGCCTGGAAAGGAGACCTAGAACTACCAATTTATTCTTTTCAACTAAAACAATTAAAGCTTGGGACCTTATTTTTAGAAACAACAATCATGCCAGGGTTTATACAGAGCAATGTCAATCACATGTACCATCTTAAGACATAAATTTCTGGCATGCTTATTCCATAACAAATCTAGATAACTTTTTTTCATGGAAATGCCATAATGTCTTTTGACAAATTAAAACTCAAACACGGTTTACCGGATGAATCTAAATTTAACTGTTTAGCGATTATTGACAAGCTGAAAGAACTATTGAACGTTCCAGAAACCGATAAAAATTATAAGACACGCAAACTTTCAATTCTGGAAAAGGTTTTCCTGCATGATCCAGGAACGAAAGGCATAATTTCTCTGTGTTACTCAGTTGATAATATTAAACCTTTAGACAGGTTGAGACACATGCTATCGAGGGAGACGGAGTTAGGTACACAATATAGTTTGGAAGAATAGTTTTTTTTTTTTTACTGCACTTAAGGGAATTTCATACTGTACCGTACTGTACTGTTTTGAAAACCACTATAAGATTTTATCTCGTTGGTACCTGGCTCTGTCTAGACTACACAACATTTACTATGCTTATTCGGACTGGTGTTGGAGGGATTGTGGAGGTACAGGAAATATGGCACACATATGGTGGTTTGTCCAAAATTTGCTAGATACTGGAAAATGATCCGTGATCTGATCATTAAAGTGGACAAGGCTATAAGTATCTTCACACTAGAGCTAGCAATATTTAAGAAATTCCCAGACTCTTATAAAAATCGATATAATAATAATAGGCAACATGCGAATCGCAGCTACTTTATGTTTACCTCGATACTTGTAGTCTAAAAATCTACCTACACGTAAATAAGTTTTGAACATGGTTTTATACAATAAGGCAAATTAAATGTCATAGAAAAAACACACATTTATTTGCAAACCTTCAACATATTTGGAATAAATGGGAAGAAGATATTAAAAAACTTACTGTTTATATATTTTTTTAAGCTCAACGATTTATAACTGTTTTGTACATTATTTCACGTGTTTACTAATATGGATGGATTCCCTTTCCTATTTCCAAGTTTCCATTTCCTTTCCTACCCCGAATAGTATGTTTGACTATTTGTTATTATTTGCTGTAAAAACATTATGACTTAAATAAAAATTATTTGAAAATAGTGGAATCAAGGCCCTAATTGTTAGCTCAGTGAGGAAACAAAATAAAAAATTAATGTTACTCTTCAATCTAGTAGGCACGGCCATCAATATTAAGCTCTATGATTCAGTTCAAGAGGCCTGGCTAATTAGATCAGATAAACCTGAGATAAACCGATTAGAGGATCATTATGATTTGACACAGACAGCAATATAATCCTAACTCAAGCTGTGTGTAAATAGTTACATTGTTACATAGTTACATATTAAAACAAATATTAAACGATTTTCTAAATGATGTAAAGGATCCACAAAAGGCTGTTACACATAACACTTCAGTGGTGGATCATCGTGACTATATGTACATCAAGAATTTTTATGATGAAGTGATAAAGTTTCAATTTATCGTGTACAAGGTTTTTAATATATATTTATAATTTTATTTAATAATACAGTCCAGTTGGTTAAAGAGTCATCGGTCACTTCCCCTCTCTCCCCCCCCCAAAAAAGGGCAATGCAAATCAATGAATAAACTGATTATGAAAACAAATGGTTAGTTTCTGTTACTATATGTTTACATTTTGAACTGTTGCCTCCATTAACCCCTTAAGGACTGAGCCAAATATACACGTTGTGATCAAAACAAAACGTAAACAAAAACTCGAATTTGCGCTATATGTCTGTTCGTAATTCGCCTCTTTCATATTATGTGCACCCACACTTATTATATATCATTTTATTCAGGGGAAACAGGGCTTTCATTTAACATCAAATATTTAGGTATAAAACATAATTTAATATGAATAAAATATAAAAAATGAGAGAAAATAAGAATTTTAAATTTTATTTAGTTCTACGTGACATTCTAACTGTGAATGTCATAATACTGTTTGCTTTTACTGCAATAAAATACACATATTTATATTCAGCGATGTTTCACGTGTAAAACGGTACCCCTATGTACAGGTTTTATGGTGTTTTGGGAAGTTACAGGGTCAAATATAGCATGTAAAATTTTTCCGTTTTTTCACATTGAAATTCGCCAGATTGGTTACGTTGCCTTTGAGACCGTATGGTAGACCAGGAATTAGAATTACCCCCATGATGGCAGACCATTTGCAATATTAGACAACCTAAGGTATTGCAAATGGGGTATGTCCAGTCTTTTTTAGTAGCCACTTGGTCACAATGCCGTCCATGTGATCGTGAGGTCCTGAATTTCTAAAGTGCTGAACCAAACCGAATGCCATTGGTCCGAATTGCCGAAGCAGACAAATTTTTTTACTTACCCGAAGAGGAAGGAGGAGGACTCCCTGGGCTCCCAGGTGAGTCCCCACACTGCGATCGCCGGCGTGGGATCACCGGCGTGGGATCGCCGGCGACCGGGTAAGTACATAGGACAGCTCCCCAAGGAGGGCATAGAGTCCCCATGGACGGCATAAAACGCCCACCATCCTTAAGGGGTTAATTTCCTAATATACTACACCTAAGGTGTGAAAAGCAGGCACCTACTGGCCCACACTTTAAAAAAGCAGAGACAACTTACTTTCATACCCACCATACAAACACGCCAGAGCACAAAATCAAAATTGATTCCGGATATAACAGAGGCATTCCAGGACTACTACACAAAATTATACAATCTTAGGGAAAATCCACCATCACCGGTGGATATTTGAAACTTTCTAACACAACAAATTAAATCCACCATACGGAACAATGTACAACAATCACTAGATCTTCCCATTTCCAAAGAAGAATTTGACATGGCAATCAAAACAAGTATCCAGGCCCAGACTGATTTACAGCCAAATATTACAAGACCTTCGCCCCATTGCTATCCAACCCACTCCTGAACTCATTTAACTCCATACAGTACTCACTAACCAAACGCTTCCACACGCAGCACTTGATGCCACAATCACCCTACTACCAAAACCAGGCAAATACCTTACAGTATATGGAAGCTATAGACCCATTTCCCTCAGAAACATCGACCTTAAAATTTTCACCAAAATCCTTGTATATTGCCTACGCCTCCTCCTTCTGGGACTAGTTCAACCTGACCAGGCAGGCTTCATACCAGGCAGGGGAGTCAAAAATAACACCACAAAATTGCTAAATCTGATCCACTTTTCTAAACACTCCACCCAGCCCACTTTACTGCTATCGATCAATGCTGAAAAAGCATTCAACAGAGTGGGCTGGTCCCTGATGCTAACAACGCTAGAGTACATGGGTTTTGGCCCAAATTGGATACGCTGGATTAAAGCTGTATATGCAACACCATCAGCCAAAATACTCAAAAATGGCCAACTATCAAATTCAGTCATCATTTCCAACAGCACGAGACAGGTGTGCCATCTAGACATGTACAATTGATTTCGTTCCGAATGAACATTCAAACAAATTCCATGCAAGTTGGACATTCGGATGCTTACGAATGTCTGAAGTTCGAATTGCCGAAGTTCCGAATTCATGAAGTTCCAAATTCACGAAGTTCCGAAGTGGGTTCGGGTTAGGGGTAGGGTTTAGGGCGTAGGGTTTAGAGGTAGGGTTAGGGGTAGGGTTAGGGATTATGGGTTAGGGTCCGAATTACCAAAGGTCCAAATTGCCAAAGTGCCGAATTGCTGAATTTCTAAAGTGCTGAACCAAACCGAATGCCATTGGTCCGAATTGCCGAAGCAGACAAATTTTTGTTACTTACCCAAATTTACAAATGAAACCAATTTGTTTGCCTATTTACATCCCTGGTGTCTTCTTTTTCCCTTACTCTTTGTTCTTGTGCTGGAACCTTTCCTACAGGGTAACAGGGACAACACACAGATTTGTGGTTTCCAAGTGGGGGAGGTAGAATACAAGATCTCTGCATTCGCAGATGACATGCTATTCACAGTCTCCAAACCCATGCAATCGCACCCACATATATGACAAGAAATGAGGCAATGTAGTACAATCTCCAACTTCCAAGCAAATCTCAGCAAATGTGAAATATTGCCACTTACTCTATGATGACACAGCTGAAACAGTCTTTCACTTTCACCTGGGCAAAAACCTTCCTCAAATATCCAGGTGTGTATTTTTCCACATCCACGACACCACTTTATGATTGCAGTTTCCCCCCCCCTTCTCCAATCAATTACAAAAGATACTGTTATGGACGTAAAAATAGCATTAGTAAAATGCCTTTTTACTCTGTATACCTGTATTCTATATTTACTCAAAATGGCTGCTAGAGCAACCCCTCCCATCGACTAGCTACCTCTTGTAACAAGATGGTGCCTGTATTCCGAGTAAAATCCCGGGAAGATGGTGACATCACGCCTTGTAGGATGTGCATTAGATAAAACACTTAACACCTAACTAGAGTTGAGCGAACCCGAACTGAAAAGTTCGGGTTCGTACAGAACATTAGGTTTTTTGGACCCCAGACCCGAACACGGACATATCACTGTATGTTTGGGTTGGAGTTCGGTGTTCTGCGATTTAAGGGCATGTTTTGAAAGGCTGCAGGGCAGCCAATCAACAAGCGTTTGACTCGTGTGCCCTTAGAAGCCATCACAGCCATGCCTACTAATGGCATGGCTGTGATTGGCCAGTGCAGCATGTGAACCAGCCTCTACATATAAGCTTGAGTCGCGTGGTGCCGCACGCACATGCGGTCTTATTAGTGTAGGGAGAGGATGCTGCCGCTGATAGGGACAGCTTAGGAAAGAATTTTGCAAACTAGTACATTAGTGGGGTGGGGTGCACTTCGTATCTGAGAGTCAAATAGAAGCTTCAAATACCGCATTTACATCAGAGTTTTAAAAAGTAAATTTTTTGGGTGCTAAATAGTACAGTAGTGGGGTAGTACATTAGTGGGGTGCACTTCATATCTGAGAATCAAATAGAATTGTCAAATACTGCTGTCACATTTCAGTTTTAAAACTTAAACATTTTTGGGTCCTAAACTGGTAAACAGTATTTTAGCGGGGTGCACTTCATATGTGAGAGTCAAATAAAAGCATCTAATACTACGCTTACAGCACAGTGGTAAACATTCTAATTGTTTTGCAGCTAATCTGCTAAATAGTACATTTTGGGGCCTGCGGTGCACTTCATATCTGAGAGTCAAATAGATGCGTCTAATAGTGCGTTTACAGGGCAGTGGTAAACATTCTTATTTTCTGGGTGCTAATCTGCTAAATAGTACATTTTGTGGCCTGCTCTTCATATCTGAGAGTCAAATAGAAGCGTCTAATAGTGCGCTTACTGCACAGTTGTAAACATTCTAATTGTTTTGCTGATAATCTGCTGCTTACATTGTAGTTTTAAAAAGTCAAATTTGTTTGGTGCTAAATAGTATATTTGGGGTGTTCACTTCATATCTGAGAGTCAAATGGAAGCGTAACTTTGATTCGAATTTACTACATCGGTCACTTGTAATATTGTTTCACACCTACAACACTTGTTACACAGATCTAAGTGATAGAAAACAGACTGATATTTTCTACACTAGAAACTACCAGATAACAAGCTGCTATATTCAAACCAGTGATCAATAGCTAAGACGTACTTCAACAATATTGTAATTCAGGGGCAATACCCTCACAAGTCAAACTGAGAGGTCAGTTTATAGGAAAAACAGCCTGGAGGAAATTCTAAAACAATTTCCATTTGTCCTTTGCAGACTTTACATGTAGAGATGTCCCGAACAGTTCGCTGGCGAATAGTTCCTGGCGAACATCGCATGTTCGCGTTCGCCACGGCGGGCGAACATATGCGATGTTCGGTCCGCCCCCTATTCCATATCATTGAGTAAACTTTGTCAAAGTTTACTCAATGATATGGGGGGGGGGACCTACTGTCCTCCCCCCGGCCCCCACCCCTGAGCGGTGGGTGGGGGCCCTAAAAAAAACAATAGGGGGGGAACTTCTGTCCCCCCCGGCCCCCACCCTTGAGTGGTGGGTGGGGGCCCTAAATACTAAGAAGGGGGGGGACCTAAGGTCCTCCCCCCTGGCCCCCACCCCTGAGCGGCGGGTGGGGGCCCTAAATACTAAAAGGGGGAGGGACCTAATGTCCTCACCCCCGGCCCCCACCCCTGAGCAGTGGGTGGGGGCAAATAAATCACAATGTGGGGGACCTAAGGTCCTCCCCCCTGGCCCCCACCCCTGAGCGGTGGGAGGGGGCCCTAAATACTAAAAAGGGGGGGACCTAATGTCCTCCCCCCCCGGCCCCCACCCCTGAGCGGTGGGTGGGGGCAAATAAATCACAATGGGGGGGACCTAAGGTCCTCCCCCCTGGCCCCCACTCCTGAGCGGCGGGTGGGGGCCCTAAATACTAAAAAGGGGGGGGAACTAATGTCCTCCCCCCGGCCCCCACCCCTGAGCAGCGGGTGGGGGCCCTAAATACTAAAAAGGGGGAGGGACCTAAGGTCCTCCCCCCTGGCCCCCACCCCTGAGCGGCAGGTGGGGGCCCTAAATACTAAAAAGGGGGGGGACCTAATGTCCTCCCCCCCGGCCCCCCTGAGCAGCGGGTGGGGGCCCTAAATACTAAAAAGGGGGGGGGACCTAAGGTCCTCCCCCCCCGGCCCCCACCCCTGAGCGGCGGGTGGGGGACCTAAAAAAAATGTGTCCTCCCCCAGGTGATTAGGGGTCCCCAAACCCCTACTCACCCCCTCCCCCCCCCAAAAAAAATAACCCCCTACCTACCCCCCTCACCCTAAAAATAATGAGGGGGGGACCTTTAACTAAGTACCTGTAAAAAAAAATAAAACTTACCATTCGATGTTTTCTTTCTTCTAAATCTTCTTTTTTCAGCCCCAAAAAAGGCCAAATAAAAAACCATAATAACCGACGCAATTAAAAAAAAAAAACGAGCGCAAAAAAAATAATCCATCTTCACCCGGCGAGGGCACCGCGCAGACTGAGCTCTGCAGGGCGGGGGCAGGCTTATAAAGCCTTGCCCCGCCCTGCAATTAGGCTCAGCGCACTCTGATTGGTGGGTTTAAGCCATCCAATCAGAGTGCTCTGACAGGTAAATGAAGAGACTGACAGGTAAGTCTCTACATTTACCTGTCACAGCACTCTGATTGGTTGGTTTGAAATCCACCAATCAGAGTGCTCTGTGTCACTTTACACAGCGTGGGAAAGTTCTTTGGAATTTTCCCACGCTGTGTAATTTGACTCATAACACTCTGATTGGTTACTTTCAATCCACCACCGGGTTTTTTTTTTTTTTTACAGTGAGCAGCCACTGGCTGCTCACTGCTTACTAGACATGCCCCTATTTGCTGCATAGCGAGTAGGGGCAGAATTTACTAATACTAAGTAATCTTTACTTAGTATTAGTAAATGTGGCTGAAAGACCAATTTAGGTCTTTCAGCCTTTTAGTAGATAGCTCTCTAATACCGTGGGAATTAGGGAGTTATCTACTAAGCGGCTGCAAGATGCAGCCGCGGATCGGAGTTTGCATGCCACAGTCCAGATGTTAGTCCCCTTGAAACAACTTTTCCATCACTATTGTGGCCAGAAAGAGTCCCTGTGTGTTTTAAAATTCGCCTGCCTATTGAAGTCTATGGCGGTTCGCCCGGTTCGCGGGTTCGCGAACATTTGCCGAAATTCGCGTTCGACGTTCGCGAACCGAAAATTTCATGTACGCGACATCACTATTTACATGTTGGAAAAACACGGGTGCCAACTGCTGTGGCTTTCTGCAGTGTGCGTTCCGGCAAGGAGGGCAGGGTTGAGGAGTGGGTGGAAGATGATGTGTGCTAATCTGCTAAATAGTACATTTGCGGACTGCACTTTATATCTGAGAGTCAAATCGAAGCGTCTAATAGTGTGCTTACAGCGCAGTGGTGAATATTCTTATTTTCTGGGTGCTAAACTGCTAAATAGTACATTTTGGGTCCTGCTCTTCATATCTACAAGTCATGCTACAACAAAATTAAACACGTTTTAAAATATGTATGGGCCAACCAGTGGCTGTAAACAACAAAGTTTTATTGGTTACATTTATGACTACACACTCTAGTGAACAGGACCTTCATATAGTGTGTTCTTTTTTTTAAAAATCATACAGCATCTTTTCATGTGCTTTTCAGATGTCATATTGTGAATTACCAATTTTTGTGTAGCCTGATTTTTTTTAAAAAAAAGCGAAAAATAAGTGTTATTGTGATCACTTCATATACAGAAGCATTAATGTACATTTCTATATTGTGTAAAGGCACAACTACAAAGTTAAAAACCAAACACCAAGACAATGTGCCAGACAATCTACCTGTGCATGGCTAGTGTGATACAATAAGCCTACATCTTAAAAATGCAATAACCCACAGAAGATGGGTGAGAATTTTATTTGCAAATGGAACTTTGATTCAAATTTACTACATCGTCACTTGTAATATTGTTTCACTCTACAACACTTGTTACACAGATCTAAGTGATAGAAAACAGATTGATATTTTCTACACTAAAAAACTACCAGATAACAAGCTGCTATATTTAAACCAGTGATCAATAGCTTAGAGGAACTTCAACAATATTGTAATTCTGGGGAAATACCCTCACAAGTCAAACTGAGAGGTCAGTTTATAGGGAACATTGTTGCCTGGAGGAAATTCTAAAACAATTTCCATATGTTCTTTGCAGACTTTACATGCTGGAAAAACACAGGTGCCAACTGCTGTGGCTTTCTGCAGTGTGCAAGGAGGGCAGGGTTGAGGAGTGGGTGGAAGATGATGTGGAGGATGATGAGGTCCTAGACCCCACATGGAATGATGGTCATGCGAGTGACGTGTGCAGTTTGGAGGAAGAGGCGCTGGTCACACAAAAGCACCAGCACAGCATAAGAGGGAGCAGGGTGCAAAAGTGGAGCGGCCGTCCCCTAGCGCACGTCGGTATGTATTAGCTTGAGAATTACCAGTTATCCAAGTAATACATGTAGCGGTCAAAGGATCCATAATAGACTTGGACTCAGACACTGTCTGGGCGGCGGTCGGACGACCGGGACCCAGTATGCCTGATGTTGAAGTTAGGAGTCACAGTGTGGAATCGATTAGCAGGATCTGGTGCAGGGTAACCGCACGCCCACTGGTGTTGAGCACCAGCATTTGTGCAGCCACATACCAGGACCCTTATGCAGCTTCAGTAAAAAAAGTACTTGATACCAGAAGCCATCACCAGACTGATCCACAACTTGGAACAGGATGTGACATTCACTGTAGCAACTGTTCGCGCTTTTGGCGTTGTCACCCTGCTGCTGCTCGCTTGTCTGCGCTGCAGCGTAACTTCGTTCTCCCGCTCACCGCCTCATGAGACTGTGCGAGCAGCAGCA
>OW240921.1:35508455-35518889 GCA_933207985.1 Pelobates cultripes | reverse complement strand
CTAACAGGATTAAAAATGTAAATTATTGATAAACATAAGCTTATATTTATTGGTACCTCCAACAAATGCATTACATCCATACAATAAATACACACAATATATGCAAACAGTCTGCTGAATACACACACATAGTCAAACTGTTGAATAGACACAGACTGCTGAATACACAGACAGACTGCTGAATACACACACAGACAGACTACTGAATACACACAGACAGAGTGCTGAATACATACACAAAGACTTCTGAATACACACAGACTGCTGAATACACACAAACAGACACAGACTGCTGAATACACACTCAGACTGCTGAATACACACAGGCTACAAAACACACACATACATAGTGCTGAATACACACAGACAGACTGCAGTGAGGAGTGCAGTGTGTGTGAAGTGTGCAGTATGTGCATGAGTGAGAGGGGTGCAATGTGTGTGTGAGAGTTGCAGTGTGTGTGAGAGGTGTATGGTGTGCAGTGTGTGAGGGGAGATAAGGGAGGAAATGTATATTTTATTATAGGTTTTTTTAAATAAATAAATAAAAGCTATATGCCACTCCCTTTTTTTTTACCTTTTACCAGGGAGGGTGGTTATCGTTTTTCTGAACTACGCATGTAAGTAACCCTATAGTGTTAAATATCTTCCCGTAATCTGCGTATTATGCATATTTTGTTTGGTCTTTACATCAGCACCACTGCTAAGAAATGCATGTTCTGGTTGTGTCCCAATTTTATTTTGTTATAATCACAACATGACCCTCAGAAAACATGTGGTTAATTGTTTCCACAACTTGCTCTATTTCACATTTTTTTCAAACTACACTGTTTTCTTTGGAATCATTCCTTTTGCTGGAGAAAGTCTTGCACCTTCAGAATACAAGATTAGGGCTCTGTTGAGCTGAAAAGTTCCACTTTGCACTTTATGAGGTGGTGTATCCAGAAATAAATTTACCTTCTTGATCCTGGAGTATCGCCTATGTCCTTCTGCTTCTGTAAGTCTTCTGGTGGATTCAACGTTGTCCATCCTTGGCAAAGAGCAGCTCCACAACAGAGGGCCGAAAATTTCAGGCGGAACCTGTGTGCAGGGATTCTTGTTTTTATTGT
The DNA here is from genome assembly GCA_933207985.1 of Pelobates cultripes. Lineage (NCBI taxonomy): Eukaryota > Metazoa > Chordata > Amphibia > Anura > Pelobatidae > Pelobates > Pelobates cultripes. The sequence goes on along the minus strand of OW240921.1, from coordinate 35,517,783 downwards.
AAAGTCTTGCACCTTGTCAGACTTTCTGCATTATAAATTCATCTTGCATTCATACAGCACAGCCTTCGCTCTTGCTAAGCAATTGTAGATTATGCTAACGCACTGTACCTATAATCTTAATTTTATAAAGGACAGGAGGCAAATATTTTGCATTAAACTCTGTTTACTAAACTCCAGCAGCAGAGATTTAACAATAAAGTTTAATCAAATGAAAAAGAAAAATTGCAACAGGGTATTAAAGGCCCCTCCCCTTTAGCTCCTCCTCTTTCTTTGATGCAATATAACAAGAAATACATCTTTAACCCCTTCAGGACGGGTGACGGACGAGGTCCGTCACACAGGGGAGACCCTTAACGACGGGTGACGGACCTCGTCCGTCACGCGGTAAAATTAAGCCCGGATCGCCGCTATCGCGGCGATCGCGGGGTTAATGGTGCTCCCGGTATGCCTCTGCATTAGAGGCATACCGGGAGCACCCGGTCAAGCTGCCCAGCACATGTGCTCGCTCTGACCGCAAGTCTGAGCGAGCACATGTGCTCTGCATACTTACCTACCGGCTCCCTGCACTTCCGGGTTCTGTGTGAAGTGCAGGGAGCCAGATCAGTGCTGATCCTGCCCCCTGCTGTTAAAAAAAATTAAGTTTATTTAAAGTCCCCCCCCCTTACCCATTTTAATAAAAAATTAACCCCTTCCCTGCCAATTGATCACTGACTACAGTGATCAATTGGCAGGGATTACATTTTACTATGATCTGATTTTTTTTTTTAACCCCTGAGGGTTAATTCTTTTTTTTTTTAACCCTCAGGGGTTAAATTAATTAAATTAATTATTTTTTAATTATATATTTAGATAGCTGGGGTGGGTAGAAGTTAGTGGGGAATTGGGGGATCTGGCGTTAGGCTAACTAGGGGTTAACGTTAAAAGTTTTAAAAGAAACTTTAAAAAGTTAAAAATTAAGCTTAAAAAAAGTTTGAATAACATTTAAGTAAAAAAAACAAAAAAAACACATTTTACCTAGTCCAAATAAAAATTAACCCCTTCCCTGCCTGTCGATCACTGCCTACAGCGATCAAATAGAGATCACAGTATTATACTGTGATCTAATTTTTTTTAAACCCTGAGGATTAACTTTTATTTATTTTTTTAACCCTCAGGGGTTCAATTTATTTAATTAATTAATTTAAATATTTTATAACTATATATTTTGCTAGCTGGGGTGGGTGGGAGTTATGGGAAAATGGGGAATTTACTGTTAGTGCTGCGTACTGCTAGTTAGGGGTTAACGGTAAAAAAAAAAGCTTAGAAAAATGTTAAATCTGTAAAAAAGTTTTAAGAAAGTTTAGGAAAGTTTAAAAAAAATTTATAAGCAAAACAAAAGTTTAAAAACTAGTTTTTAAAAGTAAAAAAGTTATAAAAAGTAAAAAAATACATTTTAAAAACGCTCATTACCACTACACCTGGAGCAAACTAGAGAAAAAATTATCCCACGCCAAGGTTCAAAATATGCCTTTTGAATTACCCCAGGGTGTATTCTTTAATAAATAGTATGTGTTTGTGGGGAAGTTTCAATAACCAACCGTCTAAACTACTCCAAATTGGAACATGGACACAGCGTAAAACTTCAAAGTTAGAAAAAAACTGAATGGCTGCGTCTCAAATGCGCCCCTTCAACATCCACATATACCTGGCAAAGGTACATACGGGGGTATTGCTGTACTCAGCCGACATAGCTGAGCAACATATGAAGTATTATACAGTCATAGCACACATAAGGTTTGCAAAATATGCTGCGCAAACTCACTTTGTATGTCAAAAAGGCAGAAAAAATGCTTATTACCACTACACTTGGTACAAGCTAGCGGAAAAATGATCCCACGCTAAGGTTCAAAATATGCCTTTTGAAATACCCTGGGATGTCTTCTTTAAGAAATGGTATGGCTTTATAGGGAATTTGGATTATATAGCCTGGTAAAATACTCTAAAATGGGACATAGTCACAGCATAAAAATTCAAAGTTTGAAAAAAACTGGAATGGCTGTGTCCCAAATGTGCCCCTCCGATGTCCACACATACCTGGCAAAGGTACATACGGGGGTATTGCTGTACTCAGCCGACATAGCTGAGCAACATATGAAGTATTATACAGTCGTAGCACACATAAGGTTTGCAAAATATACTGTGCAAACTCACTTTGTATGTCAAAAAGGCAGAAAAAACGCTTATTACCACTACATCTGGTACAAGCTAGCGGAAAAATGATCCCACGCTAAGGTTCAAACTATACCTTTTGAAACACCCTGGGGTGTCTACTTTAAGAAATGGTAGGCCTTTGTGGGGTAGTTTGAATTTAAAACCTGCGAAGATGCTTGGAAATTGCACATAGGCCCAGCGTCAAAATTCAAAGTTTGGTAAAAACGGATATGGCTTGGTCTCCTATATGGCACTGTAGCTTCACGAAATAGTGCCAAAGACATTCATATGGGGTGTCATTTTACTCAGAAGACTTAGCTGAGCATAATTTGGGGGGTTTGAACTTAGTGGCACATATGAAATATACAAAACGCCCAGCAAAAATGCAATCCGTATGTAAAAAATGCACAAAATTATTTTTTACCACATACTTTGGCATATATTGGTGAAAAAATGGGGGCATGTTAAGGCACAATATGCACCTTATGAGATACCCTGGAGTGTCTACTTTTACAAATGGTAGGCCTTTGTGGGGTTTTTTTGAACAGTCAAACTGTTATAATACCCCAAATGGAAGCTAAGGCTCATTAAATCCATCTCTCAAAATTCTACTGTGAATACTGTAAAGGACAGGTCTCCTATATGGCACTGTAGCTTCACGAAATAGTGCCAAAGACATTCATATGGGGTGTCATTTTACTCAGAAGACTTAGCTGAGCATAATTTGGGGGTTTGAACTTAGTGGCACATATGAAATATACAAAACGCCCAGCAAAAATGCAATCCGTATGTAAAAAATGCACAAAATTATTTTTTACCACATACTTTGGCATATATTGGTGAAAAAATGGGGGCATGTTAAGGCACAATATGCACCTTATAAGATACCCTGGAGTGTCTACTTTTACAAATGGTAGGCCTTTGTGGGGGTTTTTTGAACAGTCAAACTGTTATAATACCCCAAAATGGAAGCTAAGGCTCATTAAATCCATCTCTCAAAATTCTACTGTGAATACTGAAAAGGACAGGTATCCTGTATGGCACTGTAACTTCACGAAATAGTGCAAAAGACATACAATGGGGGTGTCATTTTACTCAGCAGATGTAACTGAACACAAAATAAAACTTTGTACAGGAATAGCACACACCAACTTTACAAAATATACACGAGAATTTCTCTGTTATAAGTTTGTGTGCCAAAAACCAAAAAGAACACAATTTTACTCCAATATTTAGCAGAGGTTGGCGGTGAAATGGCTACGTAGAAAGTGTCAAAACAACCTTAGGTAAATAGCCCGTGATGTCTACTTTATATAAATATATACTTTTGTGTGGCAATTTTGTTTTCTTTTATGGCTATTAAGCTTACAAGACAAACATACCAAATTCTAAAATCGCTCCACATTAAAAGTTTATTTTACTCCTTGTGCTTTGTGACCTGTAACTACCAAAAAAAACTTAAAATCCCAGACACATTATATATTCTGTAAATCAGAACAAATAAATAAATTTATTTTTAATTACTTTCCTTAACCTGCACTAATTATGCACACATTATTATTGCAAAAACTGTAAAAAAAAACAATATTTTTCATTTTTTTTGCATTTTTCTGTATTTTTTTTATAATAAGTAAGCATTTATATATATATATGTTATATCAAATTAAAGCCCTTTCTGTCCTTTAAAAAACAGTATATAATATGTGTCGGTGCAATAAATGAGAGAGATGCAAATTGCAGTTGAACGCAAACAGCAAGAAAATGCAAAAATTGCTTGTGTCATTAAGCGTAAGTCAAGCTTCTGAAGCTGTGTCCTTAAGGGGTTAAAATACAATAAACAACAACAATAATGACAACAATGAAAATTCAGACTGTAAACAATCGTAATCCTGAATGGAGGGTTTTTGTAGAGTGTGAAGACGATTCCATGAATTGTTCCATGAAGGTGAATCAAACTGAAAAGAAACAAAAATACATGAAAGGGATATAGAAATTAACTGTTTGTCATATATACATACATATATGTTCAAATTTTATTTTAAAAGTAATAATAACAAGTAAAATAATCGCAAATCTCAATATGTGTGATAGTAATTAAAATTACATAATAACCAAATAAACACACCCACAATGTATTCTAATGAAACATAGAAACAGGAAGGGGAGAAAAAAGGGTGCAGAATATTTGCCTCCTGTCCTTAATAAAATTTAAATTATAGGTACACTGTGTTTGCATAATCTAGAATTTTATAACATGACAGAAGGCTTCATATTTTGCATTTTTAAAGCTGTGGGAGAAAAGCAAAAGAAGCATGAGAAAGCTGACTAAAATAAAAAAACACTGAATGTACTTTCTCTAGTCCAGTCCGCAATATGTCAGTAAGTGAAACATCCGCTGAAAAAGCCCTCGATGCGGCTGCGCCCCAGACCGAGTGTGCGCCAAAACAAGAGTCTACAACAGCTAAAGAAAACAACCAGCGAACCCATCTTGCTAGAGTGGTGGATGTGATTGGATAATGGTTTAGAGGTTTAGCAAATAAAACAAGGAGTTTCCCCAATGGGGATGTCCGTAGAGGAACTGTACGGTCTACATATAGCAGTAATGTGTCTACCACGCAAAGGCGAGGGACAGCCCAAAAAGTGATATGAGATGAAGCAAGAGTCTGTCTTAGTCCGACGCTAGATAGAAAACAACACTCCTTCTGCAGTGAAAGAAAAACCATGCACATTGAACGGTTTTAAATGTCCACAACCCGTCGAAAAGAAATAAGACACAACAAAAGTGTACGTTTCGCTGAGAGTTGGCGCAGAGACAATTCCGTATTGTCTGACCAATCTGGAAGAAAACTTAAAACTAGATCCACGTCCCACATACGTGAGTATTTGGGAGCAGTCGGCTAGACAGTCAAATTCCCCTTAGAAGGTGACAGAACAGAGGGTTCTGGCCAATAGAAGCTGCCAAGAAAGTCCTGTAGGGGAACATAAGCTGCAAAGTAAGCCGAATGCATAACATTGATAGAGCGATACGACTTGCCAGACGAAAAAAGATGGTATAAGACATTTAGGACGGCGGTCACAGGTGCAGTAAGGGGATCGAGATCCCTCTCTAGACATCAATTACTCCAACTGCTCCATGCAGCGCTGTAACTGCTTCTAGTGCCAGGAGCCCATGAGTCCCATAATAGTTCCTTAGCCGATTGCTCCCCTTAAACTATCCAGTCCACTAGGTCCAAGTTTCTTTGGAGGATCAGTGGATATAATACCCCTTGGGTGTTCGTCAACAGATGCAGTAAGGATGACAGTAGTATCCTGTGATAGTTCCAGTAGATCTGAAAACCATACTTGACTCGGCCATCTGGGAGTGATGAGTTACAGAGTGATCTTGTGGATTCGTATGTGGTGCAGGAATCTCGCCAACATCGAGAAAGGAGGACATGCATAAGCCTCCGGAAGTCAGCTGAAATATCTCTGTAACTGTCTGTTTGTCCGGGATGCAAATAGGTCCAACTGGAAGGGTCCCCGCACAGTCTTCAGAGTGCGGAATATCGAGACGTTCAGTCTCCAGTTGCTGACGTCCCTCCAGTGTCAAGAGAACCAGTCTGCCATTAGGTTGTTGGTTCCAGGTAAGTACTCCACCCCTGGAGTGATGTTGTGGGTTAGGCAAAATCAGTATTTGTCCTTTGTCACCTCCGCAAAGTCCCGGGATCAGGCTCCGTCCATGCGGTTTACGTATTGAACCACCGATATGTTGTCCATGCGAAGGAGTATGCAGCAATTCGAGACATCTTTGGCCAGACTGCGAATCGCGAACGACCCTCAAATCACTTCCTGACAATTTATGTAAAGATCTGTCTCCTCTTTGGCCCATGGCCCACCTGTGGAAGCTGGTGTGCAGTTGGCACCCCATCCCCAGGGACTTGTGTCTGATTCCATGATAAAATCCGGCATGGGTTTGAAAATCGCTCTGCCATTTCACTCCTGCATGTGGAGTAACCAACAATGGAGTTTGGTCCTTACTTCAAGTATTACTGATATCCAATGGTCGTAAGAGTGACCTGTCTGTAAATAATGGGCTTTCAGCCCTTGCATTGCTCTGTAGTGCAGCGGATCTGGAAAAATTGCCTGGATGAATGAGGATAGGAATTTCACCATTCGAGCCAGGATTCATAGAGGGTTGGAGTCCTTATGTAGAATACACATGATTTCTCTGCAAATAGATTTGATTTTTGTGTTGGGTAGGCAACGGACACACTTGGTAATAACGATCTTGAATCCCATTAATATCCATCTCACTATCTATCCTAGCTGTTCATATAATGGTTAATTTGAACCAAGAATAAATTTGGAATTGTATCTCCGATTCTCGGAAATAAAATGTATCTAAAATTCTATTTACGGGAAAAGTACTGATTTCGAAATGTTCTTGTTAATTGTCCAAGATTTCGGTATTTGTAAATATCAGATTTTTATGAAATATGCATGCGTTATATAATGTAGAATATAAACAGTTAATATAAATATAGAAACAGCTGTTCATAACTTGTGAAAAACAATCTATGTCATTAATGCTCATGGCCCCTACCGACATGAAAATGGGGTATAACTATAACTGACGTATAATAAAATTTGAATTGGTTATAGAACACATCTCTTGTCTTCTTGACTGATTCCCAAGATCCTGTCTATCAAAGAGGGTGTGGCTCCAACAAAATATCCATCTAACAAAGAGGATTTCGTGTATAGCTGATTTTATCCCCAACAAGAGGAAAGGCAAATAGTGAAGCCAAGATAGAAAGGGAAGAAGAAAGAGAGAGATAAGGAGAGAGAAAAAGTGAATTGTTAATTTGGAGAAATAGATCATCGGAGAGAGATCAGAAAAGGACATGACAAAAGAATAAAAATATAGAGGCTAGAGGGAGAGTAGAGTGAATAGGAAACAATGACAATGAGATATAGGGATACAGCGAGAGAAAGATTGAACAATCTCTTAAAGGGACACCGTAGGCAATGTATCTGCTTCATCTCATTAAACTGGTTATAGTGTATGGAGTCCCCTGGTGCCATCATTTCTTTCAGCATTAAACAGTTTTTAATGTTGTAATGTTTTAATGCTAAACAAGAGATCCCGGCAGTCCATCTCCTCTGTGCTGCTTTGGCTAACAAGGAAGTATTACCCTGAGCAGCAATGGGCAGCTGTGATTGGCTGAGAGTGTCAGCTGACTGATTTTAACCTGTCAGAGCTCCAAGTGACGGTATGAATGGGTATGACAACAAGGAAGTGTGTAATCTCTGCCTTAGCTACACATACAGAAGGGGCCAGACTGTGGCTGGCCAGGGACTCTTATTTTGTGGCATACTGCACAAACATGGTGCAACACTGAATGGAGGGACAGTGCCAGGGCACTCCAGGCACTATAACTAATTCAAAGAGACAAAGTGGTTATAGTGACTACAGTGTCCCTTTAACCTTTGTTTCTACTTCCTTGAGAAATTTCTAATGGAAAAGGGGAAGACAGGTGAGTAGCAGTGAGATATGGAGGTAATGCAATGATGTAAGAAAAGTTGTAAATCTTAACCAATATACATTGTTAATAAATGTCACACAGGGAAGAGGAATGGCTGTGACTTGGGTAAGGGATGTTTAGTTGGTGACATCAACATATGTCATGCTTCACAAACTTTAACTTACGTTCCCTTCCGAACATTCCTCAAAGAATCCCTATATTATCACATTGACTACCTGACTCCACACACACAGAATTTTCACATTGTGAATCATCACCTTCAAAAGTGTCAGCTCTTCTGGTCACTGAATTCTCCCTCTGCTTTGATTGTACATCTCATCTCTACGTCTCTACTGGCAGTGACTGTGGATCCTAATAGGACTCATAGGCTTAATTACTTACAGTTAGCCTTGCTTCAGATTACAGTACTTTAGCCTAAAAATTGAAAATCACTTTGAATTCTCACTTTAGTGAATAGCCCTCACAAAGTCAGAGACAGAGAGACCTGCATCTTTTCTCTTTTTTTCGATTTCTTTGATGAATCCTGAATGGAATAGGAAAGGCAAGACAGGGGAGTAGCAGTAAGAGAGGTAGGAGATGCCTTATTTTGTTGAATAAACAGGAAAACAGCATACAGGAAAGAGGGAAAGATGTGACTTGGGTTAGGGGAGTCTAGAAAGGAGGAGGCAGCCAACAGATGTCACAATCACAAATCTTAAAATATGTTTCCTCCCAGACATTCCTCCGAGATTTGCACACTGACTAGCTAACTACACACACACAGCATTTTCACACTGAAAAGCCTCTCAATTACAAGTAAGTGTCAGTTCTTCTGGTCACACTTAATTCTAATTCTGCTCTGATTGTACATCTTATTTCTGTATCTCTACTGGCAGTCACTGGGGATCCTAACATGACTCATAAATACATTCTACTTACTTACATTCTCTCTGTGATATCAGTGCACCCCATTTATTTTGGGGATGCATATATTATGTGAGTATGGCACTGGCAGCTCTCTCTGGATTCACAGCTTCTAATAGATAGGATTGTACATATCACCAGTTGAATCAAAGAGCTCTCATTATACTCTCTCCAATGATTTGGATGTTTCTAACCTGGCATTTTGAGACTTACACAGCTTGACAGATATCACTATGTGATATGTGCAGGTTTATTAATGACTTTTTTGGTGCTAGGATCTCATCTTATTTTATCATCTTATCTATGCCTTTTTCAGTGCCTAGTGCCCTGATGATTCCCTCTATTACCCCACTTCCTGTGCTGTGAAGAATGTGTTAACCCCTTAAGGACAGAGCTTCAAAAGCTTGTCTTTCACTTAATGACAACAGCATTGTTTTCATTTTTTGCTGTTTGCGTTCAACTGCAATTTGCATTTTACTAATTTGTTGCACCAACACATATTATACATTGTTTTTTAAAGGACAGAAAGGGCTTTAATTTGATGTAACACACATATATATAAATGCTTATTTATTATAAAAAAATACAGAAAAATTTAAAAAAAATGAAAATTTTGTGGGTTTTTTTTTACAGTTTTTGCAATAATAATGTGTGCATAATTAGTGCAGGTTAAGAAAAGTAATTAAAAATAAATTAATTTAGTTGTTCTG
>OW240921.1:35486455-35507423 GCA_933207985.1 Pelobates cultripes | reverse complement strand
ATTCCGCGTGGAAAGCAAAACCCTGTCCCCACAACATAGGACGGAGCTGCTCTGCGATGCTTGTCAGCCTGAGCCTTCTGGCGAGTAGCAGAGTCCACCAAAGAACGCTGAACCTGCTCCCAAGTATTACGCAAACCAGCCAAATGCTCATCCAGAACTGGCATGCCCTGTGAGGAGAATGCAGTCGGAAGAACAACAGGATGCTGGCCATAGACAACGTAAAAAGGGGTCTTGCCGGAAGAATCATGAGTGGCGTTATTCCGAGCAAATTCAGCCCAAGGAAGCAGGTCAGACCAATTGTCCTGATGGTGAGACACAAAACAACGGAGGTATTGCTCCAGAGACTGGTTGGCACGCTCAGCAGCCCCATTAGACTGGGGATGATAAGCGGAAGAAAATGAGAGAGAAATACCCATTTCTGAACAAAAGGCCCTCCAGAACCTGGAAATAAATTGGCTACCCCTATCGGATACAATAGATACGGGAATCCCATGTAATCGAAATACTTCTCTAGCGAAGATATGAGCCAGTTCCTTGGATGTGGGCAATTTGTGAAGAGACACGAAGTGAGCCATTTTGGAGAACCGATCCACTATCATCAGGATTACTGTGTTACCATTTGAAGGGGGTAATTCAACAATAAAATCCATGGACAGGTTAGACCAAGGTCTCTCGGGAACGGGTAACGGATGCAACAGCCCACAAGGAACTCTACGGGAGGATTTCATACAGGCACAAGTAGTACAAGCACTTATATAGTCAGTGACATCCTTTCGTAAGGAATCCCACCAAAAATACTGAGAAACAGCTGACACCGTTTTGGAAATACCAGGATGTCCAGCAGTCTTAGTATCATGATATAATGACATAATCTCCCGTCTCTCAGGAACATCAACGAACAGTTTATCATTAGGCCTCTCGCTAGGTGCCATGCTTTGTTTCGCTTGTATGGCCTGCAAGAGGGACGCGGAAATAGACAAAATAGTAGTAGCTATTATCCTGTCTGGGGGAATGACAGGAGTAACATCAATCTCCTGTTTGTCAGTAGTTTCGAACTGTCTGGACAGAGCGTCTGCTTTAGTGTTGCGATCACCTGGCCTATAGGTGATAATAAAATTGAAACAGGACAAAAATAGTGACCACCTAGCCTGCCTGGAAGACAATCTTTTGGCTTCGCTAAGGTAGGATAGGTTCTTGTGATCCGTAAAAATGAGGATAGGATCCTTAGTTCCTTCTAACAAATGTCTCCACTCTTTAAGTGCTAAAATAATAGCAAGGAGTTCGTGATTACCCACATCATAATTTTTCTCTGCTTTGGACATTTGTTTAGAAAAGAAGCCGCATGGATGCAATGGCTTTTCAGGCGACTCTCTTTGGGATAAGACAGCACCTACCCCAATATCCGAAGCATCAACTTCAAGAATATAGGGCAGTGAGGGGACAGGATGCTGTAAAATAGGTGGAGAGGCGAACGTAGTTTTAAGAAATTCAAAAGCCTGAAGTGCCTCGGTAGACCAAACACCAGTATTGCCATCCTTTTTAGTCATACGGGTAATAGGTGCTACAATGGACGAGAAACCTTTGATAAAACGTCTATAATAATTGGAGAACCCAAGAAAACGCTGAATAGCTTTCAGACCTTGCAGTAGAGGCCATTCTATTACAGCAGCAAGCTTCTGGGGATCCATACGAAAACCTTTAGCGGAAATCAAATACCCCAAGAACTGGACTTCGGTTTGGTCAAACAGACATTTTTCTAGCTTGCAATAAAGACCATTAGCAAGAAGGTTCTTCAAAACTGTCGTAACATGTCTGTGATGAGTGTGTATATCTGTAGAATATATTAAAATGTCGTCCAAGTATACGATAACAAATGTGTGAATAAAATCTCTTAAGACATCATTAATAAATTCTTGGAATACTGCTGGGGTATTGCAAAGCCCAAATGGCATAACAGTATATTCGTAATGACCGGATCCAGTGTTGAATGCAGTCTTCCATTCGTGATTTTCCTTTATACGTATCAAATTGTATGCACTCCTAAGGTCTAATTTAGTGAACACAGTGGCATGTTTCAGCCTGTCAAATAATTCTGTAATTAAAGGTATAGGGTATGCATTTTTGATAGTGATTTTGTTTAGACCTCTATAATCTATACACGGTCTTAAATCACCTTCTTTCTTTGATACAAAGAAGAACCCTGCTCCAGCTGGAGAAGAGGATCTCCTAATAAACCCCTTTTCTAATGATCCCTTAATATACTCCTCCATGACACGGTTTTCTTGAACCGATAAGGGGTACACCCTGCCCTTTGGAGGTATAGTGCCAGGCAACAAGTCAATAGCGCAATCATAGGGTCTGTGAGGCGGTAATTTCTCAGCCTCCCTTTTATCGAAAACAGTCTTTAGAGATAAATACTGAGGGGTATAACCGTAGACAAAGGAGGACTGGTAGGTACCTCAATAGAATTCAAAGGTGTGACTTCCAACGTACAAGACTCGTGGTAGGCCTCACTCCATGATTTTATTTGCCCTGTCTCCCAGTCAAAAATGGGATTGTGAGCACGTAACCATGGATACCCTAATACTAACTGTGAAGAGGGAGAGGTGATGACCTGGAATTGAATGGTTTCATAGTGTAAAACCCCTGTATACATGTGTAATGGTACAGTCTCATGAGTAACAACTGGAGAACTTAATGGTCTACCATCTATGGCCTCAACGGCCAAGGGTATCTCCTTCTCTCTGATGGAAATGTTGTTTCTCTTTATAAAGCCAGAGTCTATAAAATTTTCAGCTGCCCCAGAGTCAACCAGAGCATATATGTTGTCAACTATACAAATCTCTCCCATATATAAAGAAACCGGGAGAAGCAAGCGGTTAGGAGGCAATTTAGGAGACTTAGATATCACACCCAAGGCCAGTCCCCTATAAGGTCTTAGGTGCGAGAGTTTCTTGCGAAGCAAGAGTGCGAAACTGAATAGCATAATCAGCCACAGACCTAGAACCCTGTTTAATTCTCATTAATGCTCTCGCGGCATTCTTTGACCTTTTCATTGTGTCAAAAGTTCTACGAAAAGCCGTAAGAAAACTGTTGAAATCATGTACCACAGGTCCATTAGCTTCCCAAATAGGATTTGCCCACTCAAGTGCCTTATCGGTAAGTTGGTGCATAAAGAACCCAACCTTAGACCTCTCTGTGGGAAATGAACGTGGATACATTTCGAAGTGAAATTCAATTTGATTAATAAACCCTCTGCAAGTCTTAGAGTCCCCTCCATACCTAGGAGGAGGTGTTAAATGGGCCGAAGTATTAGGCAAAGTAGATACTTCAGGAAGAAGGGGCGTAGGAGGGTTAGGTGTGGTTGCTGGAACGGTTCTAGCTAGGAGCGTCTGGAGAGCCTGAGCTATCTGATCCATACGGTGATCCTGCTCTACAAATCTTGCCTCATGGGACGCCATCTGTTGAGCTAAATCTGCGGGGTCCATGGCCCTATCATAATGTAACGAGAATATACCCCTACACGCAGGATCCAGCTAAACAGAGGCAAATACAGAGGAGAGATACGTCTACCGGACCTTAGAATGGCCGGACTTGACGTATATGAGAGAAGACAGAGCCAGGAACAAAACCGAGGTCAAGGGCACAGAGAGACAGCGAAAACTAGGACAAGCCGGGGTCTGGTACACGGAAAACAGCAAGCCGGCAAACAGTACAGATAAGGATAAAGCGAAAACGAAGTCAGAATACAAAGCCAAAGTCAATACGAGAAAACACAACTGAACACCACAAGCGCTAAAGGAACTGAAACAGAAACCACGATAGGGCAACGAGCTAAGGGAAAAAGGTAAGTTTAAATAGCTTTTAAACGAAAGTGATTGGCTCCTGTCACTTCCACACCCCCTATAGGTAATTGTATAGGGAGGGTGGTATGACAGGAGCCAATGGGAGCCTTTTGGCAATTAGGCTCCCACTGTCTCTTTAAGAGCGCGCCCGAGACTCGCGGCGCGCTCTTAGTTTCAGACGGGACACGTGACCGCTTCACGCGGTCACTGCCCGCCTTCCATCCAAAGCAGTCGGATGAGCCGCGCGCGGCTCGTGCAGCCGCAGGACCGCGCGCGGCTTGAAGAGAGGACCGCGACCGGCCCCCGGTTAAGGTAAGTAACGCTACAGCAGCGGAACCGCCATTTCCTTCTTTGCCACGTGAATTGCAGGAAATCCTGGTGCCCCCGTGCAATGGGTACCGTGAGGTACGCATCTTTTAGATCGAGTTTGACCATCCAGTCGCCTGGTTGGAGCAAATCTCGTAGGCAGTGAATGCCCTCCATCTTGAAGTGATGGTAGGTTACGTAAGTATTGAGGTGTTTGAGATTGATAACTGGGCGGGATCCGCCCCCCTTTTTTGGGACAATAAATAGGTTGCTCACAAAACCCGGGGTATGCATCGGGATTTCTTGAATAGCACCCTTGAGAGCCAAGTCCCGGTCCTCCTGGGAGACGAGGGTCGTGTCTAGAGGGGAAAAAGCAATCTCCCTGGGTGGTGAGCGCTGGGTGGGAATGGATATAAAGTCTATTAGGTACCCGTGGACAGCCCTGAGTATCCAGGCATCTGAGGTAATGAGAGCCCAAACGTGGGAAAAATGTGTGAGTCTGCCCCCAATCGCTACATGTGTAGAAAATTGAGAAATGTAGCTTACCGTAAGGACGTCTTCCGGAAGGAGCGCCTCGTGTACCTCTCGACACCCATGGTCTGCCTCGTTGGGGAAAAAAGGTCGGGGCGGACCTTTGATCAATAAAGGGAGTTCTCCCCACATAGGAGCCTCGGCTCGGGCGTGAGCCTCTGTAAACTCTGCCGGACAGACGGCCCCTTGCTCTGCCGGCCCCACCAAAAACCTTTGGGTGGAACACCCTTTTTAGATTTGATTGTGCCTTGTCTAAGGCCGTAAATGTTTGTACATAAGATCTTTTACAAAAGTTTCTCCAAAAAGGTACCCTTTTGCTAGGGCTCCTGGCTCGGTAATTGCCATATTTACGAGCTTGGGTTCTATTTTAATTAGAATAGCTTTACGACGCTTTGTAGCCAGAGCGGAATTGGCATTGTCTATGAGGCATATCACCCTCTGAATCCAACCTCTAATAGTGAGGCGATCTAAAGCGTCATCTTGTGCCAAGGATTCCTCCACGGCTTCAAATATTTTGGTCGCTGGACCTAGGATATCCAAGACTTTGTCTTGACAATTATAAAGTGAAAAGTCCAGACCTTTTCTAGGTTTCCAACCCGTCTTGCTTAAAAATTGAATGATCTTGGGATCGACTTGGGGTGTCTTACAGACATCGTCTGGTACGGTGGGGCGTGGGCATTCAGCCCTCAGTTTACTACGTGTTGCCTTGTCCAGAGGCTTACGGACCCGTGAGGCGACATATTGCGCCACATGCTCAGCTGGTGACCATTCCGCAGAGCGGGGGTGACGCAAGTCATCCGGCTCAAACAATGGTTCGCCCTGCGGGTCAAGAACTGTTACCTGTTTAATCAATTCTGAGCTTGCGGTAGTCATCTTAGTAGAGGGATTACACACCTCATCCATGTCATATTCCGAATCTAGGTCGGACAAATCGTGAGACTGATCTGAGTCTAGGGCTGGGGCACTCTCCTCATCTGAACTGAGTTCTGACTCAGTGGAATCAGGTTGGGCTTTAGCCCACTTCCAATGCCTAGCCGCTTTTGCCCGGCTAGAGGCTCTTTTGCGCGGTGGGTTAGTATTCGCGCCATCTGTGACAGGTGTTTTACTGTCCATCGTCAATTTGGAGGAGTGCTTGGTTTTTGCAGAGGCTTTGCGGCCGGGGCGTGCTGGGTTGGAAATGGCTGGTATCGCGACTGGCATAGCGGTCGGAGGGACCATGCGTTGGGCCTGTCTTAGTGCCTGGGTAAAAGATTTTGAAATAGATGAGGACATAATGTCCATGGCAGATGCCAGGGCTTTAGAGACAGACTTGGACACAGTAGTACCCATGATAGCCTGAATATCCTCTGATGCTGGGAAATCCAGGTCATCCCCAGAAACTATAGGGGGAACACCCAGTGTAGTGTGGGGGTCAGTTGTTGTCCCTGAGGGACCAGGCAAGTCATTAGCAGATTGCATAGTATAGTGTAACTGACAGGCAGGAGTTAACAATCAAATAGCTGATTTTTTTTATTTTTTATTATTATTATTTTTTTTTTTGCAAGTAATTAACAGTGCAGGTATTGTGTGGTTAATTTAATACTAAGAGTTGTAAGCAGGGTTAAGTAACCCAGCTGAAATAACTAGAGTACACTAAGCAGAATATTTAAAACAGCAAAGACACTTACAGCTAGTTATGAAATAATGGAGGGGAGCAGGAGAAAGGGGGACCGTCTGCCACTAATACTGGACACCAACTCCGATCAAGGGACGGAGTGGGCGTTCCAGAGTACAAAGGGCGGGAAAAATGCGGAAGAAAATGGCCGCCGTGTCGGCGGGAACCAAAAAGATGGCCGCGATGAGCGAAACCGAAAGTAAAAGGTAAATGAAATGAAATGCCGTTGTCGGCGGAGAAGGAACGGAGTTACACTGCCGCACGAGGAGGGAGAGTAGGAGTGCGGCTGGCTGCGCGGTCAGAATTAGATCCGACCGCGACCACAGCCGGAGTGAAAATGGCCGTTGGGGCGGTCTGACAGGGCGCGCATGCCCAGGGCGAATTTAAAGTAACAGAACCTTAGACCTGTCAAGCCCCTGAATATCAGGGCAGTTAGAAAAATGGGGTTAAGCCATGAGAGTGGGTGGTTTTGTAACAGAAAAAAGTAGTGAAATATTCAACAGTGGTAAATGATTATTTAAAGGCACAATGCAGCCAGTACCAGTAAAAGGTACCCATTAATGTAAGTTATTATAAAGAAAACAATGAAATACAAGGTAGTACAATTAGCATGTTGAATAGAGTAACATTAAAGGATCTCACAGTGAGAGAACTGTGAGAGGTGTACTTATCTGAGGGTAGCAGCAAAGAAAGAGGAATTGGTCATCAATGCTCCGCCTACTATAGGAGAAGGACGACACTGATTGGATGGCTATGTTACTAGGCGGACATTGTCACTATGATGTTATACTCAGTTCAAATGTTTATTTTTCTTCAATAATGTATTCTTTGCTGCTGAGGGTATTAAAGAAATAGAGCAGCATAATAGGAGCCTTCGGGTCTTTAATAAAATCCACAATATCTCCGCTGGTAGTCAGGTCACAGCATGGAAAATCACAGGTAGTGTAGTAATAATCCTCTATCTCAAGAACTAGATGACACATAGTTTGGGAGTCAACTGAACTTTTATTATACGGTCACAGTATTTATGCAAGACCCCTTGCAAGGGGTTTCCTTAATGACATTGCAGGGGTTTTACTCCAGAGGACTGTGTGGGGAATGTAGCGTGCAAGGCTGTTTCCCAGCATGCCTTGCTGTACAGGAGAGATAATTGTGCAAGAATGTACTGTTTATCACTTTATCTCTCCGCACAGCAAAATATACAGTTTCACTTTAAAATACATAATTGATCAAATATAAGGTGGAATTAGCTGAATGACCCCTTATTGAATAGCTGGGATCTGAGCGCACCATCTGGTGAAATACCGCTCAGATTCCTGCACTAATAAACGAAAGCCATTCGAAAGACAGTTTCATATGAACAGGCATTGCAATGTGGGAATATACTTGTAGCTTTAATATGCCGAAAGAATAATTTATCCGAACGGTCTGGAAGTCCAGCGGTGTTTGTGAAGTCGAGTAGCTGATTTTAGTTCCAGGCACTCAACGACCAAACACCGCTGGGCTTTCGTGAACAAAGTTGGCCACTGCCATGTGTTCGGCATACGAAAGGCAGCCACCCGCGAAACACATTAATGGGCTGTGGATACATTGTTGCAATAGTTAATGGGAGACACACGACCCCCTTTGTGTGGTCTCCCATTCGGCAGTTTATTAGTTTCACGAACAGTGTTGAAATTCACCTTTTGTGAAACTACCATATGAATGCTTGCGGCTTTCGTGCCGCTAGCATGCGAATGCTCTCGTTCGCATATAACATAGCATAGGGAATACGGACCGGTTCAGGCAGTCTTAAGGCAACCCTATCACATGAGTGCAAATACAGTCTTAGGTGGCTAGGTTTGCCACTATATATATATATATATATATATATATATATATATATATATGAAAGGAAAAAATCAGCACTCCCAGGTAGCTTTCTTAGGAACTTTTTAGTGATTTGTTTTCTTTAATACATTTAGTGCAATCAAGCACCGGGTCAAATAACTGTAAATAGGAGTGCAAGGCTTTTTTATATATATATATAATTTCTATTTTTTATTTATTACTTTTTTTTTTCTTTAGTTAAAGCTGGTCATAAAGTGGGACTCAGTAACCATTATAGCTTCCAACAGCAAATACTTGAATCTTTTCTGACTTGTGTGACACTTACCTGGACAGCTGTACAGTTGACATGGTGTGGGCCAGAGTGAAGTTTGGACCGTAGCTCGCTGGGTGATCCTTCAGGTGCTTTTTGCGGTCTCGCAGTGTCCCTGTGCTGGTTGAGAAGTAGCGAGGGGATGTCAAGATAGTGCGCACCGTTGCTCGCAGTCTGGTGGCTTCTCTTTGTGCAGGTATGGTGGTGTGTGCCCGGGCTGTCTGTGGATGGTAACCTGGTGCTTTTATCCAGTGGTGTATCCTGGTTTTGTGCTGCCCTAGGCAGGACAAAACTCAGGCGCCCCCCTCCCCCCGCGCCACCCCCACCCAACCCTTCCCCCCGCCCCACCTTCTAAATACACACACACACAGTCAGACACATACACAAACACACACACACACACACACACACAGTCAGACACATACAAACACACACACACAGTCAGACACATACACAAACACACACACACACAGTCAGACACATACACAGACACAGTCAGACACAAACACACACACACACACAGTCAGACACACACAGTCAGACACAAACACACACACAAACACACACAGACACACACAGTCACATACACACACACAGTCAGACACAAACACACACACACACACACAGTCAGACACATACACAGACACAAACACAGTCAGACACAAACACACACACACACAGTCAGACACATACACAGACACAGACACAAACACACACACACACACACACACTCACAAACACACACAGTCAGACACAAACACACACACACATTAACTTTTTTTTTAAATTTAAATCCCCCCCCCAACCTCCTTACCTTTGGGAGTGCTGGGGGGGGGGTCTCTCTCCCTGGTGGTCCAGTGGCTGCAGGGCGGGCGGCGCTGGCGGGCGGGCGGCCGGCGAGGGAGCACTTCCCATGAGCTGCTCAGCTCCCTCGCGCGTCGGCTGCAGAGTGAGGCTGGGAACCGGAAGATGACGTCATCTTCCGGCTCCCAGCCTCACTTTGCGGTGCGCGAGGGAGCTGAGCAGTCAGCTCATGGGAAGTGCTCCCTCGCCGGCCGCCCGGGATGTCAGTTAGCCGCGAGGCTAACTAGGCATTTGCCCTGGGCATTTGGGGGGCGGCGTTTTTTGCCGCCCCCTGAAAAATGCCGCCCAAGGCAAATGCCTTGTTTGCCTCGCGGCTAATACGTCCCTGCTTTTATCCATCCTCCACTGAACTTGAGTGTCGTTTTTCCTGCTGGGACTTTCTTGTTTTTTTGCGTCAGGAGAGTGTTTGTTAAGGTGCCGCCGGCTTGAGGCCCTGGTTGCTGTCAGGAGCCGAGGGCTTGGGGGCAGCTTGTGTGTGAGGCTACCGCTTGCCTTTTGTGAGGAGGATGCCCACATCGCTTGGGTGAGTTTTGCCCAAAAGTCAATCAAAAATTCTATCAAGTGAGGTTGCTTGCAAAGTTTGGGTGCTGGTAGGTGTTGCACAAGTGGCGTCCACCATATTGGTGCTGTCGTTGTGTTTCACGCTTATGGAGGTCATTTTGCGTTTATGCTGGTCTCTGCTGGTTTGTGTCTTGGACCGGGATATCCCCCACTGGTCCATGGGGGGGGTTACAAGGCTTGGTGCGGTGTTTTCTGCTGCTTCCCCAGGGTTCACCAGGCTGCAGGTTTATCATCCTGCTCTCCGGGTTTTTTTCCCACTTATGGTTTGGTGTGTCCGCTTGTGTTGAGCTCTGGTACTGCTTAAGAGGGTGAGCTGCCTTCTTGACTAGTTTTCCTGTCGGGTTTTCGGCAGAAATCCTCAGTTTAGTGCTCCTGGGCCATGTTGGTTTTAATTCTTCGGGATTTCTCTTTTTTTTTTATACAAACCCTAAGTTTCAAACATTTTATAAAATTATATCTTCAGGTTTTATTATTAATAATACTAATACTAACAAGAGAAGGTTTGGTGAGAAGCAAAATATTGGCTTCCGTAATATATATTTAAAAGAATTTACAAAAGACTTAGTTGGACAAGATGCCTTTTAGAATTTTTTTTACATCAACACTCTATGCACCTCTGTAAACTTGTGTCTTATTTATTATCAATTTATTATCCTTTTTTTCTATTTTTCTTCTTTTAGTTGCAATCTATAATTGCACCTAAAATTGCACATGGGACCAAAAAAGTATAAGCTGTCTTTATTGTCACAGCATTAGGCAATGTTGCACATAGTGAGTCAACGCTTCAGTCCTTAACTTGGACTTTTATCAAGAGTTTTGATAAAAGTTCAATTTATTTACTGAAATGTTACAATACCATTAAGAGACTGGTCCATACATTGGGGGAAAATGCAGTTTATTTGTTCAGGCAATTTTTTGTGTTTCATTGGTTTTGAATTGCAGACCGAGCTTTCTAAATCAAAAAACTTTACCATCGCTCGTCTAGTTGCCATCAGTCGTCTAGTTATCACTGAATTTAAATTCAACTTCATTAATCCCCTACACATTTGACTACACTTTGAGCTCAGAGCTGAGCTGGTGTGCATCCAACTCTTATCTCTGTTTACAGAACTGCCGCATACCATAAGCCTTGTGAGCTCTATGGTGGAGTAGCTATGTGAGAAATATCACCATATGCTGTAGGTTATGGAAGCCCTGCTGTGTGTTTATGTTTGTGTGTGTGTGTGTGTGTGTGTGCCTGAGTCAACGAAAACAGCCATGTCCTGTCATAAACACAAAACCTGTATGTAACAATTACCTCTCAAGAGCTGAATGAATGGCAAAATGTTGTAATTGAGTATTCTAGTTGTGAAGATCATAGTTTATTGTTACATGGATATTTTTCCTGTTACAATAAAATATTAATATTCTGCATCAACATCTCTGATTAAAGTTTGTCTTGCTAACAAAGAAATCGTGTCAGGAACAGACATTTTTGTTGATAAAAGAAATATACTAACTTTGTCAAAACATAACAGGATCACTTGTTATTGTGGACGCTATTGGAGTCTGTCCCATAGCTGCTGATGGGGTGATGCCCCACTCCCCTCAATTTGTGTTGCAAATATTTTTTTATTTTTTTACACTTTTGGGGATTGGTCTACTGATAAGCATGTTAGAGAAAGCATGATTATCCCCTTAAGGACACAGCTTCAGAAGCTTGTCTTACGCTTAATGACACAAGCAAGTTTTGCATTTTCTTGCTGTTTGCGTTCAACTGCAATTTGCATCTCTCTCGTTTATTGCACCCACACATATTATATACCGTTTTTAAAGGACAGAAAGGGCTTTAATTTGATGTAACATATATATATATATATATTTATATATATATATATATATACATATGAAACAAGGGGGGGTTGGCTGCACTCACCTGAACATGCATAAATGGGGGTGCTGTTAAAATAATAGGCCAGACTTAATGTTGAGAGGATTGTTTAAAAACAATGCGCCTCGCCAGCAACGCCAAAGATGGGGTGGCTACCATCGCTGGCAGGCTTATGCAATGTATGATCATATAATGTAACTAAACCCCATTATTTTTGCTAGATTAGGTGTTTTTAAAAAACTAATAAAATCTTTCAACATTGAAGTTAATGTTTAGTGGATAGGTGAGTGCGCTTGATCTTGTGTTTTATATATATATATATATATATATATATATTTATTTATTTATTATTAAACAAAATACAGAAAAAGGCAAAAAAAAAAAGAAACAAATTGTGTTTTTTGTACAGTTTTTGCAATAATGTGCCTAATTAGAGCAGGTTAAAGAAAGTAATTAAAAATAAATTCATTTAGTTGTTCTGATTTACAGAATATATAATGTGTCTGGGATTTTAAGTTTTTTTTGGTAGTTACAGGTCACAAAGCACAAGGAGTAACTTTTAATGTGGAGCGATTTTAGAATTTGGTATGTTTGTCTTGTAAGCTTAATAGCCATAAAAGAAAACAAAATTGCAACACAAAAGTATATATTTATATAAAGAAGACATCACAGGCTATTGTCCTAAGGTTGTTTTGACACTTTCTACGTAGCCATTTCTCTGCTAAATATTGGAGTAAAATTTTGTTTTTTGGGGTTTTTGGCACACAAATTTATAACGAATAACTTCTCATGTGTATTTTGTAAAGTTGGTGTGTGCTATTCCTGTACAAAGTTTTATTTTGTGTTCAGTTACTTCTGCTGAGTACAACGATACCCTCATTGTATGTCTTTGGCACTATTTCGTGAAGCTACAGTGCCATATATGAGACCTGTCCGGTTCAACATTTACATTTAAAAAACCCCACAAAGGCCTACCATTTGTAAAAGTAGACACTCCAGGGTATCTCATATGGTGCATATTGTGCCTTAACATGCCCCCATTTTTTCACCAATATATGCCCAAGTATGTGGTAAAAAATAATTTTGGGCATTTTTTACATACGGATTACATTTTTGCTGGGCATTTTGTACATTTCATGTGTGCCACTAAGTTCAAGCCTCCCAAATTATGCTCAGCTAAGTCTTCTGAGTAAAACAATATGCCCAGTGTATGACCTAGACCAGGGGTAGTCAACCTTTTTCTATCTACCGCCCACTAATACATCTTTCTTGATAGAAAAATTTCCTTACCGCCCACCAGTTTTCACGCAAGTGCTGAATATTTTTTAGAATGAGGATGTTTTTTAAAAAATGTACGTACATATATCTTTTTATTTCTACTTTATGCATGGTTATAATGTTTTTAACTTTATAAAGTTTAATGAGAAAACAATAAAGTAAATTGAAATTACCTTTAAATAGTGATCAATGAGATCCTTGAGGTTGATGCTGCAAGACTAAATATTTGATATCTGGTTTGATTTTCGTAAGGAACAAACGAAGGTCTCCTCTTTCGGTGATATTCAGACGATTTCTCTGTTTGCACATAATATGATTTCTCATCTGTACGTCAACTCCCCTCCTCTCCCTCCGCAATTCCCCTCCCCACCTTTTTTCAATTTTTTATATTTTTTTACCTTCCTTATAGCAATGCCCAGCAGGAAGGCTGAGCTAGGTAGCCCACTATTATTATTAGCCAAGAACAATTATCTCCTTTTCCTTTTTATATTTTTATTTTCCTTCTTTCTCCTTTTTTACAAGTACTCTGCTCCTTCTTTCTCCTATTCTACAAATACTCCGCTCCTTCTTTCTCCTTTTTTCCAAGTACTCCACTCCCTGCTATCGTGTATCCCCCTATCAACTCTAACTCCTCCCCATTCTCTACCCGCGTGTAACAATCGTTCACAAGCACACACATTCGTACGTGCATACGCCCGTGCGATATGGGCGCACATGCGCGTTCTGGCACACATGCTCACGCTTTCATGCACTAGCATCTGCAACCTCGCACTTCCTGCTTACCACTAAGTGCATAAGAAATGAATAAAGTGTTCATCTCTCTAGATGGAGGTGTAACCGTGGCTGGTTCCCTTATTTACCACTATAATGTCTTAAAGCATAGAACTTAGTAGGGCTAACCATACAGATATCTTAGCCATAATTTTATATAGTGTAAGAGATCCTCTATTTAACATATATAAATAATTGAGAATACAATATAAAATAAGGATTGTCTTGGAAGCAATAGCTTTGTCTTTTGGATATTTATTATATAAAAATATAAAATCCATTATAGCAGAGTTTATAAGATTAAATTACATGCTTGCAAATATCATTAATAGGTTAACATACCCTTCTGAACATGTCATCATGTCAGCCTCTCTGTCATTTTAAGATGGTGCAGCGTCTGTCTCCAAGTCTCTCCTCTGTGTCTTAATATTTAAAAGTACACCTATTTATACCTTAGGTGTCTCCATTTTAGGTTACTGTAGTTCAAATATGAATATTCCTGAACTGAAACAGTTCTGTAAAGAGGAATGGTCAAGAATTACTCCTGACCGTTGTGCACGTCTGATCTGCAACTACAGGAAACGTTTGGTTGAAGTTTTTGCTGCCAAAGGAGGTTCAACCAGTTATGAAATCCAAGGGTTCACATACTTTTTCCACCTGCACTGTGAATGTTTACATGGTGTGTTCAATAAAAACATGGCAACATTTCATTCTTTGTGTGTTATTAGTTTAAGCAGACTGTGATTGTCTATTGTTGTGACTTAGATGATGATCAGATCACATTTTATGACCAATTTGTGCAGAAATCCATATCATTCCAAAGGGTTCACATACTTTTTCTTGCAACTGTATATAATATATATAATAAATATATATATATATATACACATTATAAAATACAAATAATAAGTAATTTAAATTAAATAAAAAATGTTAAAAATAATAATACAAATTTACAAAAAATTATATATCTATATGAAATTTTATTCTAACTGTATTTTGATATTAATATATATATATATATATATCAAAATACACTTAGAATGAAATTATATATATAGCTATGTATATATAAATAAATAAAAATAATACAAAATATACATATGTCCATATACAAAATTACATAAATAATTATATAAAAATACACGTAGACTTCAAATATATAAATATGCATATATATTTAAATTCTACGTGTGTATTTATGTAATATTTTTACATAATTTTGTAATTTTATTAATTACAATTTGAGGGACCTGCCTGCCAACCCAGGCCGAAAGTCCAGAGAATGTAATTTGCTAGCACTACATTTTACCCTGTAATGTTCTAGGACACCCTAAAACCTGTACATGGGAGGTACTGTTTTACTTGGGAGACTTCGCTGAACACAAATATTAGTGATTCAAAACAGTAAAACATATCACAGCGATGATATTGTCAGTGAAAGTGACTTTTTTTTGCATTTTTCACACACAAACAGCACTTTTACTGATGATATAATCGTTGTGATAAGTTTTCCTGTTTTGAAACACTAATATTTGTGTTCAGCAAAGTCTCCTGAGTATAACAGTACCCCCCATGTACAGGTTTTATAGCATTTTTGAAAGTTACAGGGTCAAATATATGGGTCAAATATTTTTACATTGAAAATGGCCAGGTTGGTTACGTTGCCTTTGAGAGCGTATGGTAGCTCAGGAATGAGAATTACCCCCATGATGGCATACCATTTGCAAAAGAAGACAACCCAAGGTATTGCAAATGGGGTATGTCCAGTCTTTTTTAGTAACCACTTAGTCATAAACACTGGCCAAAATTAGCATTCAATTTAGTTTTTTACTTTTTTCACACACACACAAATATGAACGCTAAATTTGGCCAGTGTTAGTAGCGACTAAGTGGCTACTAAAAATGTCTGGACATACCCCATATTGAATACCCTGGGTTGTCTACTTTAAAAAATGTACATGTGGGGTGTTATTCAGAGATTTATGACAGATAATAGTGTTACAATGTCACTATTGATACATTTTAAAAATGTATGTTTTGAAACCGCAATATCCTACTTGTACTTATAGCCCTATAACATGCAAAAAAAATAGCAAAAAAGCACGTAAACACTGGGTATTTTTAAACTCAGGACAAAATTTTGAATCTATTTAGCAGTTTTTTTCATTTGCTTTTGTAGATGAGTAAAAGATTTTTAAAGTAAAAGTCAAAAAGCATGTATGTTTTTCAATTTTTCATCATATATTTCAAAAAAAAATTAAATTAAATTACATGAGATCATATAAATAATGGTATGTAAAGATAGCCCTTTTTGTCCTGAAAAAAATAATATATAATTTGTATTGGAACAGTAAATGAGAGCGCGGAAAAGTACAGCTAAACACAAACACCACAAAAGTGTAAAAAGATGCAAATGTACAACATCGCAAAAACAGTCCGGTCCTTAAGTGGTTAAATATGTGATATATAAATATAGATATATTTTTCCCCTGATTCTCCTTTCTGGTCACTTCTCACTTGTTCTGTGAATAAAATCAAAATTATTCAACATTGCTCTGCACGGTTAGTCCAACATTCGGGTAGAAACATGGTTTGAATTCAAGAATTCAGCAAAACACTCAATTTGGTCAAATTGCAGTTCCCTCGGTTATTACAATTTTAAATTTAATTATTTATTAAAGACATAATATTTTTTTTTACTGCCCCTACTTTTTCTATCTATTAGTCACTTATCACTTTTTTCCCATCGATTATCTTTTTTTTGTAGAAAAATTAATATGTATCAGCGCTTAGGCGATCTTCCCTTTCTAAAATAGATTGAGAAAAGAGCATAAAAAATAAAATTACTTATTAGTGAGAGTTCCAAAGTCAACATTTGCAGAAACAGGATATATTCAAAAAAATTCTGGGGGTATAGTATTTGTCTGGACTTTTATAAGCAAGGTGCCTTTAAGAGCACTGATAATTTGATTCATGCAAAAAAGGGTATATATTTGTGAAATTTTTGCCACGGCATCCTATCTTGAGAAAGCCTGGTTTCACAGGCGAAACGCGTGGATCGTCGCCTTGGTGGTATTTTCAAACTTTGAAGGCTAGGAAGTCAGCACAACTAGACTGTAGGACGGCATCCTCCCGAGGTGTATGAGGACTTGGTCGGGTTTAGTGCACGGAAGCAACCAGCAGCATCAGACCAGCGGAGTGGTAACTCTGTCATCACTCTCTATTTGTACTGCGCCTTATGCCTGTTTAGATATAAGCACCACCACTATTTTGTGTAAGAATTCCACAAAGGGATTGTATAGTTTTTTTTTCAATAACAATGTTACAATATATTTGTTTCTTTCCTGTCTATAAGGTGACTACATACTTTTCCCTGGACTGGAGATTGGAACCACCTAATAACACCACAGAACTTTGTGGTATCCATACTAAACCTCCAGCAATTTTTTGGATATATCCTTTTTATACTGATTTTGATTTTGGAACTCTCACTAATAAGTAGTTTTATTTTTTATGCTCTTTTCCCAATCTATTTTAGAAAGGGAAGATCGCCTAAGTGCTGATACTTTTTAATTTTTGTACTGGATATTTTAGGAACTTGGGAAGGTTCTATTGTATCTAGCTGCTGTTATTTGTTATGTAATTGTTCTTATATATTTTATATTACTTGTGTGCTCTTGTAGTGTATACTTATCTTTTTTTTGTAGGATGGACAGAACTCAGAATCACAAATTAAACAAAATGGTATTGTGCATTGTCCTTTTCGTTTGTCCATTTAGTTTGTTTTCGTGATTCATCCATGTAGTGTTTTTGGAGTTCAGGATTTTGGGTGAACCGTGGATAGCCTCAAAATTTGGGTGTATATTAATTCAAGAGAAACTGGAGGCACAAGTCTAGTATGAAGCATATTTATGGATCTCAGATCCACTATGGACTACCATTTGCAAAACTGTGTGACATGCCTCCATTGACAACACGCGGATAACTGACAAGCCATCACTTGTTACCTACTCCCTCTTGTTCCAATGCATACCTCTTAATCCTGGGAGGTAAGAGTTTGTAAATCAACTGATTAGTGATTATCTAAGAGCAGTCAATGTGGGATTAACTTTTTATCTGCTGGGATTTGTGTGGATAGGGAACATATAAAGGCACTCAATTCAGTCAAATACTTTATAACCTTGTGGTGATATTGTGATATTCTGTGATATTCAGAAATTATCCAAGGCATGAATAAGTCTGGCTGGGCATTACAGGAGTTAAAGATTCATAATTTAAGATCTACATGTTGATTATAGCTGATGTATAAACAATTCAATTTTATGATTCTGTACGCAATATATGATAGGAATAATGGTGGAGCCCAATTAAGTATTAATCTGGCAGTGATTCCTTGTTTTCAAGTTGGCTCCAAAATCTGTGCTCTGTTACTAGAGATATCTTAAGTGTTTCCATTATGGCTGTGAGTGCTCACTGGACATCATATCTTTCTATCTGGCTTAATTACAGGGAAAAATCGGACATAGGCCTCCTCCAACAACAATGTATAGGGCACTGGTGTGTACTACGGCCAATATGTACAGCATTAAACATTAAACAGCCACTGAGTTATTATAACCTATACATTGGCTTGTACCTTCCTCAGACAATGCATAGATCAACATTGTACTATTACCTATCTGATGCCGACCACGTTATTTAGATATTTTATGGATGTCAAAATCTATTTGATACTTAGTCTGAGATTTTTCTACTTTTCCTACTAAGCTATGCATTTGCTGGAACAATGTAATACAACTTTGTACAGCCTATAAAAGTGCAACAATTGCAATTTTCCATGACAGGTGTAACTTAAACTGTGCAGGAGTCATTGTTTCTCATTTCTCTGTCAACAAGTATTATCGAAGAATAAACAGTGTTGCCAGTGTGTATTTGCTTCAACTGCCTTGTACGTAGCAACAGGGCGTAGCAGTATCACCGCACCTTTAATACAAGCCTGTTACTTCCAGAATCTAAAAAAATACATTTTATTCACACACCAGGTTACAGCTATTGTAAGATAGGAGGACTTGCAATTAGCTCTTTATCACAGATCCATCAATGTCAGGACCACTTCAGTTTTCATTATCTTCTATGATAGGACTTGTGGTTCTAGTTTTTCGCAATTCGACTTGGGAACTTTTATTAGATATGTCCCAGTATCAAGCAAATAGTAATTGTTGGAAAAAATCCTGTTTTAGATTGTATACAGCCGTATCTCTGTTTTTCCTGTATTCAAGTGTATATTGTAAAGGGTCTGGAACTGGGCCACGACCTTGAGAGGCTGTTCTGATTGATTCAGATAAGTACTTTTGGATACTAATCCTCTTTCTTACTAAATTTTAGTGAAAGTAGGGGTATTGCATATACCTGTTTTAGATTGTATACAGCCGTATCTCTGTTTTTCCTATATTCAAATAGTAATTGTTGCCATTGTTTGTTTTACCACTTCCACCTGCTGAGACCTTTTAATAGACCAATGGGTGGAGTATTTGATCTCTGGATACAAAATAAACCTGTTTTTCTCGAATGTTGCGTCATGGACCTGTTCACTCTATTACTGCCTCATTTGCTTGATATAAAATCTTATTTCTGTGTGTAGAAAAAGAAAAGGGGGTGAAGGGCTGCGCTATTGTGCAGGAAATAATAAATATGTCACAGTATAAAAACTAGATTCAATAGTCTCTTGTTTAGATAAAATGAATAAAACAAAGTCCATCCAGCAGTAGAGATCAAATAGTAAAATGTCCAATAAAATACATAAAATTGTCTCACTGATATATGGATAGAGCGTGTGTACAATCCTCAGGAGTTGGTCCGTCCGGGTTGTAAGTAGTCCGTATATGTGAAGATAAAAGCACAACAAGCTTCCAATGGTATAGTATTGTAATTAAAAGAATAAGCGAGATAAAAAATGGAGGATGATACACTCACATTTGATGGAGCTTTGGACCAGCTCTTGGATGAAGGGCACTTAGCGGTATAATCCCCGCTAGAGGATATACTGTGGAAATGGGTCTGTCCGTCCAACTTGGTTTCCGTAGTATTCCGCAGGATATATGAAAACAGTAATAGTGCTCTCAGTTTGAAATGATAAAAGGAAAATTAAAATAAAATATACTCACAATGATAGAGCAGAAAGTACGGGTCTATAGGTACAACTCTGGTGGAATAATCCCCACCTATGGATTGCTTGAGCAGGATACAGTAAAATGCCAGGAAAAATAAATAAATGAAAAAAAGTGTATATACAATAAAATAAGATTGGTCCTATAAATAAGGGTACCAAATAAAAGTTTTTATTGTTAAAATACACAGTATAAAATCATTTAACGCGTTTCACCTCTGGGGCTTTATCAAAAAATGGCAAAAGACCTTACTTAGTTCTGTGTGTGTTGTAGGACAGAAAACCCGCGAGCCTGCTGCAAAAATAAGATACAATAAATAGACAAATCGATTATGAAAAGATTTATAGGGAAATTAAGGAGAGATGTTTGCTAAGCTAAAACCGTGTATCTGAAATTCAAATTTCAGTTGAAATAGCTACGTTTGACAAAATCAACACAAACTCCAAGACAATGACGAAGGCACAAAAAGGGAACAAATTTCAGAGACACACAAAGGGAAAAAGATTGTCAGAGACACACAAGGAGGAAGAGATGGCCAGGCACACATGAGAGGAGACATTGACAGAGCCAAACAGGAATGGAGTGATGGATATAGACTGTTATGGAGCTTTGGACCAGAATGGAGTCTTTTTCCCTCACTTCCTTGGTTCAGCTGCTTAAGCGTCAGACTACTTTGATTATAGCTGTGAATATAACCCTTATCTCCATGCACTAGTCATGACTTAGTGAGGGTAAATAAGCATACATTTATTAGCACAGCACATATTTATATAGGGTTGAATGTATAGTCACCCTCCAGGAGCTTATCAACACAGCAAAGGATAATTCCCTCACTGCAAGTTAAGGACAGGATAAAAAAAGAAAGACCAAATATCTATTTTCTCCTGTTAAAATTATGTTTTACACTCAAGCTAATCATTTTTTTTTTAACTAATGAAAAACTATTTCCTTATCTTTAAACTGCAATCTGTGAAAACT
>OW240921.1:35455113-35486355 GCA_933207985.1 Pelobates cultripes | reverse complement strand
CTGTTACAGCTGGAATCCTTATATAGGTTTGCACAAAATGTAACAGAAACAGGCTCACAGCAGTAGAAGAGTTTTCACAGATTGTAGAATAGGGATATGCAAATGTATAGTGTGTCATCAGTTAAAAATGATTAGCTTTGAAATAAGAGATCATTTTCACAAGAGAGAATATGAGTTCACAAATATTTGCATCATTTCACAATAAGTCTTGAGGCATGTAGGCTTGTACAAAATGTGACAGAAACAGGTTCCCATGTACTAAGATAAAGACAGACACAGAGGTTGATATAATGACATGCCCTCACATACTAAGTGATTAAGTGTAAGAAGCAGGATTAAATGCTTCTGGCCTATTCTTTAAGCATTACAAAATATTTGCAAGGAAGGATGGTTACAGGGGACTCCATGCATTATAAGCACTTCAGTGGGATGATATTGTTCCAGTCCCTAGAGTTTCCCTTTAATTAAAAGTAAATGGATCTAATATGGCATTGAATGCAGGAAATCAAACTGTAATGGTAATATTATGTTTATGTAAAAATATTTAAAAAAAAAACACAAAATGACAACACTACTGTAACAGAGCTCCCTGTACCCCTGGCTGGGTACTTCTGTCATGGACCTTCCTAGCTGGAACAGGGGACAAACCGCAGCACTCTTGCCCTCAGTCTCCGTGACTTGACTGGGGCCCCTCAACTGCCGAATGGGGAACTCACTCTATCAACACTCTATCAGGCACTGGACAACACTCAAGTTCTGGGAGCTCTAGTTCTGGAACCGCTCCCTTCTGGAGCTGAATGGGGAACTCACTTTAGCAACTCCCAGACACTGGATGACACTCAGTCCTGGGAGCTCTAGTCCTTACAAGGACTTTCCCGGTTGAATCCTCCATACTGGAACAGTAACTAAAGAATTGCCCTTTCCCTTCCCAGTAATCAGACGACACATAGTTCTGGGAGTACAAGCTGGAATACTTTAATGGCAGCCACAACTGGCCTTCCTTATATGCATGTCCCCATGCAAGGTGCATTTCACCCTAGACCTGAGAGTAAACCACAGTAAAAGCAAATACAGTAAAAGCAAATACAGGGTGGGGGCACCCTCATGGCACTAAAGTGCCAGGAAAATGAGTATGTTTTCCTGGCACTATAGTGGTCCTTTAACAGTTAGGGGAGTGTTCCATAATGTAAGATAAAGTAAGATTTGTCATAGAAATCAGCACTTTTATAAGCTAGGTTTTAAATGGTATACTCCTTCAGCAAACTAAAGTGCTTTATTGGTGTGGAGGTTCCCTTTAATTGTCTTATGTAGTTGAACCTAACCTAGATCTAAAAGAAGTGACATTTTTTAAACATTTCCATTTCTATTGCATTGGCAACTATGCAAAGATGCAATACTTCCATCTCGATTTGTTGAGAAAGAAATATATGAATCAATCTATTTCTTCCAGAATTTCATCACTTTAACTACCTAGTAGGTGTGTTCCACTGAACACACCCAGGATGTTACATTTATTGGGCGTGTAAAGGTACATTGTTAAGTTTAATGAGAACCGCATTCTTTATTGTCCATTTTGTTTTCACTTCAGGGAAATAAAAATACAATGATGAGGTAGGGAATGGAAGTTGTGCACTTTAGGTTTCTTTATAGAATGTGACAAACAGATGATTCCAAATTTAGCCTTATTAGAAGTACATTAAGATTGTAACAAATACAGAGAGTATAATTCTTGATAGGAGGCTTAGATATGCAATCATGAAGAGACCTAAATGCAGATTATGGTGACATTTTAAGTTTGGCTGAATTCCAAGCTATAATTTGTTTGTTTTTTGCAAGATTAGAGTGGCGTGTTCACTTTAAGACTTGTCACTTTAGTACTTGTTCAATTAAACTTTTATCTCTGAGTGTACAGTAAAACACATTGACTCTTATCTCTTTGTGCTGTATATGTTTAGTTTTAATTACATGGATATTATGCAGCCATATGGACACTTTCACTTTAGGAGTGTGAGCGAGGGGGCATGGATGTTCCAAGAAATTTTAGGTGACTTACTGATAACAATTTATGCAGCTAAAATGCAATTTAGCGCAAGGACAATTAAAAGGAAAATAGGAATTGAGACACAAAATAAGAAATATCCCTCCTATATAGAGAAGTTTGGTTGGTATACATTAAAACCCAATGCCATTGGCCACACCCCCAATCACCCCTAAATTTTGGAATCTAAGCTTATAATTCATTTTGTTTCAAACATTTTATTGTTTTTTTAAACAAATGAAAGTGAGCACAGTGGGTGCTAGGTTTACATAACCATCACTCAAAGAAAGGCCAAAGTCATTAAAAGAAACACAATAAACAATTACATTAATAAATAAAAATGTGAAATACAACATAATAATCAAAATCAGTTCCATATGAAAGTGCAGAGCACATTCTTTCCAGAAATAAACAGTTGCCAATTCACCGTATTAAAAAAAACTGACCCTACTCTCTAAGTTAAACAGGAGGTCCCCCAGTCTTAGTATACCACTTGGTAAGTTGAACTGATTGGCGAACAAGGTCTTTATTATGAATATCTATCTAAAGATTGTATGTAAGGCTTTCAATATTGAAATTATTTTGAAACCGGATGTTCACTGAACTGGGAGGCTTGTGCCCAGCCCATTGTGCAAGCACAAGCCAATTTAGTTTTGCATAATGTCGGTTATGACTTGTTGGATGAAATCAGTTATAATGAATGGTTTTCCTGGCCATATCAATTAATCATTTCAGTACCATTTGAATTAACGGAGAGTATTTCAAGACAATATATTTCACTTTGTAACTACCTAGTGCAGTGGTTCCCTACCCAGTCCTCGAGTATCCCCTAACAGTCCAGGATTTAGGGATTACCCAGCTGTGTCTAATGTGTTTTTACATTTAAAAAAAAAAATCACTTTAGACACAACAGGGTAATCCCCAAAGCCTGGACTGGTAGGAGGTACATCAGGACTGGTTTGGGAATCCCTGACCTAGTGTAATCAGCTAGTATAGAAGATGTTATAACCCTAATCAGACAACAATGGAGGAATAATTCTGAGAAGATTAGGTTACCCTCAAACATTTAACTTAGATGCTTACTAACATATGACATATTATATTTAATTATCTAGCATTGACATCAATATTGTTTATGACTGTATCATTTTCCTTATTACTCAGGGTAACTGAGTAATAAGGAAAAAAAACAAAAACCTGTTTCTTTTGGGAAGTTGTGTGACCTGAAATACATTTTATTCCCTGAAACACAAGGGCCCTGAAAACCACATAAATTTATAAAACAAAGGATGACTCGTAGTTATCTTGCTATATCAATAAGGTGTAACCAATTTCCTAACCTTGTATTATACTTATGAGTCCTTAATTCTGAACTATCTGACTTGTTTGTTCCCGCTGGTACCTCCAACAGTGTTTGGACTACAGGTCCACCATCTGCAAGCTGTTCTTACCAAAGAATATACTTTTACACCAAACCATCAATGGCTTTGGCAAGAGTTTAGGGCTTCAATAAAGTGTTCATAGTGTGTGGGAGTAGAAGAATTAAAACAGAACAATATGGTCTTTACAGCAGGTGGCAGATTTGTTTAGACGTTTAGATATTTTTTCCCAACAGCAAAACATTGTTTTTTTTTCCGGCTGGCTTTGGTAACACTGCAATACAAAGCTTTTAACACACAGTTTCCTTTACTCATTGTTATAGTTCTAAGAGCATTATTGTCTGAATTGTCACAAATTCAAAGTCAATTTAAAAAAAGGAATTCCATAAAAATTGATCAGTCTTGGTGATTTTTTAAATTTCTGCTTCTTTGATGGCTAAAGATCTGGAATTCACTTATAATTCTCTATACAATTCCTGACAATTCAAATTTTATAACATGACAGGAGGCTTCCTATTTTGCATTAACTCTCTTTACTAAACTCCACAGCAGTAAAGAAAAACGTAAAGAGTAACAAATAAATCACTGAGCAGCATAGTATATATAAGGGTCATGCTGCCTGTACACTTCCTCTTTCTTTACTGCTCCATCGCAGACAGGTCAGAATATTTGCTCCCCTGGAGCTTTATACATTTATTGTCATTACTTGTTATACATTTATTGTCATTTCTTGTTTATTCCTTGCTATTGCAACATACTTTATCATCTTGGTTTTGCTTTTCCTTCTATTATTTGTTCTATACAAGGGCTGGGGGACTAGGGGCTCTCTGTGGGTTTTTCCTGCCTCCTTCTGCCCCTCTGTGCCTCCTGGGACCCTCCCTGGGCTTCCCCTTGGTTTCCCCAGGTTCCCCCTCTGCCCCCCTACCCTGGAGTGCCCTCCTGGGCTTCCTCCTTGCGGCCGGTTTTGTTCGCGGCCGTTTTCGCGCCGGCCCGCTTCCGCCCGCGGCCGGCCTCAAAATTTAGTCCCCGGCTTGCGGCCTACCTCGCGGCCGCCATTTTGGATCGCGGACATCGCGAGATTCTCGCGGCCATCTTAGTTTTGCCTCGTGCATCTCATTAGGGACTCAGTGTGGCTGTGCTAGCTTGCTGTTACCTCCTAAGCTGCTGTTTTTCACACCTATTTGTGTCTGACACCCCTGTGACTGAAGGATTACCTGCTCAGCACTCCATCTGCTGCTTTCAACCTGCTACTCAGTCTCTGTGCCTCATCTGCTTCTATCAAGCTATCCTGTGGCTGGGTCAGTCAGGTCAGTGCTGCTGCCTGTTTATTATTATTGTGGCCTGCACTTAAGGGTACCATCCCTGTGCAACCGGGGTGAGCCCCCACTATAAAGACGCTGCTTACTGGGAGACTAGCTGTTGCAGTTCTCTCTAACTGGGTGAGCCCCAGTTTGTAAGGTCACTACTATACCCTGCTGGGGTTATTTTGGGCTTGTTCCCACCATACTTCCAAATCTGACCCTACGCCTACTATCAAGACCTGGGTGCCTGTTCATTGCTGTGCCTCTCAGTGACCTATAAGCCTACCCTAACATGGAAGATTCCCAGAACGTCCCTGTGGACTTCCAGGCCATGATTAACGCAGCTGTCGCTGCCTCTGTGGAGAAGGCACTCTCCAAGGCCCGAGCTTCGGCTCCTGACGTACCAAAACGCAGACGTCCACGCCACGAATCGGATTCTGAAGTGTCCGACCACCAGGCACGGGAGGATTCCCGCCCTAAAAAACGCCATGACAAAGGCGAAGACTACACACCCAAACCGACTAAGGGTAAGGCACCTGCCAAGCGCAAGTCTGCCAAATTACACACCCCGGCCCCGCGTCAGGAGTACTCTTCAGGCGAAGAGCAGGACGCACAGTCCATGTCAGTGCTGGATGAATGGCAAGCTGACGCCTCCGACTCGGACTACGACGCATGGGGCTCGGACGAGAAATCTGTCTCCGCTTTCATGCGAGAGACCCTACTGGGTGCGGCCCAGACAGGAGGTGCAGAGGACACTGCGGACGCAGAGCCTCCTCTTGATGCAGACACCATCTTGGACCCCTCAGGCCAGGTGATGTTCGACCCCCGCAACATTCGGCACCCCAGATCAGGTGACTGGTCGCCTCCAGAACACCTTTCAAGATTTATGCACCTGTGGCTCCGCAAACCTCTGGAGAAAGAGGTCCGCAGCCGTCTCAGGTCTGAATGCCCACGCCCTTCCCTGCCGGATAAGGTCGCTCAGACCCCGGAATTCGACAAGGTTATGTCAACCTTCATGACGCGCAGCGGTAGAGACCCTCGCCGAGGGGTGGAGAAAGGCCTATGGGGCGCCCAAGATAACCTGCTGGATTCTGTCGGCCCCCTGGCTCGCATTATGTATCTGGCTGATGATGCCTACACCAAAGCCGATTCCTTCTCCGCTGAGGACATCAGGGAATGGGCACATGATATTCGTGAGTGGGCACAACGGTGTTTTTGTTTCATCGGAAACACTAATGTTACGCTCTCTTCGGAGAGAAGAAAAGCAGCATTGTACCGTATTAACGGCAAATTGGCAGACCTTGGCACAAAGGAAATTGGGCCCCAGGCACAAGGGAAACTATTTGGCGAACCGTTCCTCAAGGAACTCAACAAACACGTGAACGTGTTCACCTCCCTCAATAAGGCGCAGTCCTCAATGCGCAGAGTTTTCAGAAGCAACCCTACCAGAGGGGTTTTTGGAAGGGCTGGCCGGCAACGGGGCCGTGCCGCCAGCCGATTTTGGCCTTCAGGCCCCCGCACCCAACCAACACCATTTTACCCGACAAGAGACTACCGGCAGC
Organism: Pelobates cultripes; assembly: GCA_933207985.1. Lineage (NCBI taxonomy): Eukaryota > Metazoa > Chordata > Amphibia > Anura > Pelobatidae > Pelobates > Pelobates cultripes. The sequence goes on along the minus strand of OW240921.1, from coordinate 35,480,075 downwards.
AACCCTTTTCCAGAGGCTCGGATAGAGGTCGTGGACCCGTGGACGCGGACGTTCCCGCTTTGCTGCAGGTAAGGACCCATATTCCTCCACTGTTACCATGTACCCGCACTGCGGGCCGTATTTCCCTTTCTTTCCAGAATTGGGCCACCCTATGCTCAGACACATGGATCCTACAAACTGTACAGGGTTATATCATAGACCTAGTGGGGACCCCTTTTCAGGTTCAGCCCCCTCGCCCCATCCACATGTCACCCTCCGACCACAACCTTGTCAACACGGAGCTACGCGAGCTCCGAGACAAAGGGGCTATCCAGCCGGCCCGCGACGGGGGTGGTTACTTCAGCAACATCTTCCTGGTTCGGAAAAAGTCGGGAGAATACCGCCCCGTCATCAATCTACGCGCCCTCAACGCATATGTGGTCTATCGCCACTTCAAGATGGAAGGCATCCACCTCCTGCGAGACCTTCTTCGAAGCAACGACTGGTTCACCAGACTCGATCTAAAGGACGCGTATCTGTCAGTCCCGGTGCACCCGGACTGTCGAGCACTCCTATGTTTCCTCTGGCACGGACGCCCTTGGCAATTCACTTGCCTCCCTTTCGGGCTCAGCTCAGCCCCATGGTGCTTCACCAAGCTCCTAAAACCAGTGGTGGCCCACCTAAGATCAAGGGGCATTCGATGCATCATCTACTTAGACGATCTCCTCATCTTCTGCGCCGACGAACACAGACTACGCCAACACACTCACCTGGCAGTGTCCCTACTGGAGTCTTTGGGGTTTATCGTAAACCAACAGAAATCGGAACTGACCCCTACCCAGACGATACAATTCCTCGGCTTCGAGATCGACTCGACGACATGCACTCTGAGGCTACCAGCCTCAAAGATCACAGCCATTCGCAAGGAGATTCGCAGGGTTCTCCGTCTCGATTCCATTCCACTACGCAATCTGGCCAGGATTGTAGGACTCCTCTCGGCTTCCATTCAGGCCATATTTCCGGGTCCCCTCCACTACAGGGCCATGCAACGTCTCAAGGCGAAATACCTACGCCGCAGGCCTACTTATGACCAACCCGTCCCGGTGACGATGGAGGTTCGCGAGGAATTATCATGGTGGCTGGACAGCATGCAAGCCTGGAACGGCAGGGCCATATTCGAAGACGCCCCAGACTTCGTACTGGAATCAGACGCCAGCCTGTGGGGATGGGGTGCCACCAACGGAACCATCTCCACGGGGGGAACATGGACGGCGCAGGAGCTCTCCATGCACATCAATTGCCTCGAACTCCTGGCAGGATCCTTCGCGATTCGCAGCTTGGCCCGGGAAAGATCCAACTGCTGCATCCTCCTGCGCATGGACAATGAATCCGCAGTCCAGTACATCAACCGCCTGGGAGGCGCTCGCTCTCGCCTGCTGTCGGATATCACGAGAGGCATTTTCGACTATTGCCTCCCTCGCAACATCACGCTACAGGCAGAATACTTGCCAGGAGAAATCAATCTCACAGCCGACTGGTTCTCTCGCCACTGGAGAGACGTCAGCGACTGGAAGCTAAACACGAGAATCTTCAGGGCCCTTGCAGCCCAGAGGGGTCCCTTTCACCTGGATCTGTTTGCCTCTCGCAACAATCACCAGACCCCGGAGTTCTTCAGCTGGCTCCCGGACCCGGAGAGCAAGGCGACAGACGCATTTCTCCAACAATGGCCGTCGACAGGAGCCTACGCCTTTCCCCCATTCTCCATGATTGCGAGAACACTACACCAGATACGGACGCAACAGATCAAACTGGTTGTCATAGCGCCCTTGTGGCAGAGCCAACCATGGTTCCCGGACCTCCTGGCCTCCTCCTACAGGGACCCTCTTCTCCTACCATCCTTCCCGGACCTGCTCACGGATCCCAAAGGGCATCTCCACCCACTACTCCTGGAAGACCGGCTACCTCTGGTGGCTTGGTCTCTTTCCGGGGTTCCTGGCGAGTCAGCGGACTATCGCAGGCTGCTAGGGACCTCTTATGGGACTCCTGGGCCCCGGGAACTAGACGCTGTTACCTTTCAGCTTGGGCCTCCTGGTCTACTTGGTGCATGGAACGGGACTCCGATCCCTTTACAGCACCTATTCCCATGATTCTTAATTTTCTCTCCTCCTTGTTTTCATCTGGCCGCTCTTACCGTTCGGTCAACGTCGTGCGCTCCGCGATTTCGGCGGCTCACACCCCCGTCGGGGATCTCCCGGTCGGCAAAGACCCTCTGGTCTGCCGTCTACTCCGCGGTATGCGGCTCCGCCGTCCCCCGGCCCCCAGATACCCTCACCTATGGGATGTGGGACTGGTTCTCCGCTTCTTCAGGGATTGGCTTCCGAATGACCGCCTCTCCCTACGCCAACTATCCGCTAAGTGCGCTTTCCTCCTCTGCCTCGTATCTTTCCGACGGGTTTCGGACGTTCGGGCCTTCGACGTGGACGCTTTCGAAGTGGCCCCTGAAGGGGTCACGTTTCACATTTCCCGTCGCACTAAGTCGGGTTCGACCTCGGTCTTTTACCCATTTTTTCCCGACGACCCGCAGCTTTGTGTCGTGTCCACCCTCCGCAGGTATGTTTCGGTTACCTCCTCGCTCCGGTCCTCTACGTCGGGCCAACTCTTAGTCTCCTACGTGCGCCCTCACGCCCCAGTCTCGGTTACCACCTTGGCCCGATGGATCCGCTGGATCCTTTCCCTCGCAGGTATAGACCCTGCATTCGGCGCCCACTCCGTTCGCGGAGCGGCTGCGTCATCAGCCTTCCTGGCAGGGGCGTCCCTGTCGGATATCCTCCGAACGGCGGACTGGTCTAGGGAATCCACTTTCCGTACATTTTACTTTCGCACTCCCCCTTCTGCTGGGATGTCTCTTCTTCAGCGTTAAAACTGCAAAATAGGAAGTCTCCTGTCATGTTATAAAATTGAAGATTATGCTAGCTTTAGTGTACTAATAATCTTAATTTTAATAAGGACAGGAGGCGAGTATTTTCCCTCCCTTTTGTTCCCTACCCTGACTCCTCGGGGGAGTGGATCTTAAGGTGATGGATTTTGGGATTCGTGTTAGTAGTTACTCTACCTTCTGTATATATTCGGTATCCCTTCCATCTCTATCCCAGTGTTTCCACTTAGACGGACAGTTTAGTTGTACAACATGCTTACACCTAACACACACTTAGCCTATGGCCAGCTTACTGTCTGTCTGTTCTGTTTTACTTACACCATTCTGTTAAAGCCCACAGGCGTGAACAGTTACGGTTCAGTACCTAACCGATTTTATACTCTCCTTTCAGTGTAACCCTCTTCAGGACCTCCACTGGTCGCTGGTTCGTTAACCTCATGACTCCGTAAGATGGGATGACAGCTTCGTTTGGTCTTTCCTCCTATCTCGTTACCAGGAGTCTCCTCAAGTTCCGCTCGCCAGAGATCGCAGTTCCTGTTTCGTTGAGTTTCTGGATGTTTGAGCTCTATCTGGACTTGGATGTCGCTTTAAGAAAGAGGAAGTGTACTGGCAGCATGACCCTTATATATACTATGCTGCTCAGTGATTTATTTGTTACTCTTTACGTTTTTCTTTACTGCTGTGGAGTTTAGTAAAGAGAGTTAATGCAAAATACTCGCCTCCTGTCCTTATTAAAATTAAGATTATTAGTACACTAAAGCTAGCATAATCTTCAATTGTAACGAATAATCTTGTTTATCCCTCTTTTTACCTTTGCTGACATCCAATGCAGTTTACTCTCCTTCTTTTGAAATTTATTACTTTCTTCTCATAATAAAACATTACAATCTCTCAGTAGGTGGTTTCCCTTCAATCACACCCAGGATGTTACATTTTGGACTGAATAACGTCAAGTATACGTAACACATCCATGTTCTTGGAAATTGAACTTCCTTGTGTATGTGTTTTTATTCGTTCTTTATTTATGGATCTCTGCCGTTTAATGTTCCGGAGGCTTTTTTTCCCCAGGGAAATAACTATGCTCTGTATAATCATGACGTTACAGTAAATGTTGTGCAGATAATTGCAATGTGTTAGACTGTGATATAATGCTGTATTACAGAGTTAGTCACTGAAATGCTAATTGTTGGGAAATCACAATGAATTCAAAGAGAAATAAAAATTTAAGGCAAAATTATTAATTGAATTTACTTATTTCTGTCACTTCACTTTCACCCATTTCTTTTATTTAACCAAAATTCACACTATAATGAATAACTTTGTTATTTATTTCAAAGCTCTTTGGTTTAGCATGCTTGCCCTGCATGCTTCTATAATTTTCTGCAATCCGTTAAACCAAGCTCTGTGTTATTATAATTTTCTGCAATGTATAAAACCTATTGTCTGTGCTATGCGTTATATTGCTCTTCATGTTATTGTTATAATACAATGCTCTAAGTGACATATAGAACTTTAAGCAGATAACATATCATCATAGCCCTCAACACTCGCGACCCAGACGCAGGTGAGAGGGGGTAAATTGGGCAGGTGAATGGCAAAATCACATAAATTACTGGCAGGTCAACCTGGTATGAATGCACGCCATGCTGCCTGCCAACCCATGAACAGTGTGCAAGTTATGCTCTCTGGGATATCAATAAAAACATAGCTTTAACCCCTTAAGACCGGAGGGCGTACAATTACGTACTATTTTAAGCGTCTCTAAACGCCGCCGGGCAGATCCTCCTCCTCTGGTGCCCCCCGGCCATGTGAGAGTGAGGTCCTTGTGAGGACCTCACAATCACATGGCCAGGATAGCTGCCTCCTGCATTGCCAGCAGGGGGGCTGCCTGTAATTACAGGTGGTTCCCCTGCTGGCTAGAAATAAAATGAAAATAAAATTTATAAGTGTAAAAAAAAAAAATTATACTTAGATCATATATATATACTATATATATGATCTAAGTATATATATATACACACACACACACACACTGTTTAGGTGTATTTTACTATTAATATATATATAATTATATATATATATATATTAATATCAAATTACACGTAGACTGATACTGATTAAATATATATATAATTATTGTTATATATATATTTATATATAATATAAAAAAATTAAATATGTAAATACGTTAAAAAATAAAATTAAAAAATAATTTAAAAAAATAATTTAAAAATATATAGATGTGTGTTATTTCGTTTTAACTGTATTGTGATATTAATATATATATATTTATATCAAAATACACGTAGAACGAAATAATATATATATCTACATACATAAATATATACGTATATATCACTATATATATACCTATATATAAATAAAAATATTTTTTTTAAATTATATATATATATACACATATAGATTCACATACATATATATATATATATATATATATATATATATATACATATATTAATTCTACATATATATTTATGTAATATTTTTACATAATTAGGTATCTTAATTAATTACAATTAGCGGCACCTGTCTGACAACCCATGCCAAAAGTAAAGGGAATTTAATTTGCTAGCACTATAGTTAACCCTATAACTTTCCAAGACATGGGGGATACCGTTGTACTCGGGAGACTTCGCTGAACACAAATATTAGTGTTTCAAAACAGTAAAATGTATTACAACGATGATATTGCCAGTAAAATGACGTTTCTTGCATTTTTCATGCACAAACAGCACTTACACGGACGATATTACTGCTGTGATACTTTTTGCTGTTTTGAAACACAAATATTTGTGTTCAGCGAAGTCTCCTGAGTACAACAGTACCCCTCATGTACAGGTTTTGTGGTGTTTTTAAAAGTTACAGCGTCAAATATAAGGCTTGTGTTTCATTTTTTTCACATTAAAATTACCCCTATGATGGCATACCATTTGCAATAGTAGACAACCCAAGGTATTGCAAACGGGGTATGTCCAGTCTTTTTTAGTAGCCACTTAGTCATAAACACTGGCCAAAATTGGCATTTTTTGCATTTTTCACACAAACTAACGCTAACTTTGGCCAGTGTTTGTGACCAAATGGCTACTAAAAAAGACTGGACATACCCCATTTGCAATACCTTGGGTTGTCTACTATTGCAAATGGTATGCCTTTATGGGTGTAAATTTCATTCCTGGGCTACTATAAAGTCCCAAAGGCAACGTAACCAATCTGGCGAATTTCAATTTCAAATGTAACGTGCTATATTTGACCCTGTAACTTACAAAAACACCATAAAACCTGTACATAAGGGGTACTGTTTTACACGTGAGACTTTGCTGAATACAAATATGTGTATTTTATTGCAGTAAAAGCAAACAGTATTATGACATTGACAGTTAAAATGTCATGTAGAACTAAAAAAAAAATCTTATTTTCTCCAATTTATTTCATATAAAATTATGTTTCATAGCTAAATATTCGATATTAAATGAAAGCCCTGTTTCCTCTGAATAAAATGATATATAATAAGGGTGGGTGCATTTAATATGAAAGAGGTGAATTACGGTTGGACAGACATGTAGCGCAAAGGCCAGGTTTTGTTTACATTTTTTTTCGTTCACAACTTGTACATTTGGCTCCGTCCTTATGGGGTTAAACTGTCACCTTGGGGGACACCAACCCTTTGACAAAAGTTGCCTAAAAAACTACATTAATAATCTTTCTTCTTATAATAGTTGGCTGTTTGGGAAGCAATCACCTGATGTAAAATAAAAAAATAAATAAGAAAAGTCTAGTTTTCTCCGGCTCCCTCCACCAACTGTAGAAATTCAAGACTAAAGAGTATGACATCCGCCCCTAAAGCCCCCATACTGCATTGCCTTTGTTGGAGACAAAGATTACCTAACAGCAATTTCTCAAAAGATAACTACAGGAAAATAGATATGCACTAATTAAAATAAATTGTAATTTGATAAGAGAATTCAGCCCAAAATCTTTCTGGAACAACTAGTCTGTACAAAATTTAAAAGGAAACTTGAAGGTAGATTAAATATCATGAACTATAGAGCTAAAGTTGTTTTAAACCTTTACGTTGGTAAAGATGAATAGGACTTTTCAGCAGACTGTGGCAAGATTCAGAGCAACAATCCATTTGTATTAATTATCCATGGTATATTTAAAAGGAGAAGAGTCATGACTACCACAGATAAAAAAAAAAAATAAGGTTTACCACACGAAAAAAAAAAAAAAAAAAAAAAAAAGAGTGAATAGAAATGGGTTAGGCATGTTTTACTGAAAATAAAGTGAGATAAGTGAATGACAGAGATAGATCACGGACATACCACTGCCATGACAACTGATGTGCAACCATTTATAACTAGTTTAAATGTATGACCACTTTAAAAGACCTCTATCGAAAAGGTAACCAAAATGATTTAGTAAGTAAGGGCAGTTTTTAGGAGAAAGAAAACAATTAGAATTAAAAGCAATGCTGTAATAAGTACTTTGGCGTTTCCCCACAGTTAGAACTTAAATTGCCACATTTAATTATGGGTTAATTATGGATTATTCACTAAAGTCAAAATACCGCTAGTCCAGATTAGAAAATGAATTCAGTATTTATCAACGTCCAGATTTTGGCAAGGTTTTTTGGCATCTTAGTGGTGCATAGGTTGACGAGGGTTTTGTTGAAATGAAATTAACAAAATTAAAGTTTTTCCTGGCTAAAATGACAAATTAAAAAATTAGGAAAATAATACTGATGGCATCTGATCAAATAGACAGAATATTGTTTGACTTATATCCTAAAAACACCTTCAACAACACCATTGGAAAATATACTTCTGGAAAATAAAGGCTTCTGATTTTTTTTAAATTTTACTATATGTTTTGTGTTTATGTGTTTGAGAATACTGAGAATACTGAGCTCACCTAGAGATCTGGGATTTGGTGATATGCTTATACTCTATTTTTGTCTTGTAAGTGCAATACATTTTATGTGAGTGTTTTATTCAGAAAATGTACACTATCTGTCTGCTTTTTTCTTCCCCTACTTGAACTGTTGTTGTGGAAGTGGTAAGAAGGAAGGTGTACCATTTACTGGGTGTTTTACCTGCAATCAATAATTGTTAGTAAAATTTACCACACATCCATATAGGTGTTTTTTTTTTTTTTATATTATTACACTATATGTGTTTTGTGTTTATTTGTCGATTGTAAGAATATTGTTTAGATTGGAAATGATTTATCTAGATATGATCTGTTAAATATAATGTAAACTTTTTTTCAAACCTATTAGGAAAGTGAGGAAGAATTAGGAAATAATCGTGTAAAGTTAAATTCTTGTTCGAGAAGAGTTAGATTCTTGTTCGAGAAGAACTTTATTAAAGATAACCAGAGCCGTTGGCATCAACTAAGTTGACACAATACCAGGAATTTATACTCGAAAATAAATAGGTGATGCATTAAGGTATACTCACCAAAATAATTATAGCTTATCGCTGTAAGCAGTTTTAGTTTATAAATCACACCTCTGAAGTTCCACTGCTCAATTCTCTGCCATTTAGGAATTAAATCACGTTTGTTTCTGTTTATACAGAACTAGCCACACCTCTCATGACTGTGACTGACACTGCCTGCATGAAAAAATGGTTTAATTTTAAATCAGATGTTAACTTTCTTCAAAGGGTTTTATTTCCTGAGTCAATTGATCTTTAATTAGATACAGGAGGCTCCTGCAGGGTCTAGCAAGATTTTAATGGAGCAGGAGATAAGAAAATTGAAATTTAAAAAAATTGTAATAAAAGAGGTATAAACAATAGATGACTCTTTACAGGAAGTGTTTAGGAATGCTGTGTAAGTTACATGCAGGGAGGTGTGCCTACAGCTGCATAAACAATTGAGTAGTGAGACTGCAGAGGCATGATCAATACATTAAAATTGCTTCATTAAGCCAGCATTGTTTCGGTATCATGTACCTTTAAAATAGGCAAACAAAAGGTAGAAAAAGAAAAAAAATACTTAACCTCAAAAATTCCTGCTGTTAGTGCAAATATATTGTAATCAGATGTAGACGACAGACTCTTTTCTGACTTGGAAGAGGGTCCACCAATCAAGCATTCTTCATTATGATTATGGTGGTGACTGCTCTTGGGAGATGAACTACTCATTCTATAAACCTATTTCTAGACAGAGATTAATGGAATAATAGAAGATTACCTGTAATAGAATGAGAGGTTTCCCGAGTAGTGAATTTGACTCTGACAGTGGCTGCTATGCAAGAGTCAGTAGAACTAGGAGCTTATTAAATAATTATTTATTATTTGAGGTTTATTTCTATTATTTAATTATTTATTATTTGAGGTAGTAATGTAAGGGGAGAGAGAGGGAGAAGGGATGAGTGTGTATATATGTATATATATGTATATGTGTGTGTGTGTATATATGTATGTATGTATGTATGTATGTATGTGTATTTATCTATATATATATATATATATATATATATATATATATATATATATATGTGTGTATATGTGTGTGTGTGTGTGTGTATATATGTATATGTGTGTGTATATATATATATTGCCTGGTTTATCCCTCCCACCTCTCCCCTTATACATATTACTATTACAGGTGGACCCTCTTTTATTACAGGCCTACCCAATGCGTCGGTTTCGGCACATCACAACCGACTTGCTCATATATCTAACTTATCATATATACAGCTTTTGTCCCCTACTACAAACATATATATATGTAGATATGCATATATTTTCTACTCTTTTTTTTGCTCTCACTTGAATGCCTCAATATAATTTAGACTTTCTGTTGTTATATTACGTATTTAATTATTTTTTATAACTTGAAAGTATATATTGAGGCTCTTTATGAAATTACCACATGATTGTAACTGTCGATAATTTTATATGGTTGTACCCAGTGTAAAAAACTTTGAATAAAGAATAATTAAAAAAACGAATTAGGAACCTAGAGAGCTTTGTTTTGGTGGGAGGAGATATTTTTAATGTATTATCAGTATAAAAGATTTAAAAAATAGGGGTTGATTTTAAGTATACATCTCCTCTCTTATCAAGGATACGATTAATGGGTGATGGTTTTACAAATGCACTTTGAAAAAAGTCTGATTATTTCATGATTTTCTGTGGAAATATGGACTTTAGTATCATAGCTTTATTTTGATGTGTTTATAGATTATTCTAGGTATATTAATTTGTTATGCTGATAGGGAAATGGAAATGTTAAAACTAGCAAAGAGTAATATGATGATAGCTATTAACTGAAAATATAAACTTTATTTTCTTTCCAAAGTGTAGCAACCATAACAACATCCTCTGCATTTTTTTTGTTCTTTTTAATTCTAATGTCATATTTAAAAAAAAAGGTATATAATTATAACAATTCCATTTATTTACCATGTTTTCCTATTCCATATTTCACGCATTACTAATTTATTGTCCATGTCATAATTCACTATCACTTGATATATTCTGTAGATCACTTGTTATTAATAATTTCTCAGTCACAATTCACCATATTTAGTGACCCTCTAAGTATTTGACTTTTTCTTGTGAGAGGTGTCATTGTGCCTGGAGTTTTAATTCTGGGAGCTTAGGGGACCCAGCCTGTTTATTTAGTGTAGAACCACGGAACATATGCACAATTTGTATGACGAAGAGTACGCCTGCATCCAGGTTAGGTATTGTATGAGCTGTATTCCAGGGTGCATTGAAAATAAATTCTATGCTGTATTATTATTATTATTGGTATTTAGATAGCACCAGCATATTCCATAGTGCTTTACAATATTATCATGTTATCAGAGGTGAAGACATATGTATACGTGTAACTATGAAAATATTATTAACAATCAAACTATCTGACCCCTGATCAATCAGGCTTTTGTCCAAATTACTCAACTTTGACTGCTCTCTTAAAAGTTTGCAATTGGCATGGAGTAAGGAGTTTGCAATTGGCATGGAGTAAGGAGACTAATATGTTATTTCCCTTGATTTTGCCAAGGCCTTTGACACAGTAAACCATAGCATTATTTTGCAAAAACTTAAAAACGAAGGTATTGGTGATCGTCTGCTAACCTGGTTTCGATCCCAACATTTTAAAGATGTCCACAACCAAAACCCAGAGAATTTATTTTTCTGTGCTATTAAAGAAGTAAAGAGAGATTGGAGAGGGGGTAATTATATTAAACTATTAGGTAAAGAAGAAATGAAATATATATACACTTTTAAAACCCTTATCCCCTATGGGTTAAATTTAGACTTTGAAGTTTGCCACTTTTAATTAAGAATTTTTACATATTGTTTAAAGGTACTAATACATAAACTATATTGTTTTAAGGTACTAATACATAAACCATTTAGCTTTTTTTATGTGGTCTTAATAGGTTTCTCCCCTTTTTTATTCTTTTTATTGTTATACCTATTATTATATTTTATTTAACACTTGCCTATCTTTCTCTTTTTAATGCTGATTTACATCTGATTTACATGCTGATTCTCTCTAGACAGTTACTTGTCAGATTTGCATGTTTGGAATGTCTATGCCCTCTATTTGATTGTTGGGAATGCTTATTATATACTTATGTTTCTTTTATTAATGAACTAGAAGTTTTGTGCTCCCTACACCTCCCTATACCCATATGGACTGTTTTTCACAATTTATTTACATCTAAAAACATGAAAACCGGAAGAATATTGCATGCGTTCCACCTGTGGAACGCAAAAGCCGAAACCGGAAGTGACTCGATTGATGCGTTCCACCGGTGGAACGCGGAAGTGAAAATGCCGCGAACAGGGAGAGGAGAGCAAAAAAAGGGCGCAAAAGACTGGATATAAATACAGATTATGAACTACAATCAACCAGAGCAACTGAGGAAGCCTCCAGACGAGGCGAAACGCGAAACGCGTATTGCAGCTAGAGACTACTCTAACAAGATTACCTTAAACTGTTTTTTTTATTTCTATTTGTGCACTTTACTATTAAAGCACTTTTACCACTTTATACCGATATGTGAGAGGACATTGGATTTTTTCCATCCCCTGGCAAGCTAAAAGAAGGAAGTGGTGATCCTTAATCCCACAGCGCTGGAAAATTGAGCCTTGTATAACAGGCTCTAATTTTGTGAGTGTGCTACTATATATTTTATCCTTACCATATTTACTATTCAGACAATATTGCACTATCAAGTGTTATTATCTGTTCTACTTTTAGAATTTACCTGAATTTATCTGTAACCAGAAGACACTCCACCTTACATTGTATGTATATATATATATATATATATATATATATATATTGTTTGCCTATTGTAGCAATGCAATGTTTTGTGGACCCAGGACATACTTGAAAATGAAAAAAATCACAATGTATCCTTCCTGGTAAAGTACTTTATAAATAAATATATTAATATATACATCATACACTGTACCAGACAGAGGCATTTAGACACCCACATTTATTCTAGACACATGCAGACACCAATACACACTGTGAGACACACTACCCCAATACACACTTTAAAGCACCCTTGCCAATGCACACAACAATTCTACACACACACACACACACATACTACCTCACACACATTCACAATATTTGCTATTTTAGCTTTCTTGGGAACCAGGCTGGCCATCCACAGTGCTTCTGCTACAGGCTACTTTATCCCAATCCGGGTCTAACATCACTTCCTCCCAAAGCTGTTCTTTACGGTTTACCATATTATATCATACCATAATCACTGCTGGTGCTGGCAGCTCTGTTGGCACTAGCAAAAATTTAATACAAAACCTGGTGTACTGGGGTGAAGCAAACAGCAAAATAAGCCACACCTGCAAGTTCCTAATTGGCCTTTGGTCCACCTGGGACCCCTGATTTCCTACGCCAGCCTGTTTTGGTCTTCAGCCTGTGTGCCATGTATAGCATGTGTGTCATAGGTCGCCGACAACCTGACCTATAGTGTGCTTAATAGGTAAGTGGATATCTAATGTGTAAAATATGTAATGGAATATCTACAATATATCATTTTGAGGGCAAGTTCACATTAAATTGTGACTTACTGACCCACAACAAAACATATTGATACCTCTTGTCAAAAACATATACTTCCATAACAAGCTGCTTGCGGCCAAAAACATTGCAGGGATTTCTAATGGTTTTTTACCACTTTGCTTTATTTGATTTTTCTTGAAATTGTTATTATTGGTGTGTAATATCCTTTGTATAGTCCTTTGTGCACAATTCTGCTTCATTTACACAGTTTGATGTATGCTGCAAACATAGAAATCGTATTGTCCAAGTGACACCAAGCCATAGTCTTCCTCTGTTACGACTATAATTTCTTTATGTTCTCTCTTTCAGCTCCCGGTACATCTGGCAGAGAGTGCACTGAGCACAGAATGTGAGTTTCACACAGTCATCGCAAATACTGCCCTGGAACACAGAAAAATACTATTTTCATGAAGTGAAGTACATACCAAAACTAACTTTCACATTATTGTTCTTATTGGAAAAAAAATACAGTAGTCTTCTTGATTCAAAGATATAATGGCATTGTTTAATAATGAGGGGCAAGGAGAATTCTGTAAATACGATAATACATATTAAGTATAAAATAAATATGTATCCCTTGGTGTGTCTAGCGTGAAGGCAATACTTTTTACTGTTCACAGAATTAGCACCTGAAGGACTGATGCTAAAAAGAATAATCAAAACATTTTGGAAAACCATCTCTACCACTTCCAAAATAAAGTTAGAGATGGTTAAAGGCATGGTTGCTTTACATGGAGATAGACATTTACTTTGGTGGTCCAGGTGAAGGGATGTTCAGTCCTTAATAACCAACACAACACAACTATTACAAATAAAGGGAAGGAGTGGAGGCAAGTTGTTCCCTAACTATCTTGTTTTATATATATATATATATGCACACTGGGTGGAAGAAAATGACAACCTCCATGTAGCCCCATGCCAAAGTAGTGATGTCCCGAACGGTTTGCTGAACGGTTCGCCACGAACGGTTTGCCACGGACTCATCATTGAGTAAACTTTGAACCTGTACCTCAGGTTCAAAGTTTAGTGTGCTCCTGGACAGCACACTAAGAATGCAGCTTCACAATGAATGTAAAATGGATGCTGTCCAGGAGGTGGGAGGGTCTGGGAGGGAGGGTCTGCTGCTGATTGGCTGGAATGTGTCTGCTGACTGTGAGGTACAGGGTCAAAGTTTACTCAATGATGAGTCTGCGGCGAACCGTTCGTGGCGAACCGTTCTCGAACCGTTCGCGAACCGTTCGGCCAACCGTTCGGGACATCACTACACATCAGTGATCCAGAACACTTTAAATAGGGATTCAGATTTTGTGCATATCATTATTCAGCCATCCATTTCTCAAATGTCAAATTGGCTCAGAGAACCAATCTTTATCTCATATATTATACATGTGAAACAAATTTTATGCAAAACACTGTCATTGTACTATTCTTTCTGTGGAGAAGCCACCATGGACATCAACATCGCTATGACAAACCATTTATGAGGACAGTTGCTGATTACTGATGAATATGAAAAGGAACTGTTATTATTCAAGTTTAACACAATCTAATAGCTAGCCAAAATTAAGCTATAGGCCAGAGCTCATAATTTAGCCAACACTAGCCAGTGGCGAGTGTAAATTTAGCCCTGGTGAGTCAAAATTCACTCCTGGTGAGTGTGTCACATACCCTCCAGATTTACAGTGGCAAGTAACTTTTATGACATGACTAGTTGTTTCAGACTTGCATTTTTAAACCCTAATATAAACTGTGAAACAATTATCTTAAAACTCTTTATAGTGTATTTTATTTTCACTTACATGATATGCCAGACAAAGCCCATCACACCATTTAAATGAGTTAAAGCTTGCAGTGCAGTAGACACAGTGCATGGCACTACTGGGAAAATATATGTATTGCTCACGCACACCTAAGCTATCTCTCCATTATAAGCCAGAGCAAATGTGGCAGCTAAGTTGCCACAAAGCAGAAGTGCATCAGAGGTAAGTATGTTTTTTACATCCCTCTTCATTATTTATCTGGCATATCATCTCAGTAAAAACTGAAACAATGCTAACTTGCGTGAAGGAACAGGGAATGACCACTTCTCTGTGACAGTTCCTCTTCAAGGTAACAGTTAAATAGTGTAGTCTGTGCTTCATATTTATTTCTCTAGCTAGGTTTAAAAGCCATAGACATATTAAAAAAATATTACAACAAATGAGTGCACAATATGGAGAAGAGTGTGTGAGGAGCTCTATATACCTAAAAGTGGTATCCCCTGCACCACTTTAAAATAAACAATATGCATACATATACAAGATGGAGCTCCTAAATGACAGTTCAATGATTCTGTAAAACAGAAATATAAAACAATAGTGCAATACAGTAATATAATGTAAACTATGTAATAGTAGACAAGAGTGGTGTCACTCACAAGCCTGGAGTCATAACCTCATATAACTCGGATGTTATACACCTCTGGACCATGTAAGGATGTCCAAATCCTTCTTCTGCTGTAAATTCAGTATTGGTCCCCCTTTGCCGGCTCAGGAATACATATACGCCAGGTCAGAAGAGTATCTTCCAAGAAGGTGCTTTATTAAATCCAAATAAAATACTCAAAAATTAAAAATCAATAAAAGTATCTCAAAAGCAATACTGAATGGGCTTTATAGTCCATACAAGTTCAAGTGTCAAAAACGCGTTTCGCCTGATGAAACATAGCCAACTGAGCAAGCCAGTTTCATCAGGAGAAATGCGTTTTGGACACTTGCACTTGTATGGACTATAAAGCCCATCCAATATTTTATTTGAGATACTACATTATATTACTGTATTGCACTATTGTTTTATATTTCTCTTTTACAGAATCATTGAACTGTCATTTTAGAGCTCCATCTTGTATATGTATGTGTTGAAACTTGAAGATTGCATTTTTCTCTATACTGTCAGTAGTAGAGAATTGACAAGGACCTTTTAGACAAATAGACAAGCTATTAAAATACTGTCGGTAGTGGAGAATGGACAATGACATTTTAGACCAAAAAAGACAATCTATTAAAATGAGCAGCTAATAAAATGACCTAAATATATTAGTTTTTAAATTATTCAGTTATTTTATGCTAAAAGTTATGATTATTTTGTCCGCAATTCCTAACGAATACCTGTGCAAGCCTCCTCTGTGTACTGAAAAACAGATAGTCAGTACAGTTTTTTTCTTTAAAAGTTAGGGTTTGGGGGGGTTTAGGGTAAGGTATTTACAGTTTATGTTTGAGTACAACAAGGGGTTAGAGCTGGAGTGTTTAGGGGATTAAAGCTTTGTAGAGTTATGATAAGTTTAGAGTCAAGAAGGTTAGGGTTACTTGATGCTTGGGGCTAGTCTATTTACATAAAATTTAACATCTTGTGGATGAAGTGGTACCTTTACACACTACACCAAGTCCTTCTGGTTAGGCACACAGGGTTATCTCCTACATTGTGAATTGCTTGAAATTCAAAGTGAATATAAAAAGTTAGGCCATATTATCAGACAATTAACAGTTTATTGGATGACACTGAGAGCCTTGCTCTGCACCAAGAATATTTTTTATTAGGAAAAAGTCTACATTTTTGGTACCCTAGGAAGAAAACAATATATTTTATACAAGTTTGTTTGTTTGCTATGAGAGAGATTTACTGAAGTACATTCCGAGGCATGTTACCTTGATGTGGTATCTCTCCCGGATTCCTGTGCGCAATGCAATGGTTGTTCCACATAATACCGGTAAACAGCAGCACTCGTCAAATGCTGAGGCCACTTTACAAGCCAAGATACAGGGAAAAAATGTTCCACAAAGACCTGAGAGAGAGTAGAGTTGACTTAGCAAACAGTATTTTACATTATGTACATTGATAACATACAGGAAGAGATTAGGGATATTGTAGATATATGCAATTAATAAACACAGGGAATTAAAGAAAAGAAAATATATATATATATATATATATATATATATATATATATGTGTAGACCATGTCTTACAAACATTGTTCTATGTAGTTGGTGAAGTCATCCATGTATTATTCCAGAGATTACTGGGAGCTACCCTCCTAAGTGACACCAGCTGCCAGTTTAATGAAAGCAGCGGAAAAATGTGCCAGCCAGGACTGTAATTCCCACAAATATTGGGCAAGCGCTGGGACAGGTATTTCTCAGTTCCTCCTTTACAGTCCTTTAAAGTGATCCTTGGTCAGACAGATTAAATACATTTAAAAGAAGTATGGTGGTTTATTTAGCACAGGGATAGGCAACCTTCGGCCCTGCAGATGTTTTGGACTACACCTCCCATGATGCTTTACCAGGATTAAGGCTGTAAGAGCATTGTGAGAAATGTAGTCCACAACATCTGGAGTGCTGAAGGTTTAGGACAGCACTGGGTACAAATAGTGCACAGTGTTTGCATAATGGGGTGGGGGAAGAATAATGACATATGACTATGGACCATATGAGACATTTAAGGGGGTGTCAGAAAAGTTGATTTTGACGGGTCTGAAAGTACACTACTAGAGCAACAGGTCAATGCCCTGCTAATAAAACACGGAAACAGGAAGAGCGTCATTAAATGTACACATGATCAACAATAAACATTGTCCAAGCCATCAAATAGTGAATTACCTATTGACTCCATAAGGAAAGACATATAGTACAACCAAATCTCTAGGATGGAGGCTGGCCTCTATCTGCTCCCCAAGATGTACAGGTGTACAGGAGTACAATGTTGCACCTAACTGGATAACCTCATATCAGTTGAGTGTGGGGTATCTTTCCCTACTGTTGGGCAGACCACAGCATCATGAGTACTTGCAGACCCCATAATTGATGTGGTGTCACCAACCCAACTCCTTAATTCATACTATAATGCTCTGTAAAGCCCAACAGTAACATTAAAAAAAGAACCATGAATCACTCACCAATCATGCTATTCTCTTTTGAATGCAGGACCAACCAGATCACATTTTGAACTTGACATAATATTAGAACAATACTCTCCATCCCATACTTACAGGTGCTTGTGTCTGCACAGCAGTCACAGTAGCCAGAATTCCATTCGCTGCTGGTGGGCTGAGATGTTTGGAACATCTGGGGCTGAACAACAACTGGATAAGACATTTTGGCTTTGACCTTCAAAAACAAGGCATGAAATACACTGTTAACATTTTAAGATGACATCAAACAGTTAAGCAACTGAGATCCCTAAAAAAAAAGAACTATGAATATCTTTCAGTTAGTACTGAAAAAAATGAATTTTTATAAAGAATAAAATATAAAAATGTCAGGCTTCCCCAAACTCCAGCCCTCCAGATGTTGCTGAACTACAACTCCCATGATTCTGTAAGAAATTATGACCCTCTTACAAGGATATTCTTTAAGGGAATGTGTGACAAATAAGACATAAACACAAGTGTATAATAAAATGTATTGTAAATATTCACTTAAGGATACTGTTAGATTTTAAAAGGATATACACAATATACATCATACATTATATCCGGTACATAATAGAAGGGCAATACTTAAACATTTAAATGCAGGTCTTCCCCTTGCGCCTTCATCTTGGGTAATCTGGGACAGCCTTTCTCAGTTCACCATGGCCCTGCTTGCTGCGTTGTCCTCTCCAAAGAGAGAGAGAAAGAGAGAGAGAGCCTTCCTTGGATGTTGTCCTTTTAAAGACGGATTCTTGGAGTAATAAACTACAAGTCCCAGAATCCCTTTTCCCTCCCAAAAGTGGTTTATCCCACCTTCTTTCTCCAGAGAGTTCTGTCTTTACACAAGTCTTTCCCTTTGATCTCTTCCCTGCAGCTATACTGTAATGTTCTGAAAGAAGTCACCAGTTAGGGTTGGTTTCTGGGTGGGTTAGACTGCTTGGGAAAACACACACTTCCATGATTACACCTATATGTCTATTACTCTGATCTCCTGATAACATGCAAGGAATACTGGAGGGATGTAAGCTTTTGTTTTAGCTGGGTGTTGTAAAATGCAACTGAAAGCTTTGATCCTTATCACACTGTTATCAAGTAAATGACCCCAACTTGTGAAACCAGTCACATATACAGAAAGTTATATACAATATTGCAGTTTGGAATATCAATTTCTTACAATTCTATGGATGAAATAGATAGGCTGAGAATCATGGGAGTTGTAGTTCAGCAGCATCTGGAGGGCCAGAGTTTGGGTAAGCCATAAACAATACAGATATGAGCACCTTGAAGAGCAGCATTAAGAGATTCTAAGGTTACGGGAAGCTGGCAAAGACTTAACAACTGGAGAGTTAAAGGTTATCCATCACTAGATCATATGAACTAGGAGTTTATTGCCCCACCTTCTCCTACCCTCAGTTTTGCTTGCGATATACAGGGGGGAAAATGTGCTAATAAAGCACACACAAATAAAATAAAAATAACAACTTACTTTTTTTTTTAGGTTAGCACTGGTAGTACCTAATTAATAATAAAAATAATAATATTCATAATTTTAATAAATTAATATATACAATATATATGTATTCTGTATATATTTTAACATGTTTGCTGATCTCATGATTTTGACAATTAATGAACAAATCAAATGAGAACAATCATAATTTTAACATTTTGATATAAATATTTTTTTTTTTTTTACAAATATCCTTTCAGTTTATACTATGTTAGCACATACCTACTATAGTTACATAGTTACATAGCTGAAAAGAGACTTAGTCCATCAAGGTCAGCCTTCCTCACATTTGTTTTTTGCTGTTGATCCAAAAGATGAAAAAAAAAAAACAGTTTGAAGCACTTCCAATTTTGCAACAAGCTAGGAAAAAATTCCCCAGAATGGTAGTCTGATTTATCCTTGGATCAAGCATTTATTACCCTACATTTTAAAAATGATATCCTTGAATATTCTGTTTTTGCAAGTATGCATCTAGTTGCTGTTTGAACATCTGTATGGACTCTGATAAAACCACTTCTTCAGGAGGAGAATTCCACATCCTTATTGTTCTTACAGTAAAAAAACTTTCCTTTGCCTTAGACAAAATCTTCTTTCTTCCAGTCGAAATGCATGACCTCGTGTCCTTAGTAAAGTCCGGTTTGTGAATAGATTTCCACACAATGGTTTGTATTGGCCCCAAATATATTTGTATAATGTTATCATATCCCCTCTCAGGTGATGGTTTTCTAAACTAAAGAGGTTTAAATTTGTTAACCTTTCTTCATAGCTGATATGTTCCATTCCTTTTATTAATTGTGTAGCCCACCTCTGCATGTTTTATAGTGCTATAATATCCTTCTTTAGAACAGGTGCCCAAAATTGCACAGCATATTTAATTAATTACATATTTAATTATTTTTTATAACTTGAAAGTATATATTGAGGCTGTTTATGAAATTGCCATAACTGTCAATAATTTTATATGTCTGTACCGAGTGTAAAAAACTTTGAATAAAGAATAATGAAAAAAAAAAAAAGAATTAGGAACTTAGAGAGCTTTGTTTGGTGGGAGGGGATATTTTTAATGTTTTATCAGTATAAAAGATTTAAAAAATAGGGGTTGATTTTAAGTATACATCTCCTCTCTCATCAAGGATACAATTATTGGGTGATGGTTTTACAAATGCACTTTGAAAAATGCCTGATTATTTAATAATTTTCTGTGGAAATATGGACTTTAGTATCATAGCTTTATTTTGACGTGTTTATAGATTATTCTAGATATATTAATTTGTTATGTTGATAGGGAAATGGAAATGTTAAAACTAGTAAAGAGTAATATGACGATAACTATTAACGGAAAATATAAACTTTATTTTCTTTCCAAAGTGTAACAACCATAACAACATTCTCTGTATTTTTTTGTTCTACTTAATTCTAATGTCATATTTATAAATAAAGGTATACAGTGCTTGTGCATTCTTTATGCCTATGTGCATAACTTTGCATTTTTCAACATTAAATTTCATCTGCCATTTGAGTGCCCAGTCCCCCAGTCTATTTAAATCTCTCCGCAGTAAAATAATATCTTGCTCACATTGTATTACTTTACAGAGTTTTGTGTCATCTGCAAACACTGAAACATGACTTTCAATGCTTTTTCAAGATCATTTATAAACATGTTAAATAGAAAGGGTCCCAGAACAGAACCCTGAGGGACATCACTTGCCACCTCTGTCCAGCTTGAAAATTTACCATTAATGACAACTCTTTGTACTCTATTTTTAAGCTAATGTTCTACCCAAGAACAAGCATTTTCAGCTAGACCGATTTCTTGAGTTTGAACATTAATCTATTGTGTGGAACTGTATCAAATGCCTTGGCAAAATCCAAATAGATCACATCCACTGGAACACCCTAATCTATACTTCTACTTACGGTGAATCTGTACTATGTTGAATTTCTTGTTGGGCTTAAAACATAGTAAAGTAAAGCAGAATCTTACTATCATTGGGTATAATAGATTAGGGACCTATTGTTGGGTCGACAACAGTGATAGCTATCCCAGCTTTCAAAATAATTTACCTAGGGTCAAAGCAAACCTAAGGCTGCCTTAGGGCACTCCATTAAGGCGGAACACAAAAACAACCCAAGTTAACACAGAGCAGACATGCTGTAGTGATGCAAGGAGCCAGGATGTGACAGTGAGGATCCAGTGATCATCAATCAGTGTGGTTTAATAGAGGAACAGTGACTGAGTCACACCACACAAAAACAAAAGTTTTAGACTTTAAAAAAACAGACTTTTCTAAAATTGGAATATGTGTAAAGGAGTCATTATCAGACTGGAGCAATTTAAATGGAGTCCAAGAGAAATGGGATTATTTAAAAGTTGCACTATTGAAGGCAACAGAAAATTAGGCTTGTCAGTAAAAGCAAAAAATTCAAGAAACCACTGTGGTACTTCGCAGATGTGGCCAAAATAGTAAAGAACAAAAAGTTAGCATTTAGTAATTATAGAAAAAAACAGAGTAAGGAAGACAGAATGACTTATACGATTAGGCAGAAAGAGGCTAAGCAAGTTATAGGAGCTTCCAAATCACACACAGAAGAGAAAATAGCACAGTCAGTAAAAAAAGGTGACAAAACATTTTTTAGATACATAAATGAGAAAAGGAAAGTAAAACAAGGATTAGTTAGATTAAAAACAAAAGAAGGAAGGTATGTAGAAGAGGATAAAAGTCTAACTGACTGACTCAATTAATATTTTTGTTCGGTATTTACAGATGAAAATGAAGGAAATGGACCTCAGTTAGGAAAAAGGACAAATGAGTCATTTATTACATGTGAGTTTACAGAGGAAGAGGTTCTATTTCAACTGTCAAAAGTAAAGACAAATAAGTCAATGGGACCTGATGGAATACACACAAAGTTATTAAAAGAGCTTAGTGGTGTACTAGCAAAACCCTTAACAGATTTATTTAACCAATCATTCTTAACAGGAGTAGTCCCAGAAGATTGGAAGTTAGCGAATGTTGTGCCCATTCACAAGAAAGGTTAGGCAACTATAGGCCAGTAAGCCTTACTTCAGTAGTGGGGAAAGTAATGCAAACAATGTTAAAGGGTAGGCAGTGGTGGACTAAGGGGGGGTGGAGGGGCGGTCCACCCCAGGTGCCACCTGGTAGGGGGGTTCCTTGACCCTGGTCTTGGGGTTGGAGGGGGCTGTGTGAGCTGTGCCCCATGGCAGCTTGGGTGTCACACAGCTCACACAGAGACCAGCAAGATGAACTGGCCGCACGGGAGGAGGAAGGGGGCGGAGCCTAACCGCGAGCAGGGGCTGCTGTTAATGCTGCACATGGAGGTGCAGCAAGAAGAAATCCCTGCACCTCCACCTACCAGGCTCCAGGGAAGGACTTCAATGAATCCACTCTTCCAGCCCACACTGTAAGTAAGTATAAGAGTGTGTGTGTGTGCGTGTGTGTGTGTGTAACTGCCTGAAACTGTGTGTGTGTGTGACTGTCTGTCTGTAACTGTGTGTGTGTGTGTGTGTGTCTGTAACTGTGTGTCTGTGTGTGTGACTGTCTGTCTGTAACTGTGTGTGTGTCTGTCTGTCTGTAACTGTGTGTGTGTGTGTGTGTGTGTGTGTGACTGTTTGTAACTGTGTGTGGTGTGTGACTGTCTGTCTGTAACTGTGTGTGTGTGACTGTGTGTGTGTGTGACTGTCTGTCTGTAACTGTGCATGTTTTTGTGTGACTGTCTGTAACTGTGTGTGTGTGACTGTCTGTCTTGTGTGTGTGTGTGTCTGTAACTCTGTGTGTGTGTCTGTAACTGTGTGTAAGTGTCTACCTGTAACTGTGTGTATGTGCGTAACTGTCTACCTGTAACTGTGTGTGCGTAACTGTCTACCTGTAACTGTGTGTGTGTGTGTGTGTGACTGCATGCCTGTAACTGTGTGTGTGTGACTGTCTGTGACTGTGTGTGACAGTCTGCCTGTGACTGTGTGGTGCTGCCTGTAACTGTGTGTTACTGTCTGCCTGTGACTGTCTGCATTTAACTTTGTGCGTGACTGCCTGTAACTGTGTGTGTTTGTGGCTGTAACTATGTGTATGACTGTCTGCCTGTGATCGTGTGTGTGACTGTATATGTGACTGTCTGCCTGTAACAGTGTGCTAGACTGTGTGTAACTGCTTGTAACTGACTGTGTGTGTGTGTGTAACTCTCTACATGTAACTGTGTGTATGACTGTCTGTGACTATATGTGTGACTGTCTGCATGTGACTGTGTGCGTGTGACTGCTTGTAACTGTGTGTGACTGTCTGTCTGTAACTGTGTGTGAGGGGGTGCAGGGATTTTGTAGAGGGGGGCAGGGGTTTTAAAAAGTTTACAAATTTGTTCAATAAATGTTTTAAAAAATGTAAAAAATATAACACATTTTAAAAATTTAGTAGTTTTTTTTTTTTTGGGAGAAGCGGGTGGGGGGGAGGAAGGGGGGGTGCCAAACCCAGGACCCGCCCCGGGTGCCACATGCCCTAGGTACGCCCCTGAGGGTAGGATTGTTGAACACCTAAAAACACATGGATTTCAAGATCAGAGACAACATGGGTTTACTTCTGAGAGATCCTGTGAAACTAATCTTTTTGATTTTTTTTGATTGGGTAACTAAAATAATAGATCAGGGATGTCCAGTAGACATTGCTTACCTAGATTTCAGTAAGGCTTTTGACACTGTTGCACATAGAAGGCTTATCAATAAATTGCAATCTTTAAGTTTGGATTCCAATATTGTTGAATGGGTAAGGCAGTGGCTGAGTGACAGGCAACAGAGGGTTGTAGTTAATGAAGTATATTCGAAGCTTGGGCTTGTCACCAGTGGGGTACCTCAGGGATCTGTACTTGGACCCATTCTCTTTAATATTTTTATTAGTGATATTGCAGAAGGTCTTGATGGTAAGGCATGTCTTTTTGCTGATGATACCAAGATATATAACAGGGTTGATGTTCCAGGAGGGATAAGCCAAATGGAAAACGATTTAGGTAAACTAGAAAAATAGTCAGAGTTGTGGCAACTGACATTTAATGTGGATAAGTGCAAGATAATGCATCTTGGACGTAAAAACCCAAGGGCAGAGTGCAGAATATTTGATAGAGTCCTATCCTCAACATCTGAGGAAAGGGATTTAGGGGTGATTATTTCTGATTACTTAAAGGTAGGCAGACAATGTAATAGAGCAGCAGGAAATGCTAGCAGAATGCTTAGTTGTATAGGGAGAGGTACTAGCAGTAGAAAGAGGGAAGTGCTCATGCCATTGTACAGAACACTGGTGAGACCTCACTTGGAGTATTGGAGACCGTATCTTCGGAAGGATATTGATACTTTAGAGAGAGTTCAGAGAAGGGCTACTAAACTGGTTCATGGATTGCAGGATAAAACTTACCAGGAAAGGATAAAGGATCTTAACATGTATAGCTTTGAGGAAAGATGAGACAGGGGGGACATGATAGAAACATTTAAATACATAAAGG